>JARQOD010000005.1:460884136-460914874 GCA_033576555.1 Oophaga sylvatica
TGCGCTGAATTTGAGTAGGGTTTGGGCGTTCCTAAAATTATCCCGGGGTATCCAAGCTACGGGGGGCGTAGGAGGCTTAAAACCACCCCCCGGTGGTGACTTAAATAGGGAATCGAACGGAAAAGAGCTGTGGGTCGATGCGAATGAATGTGCGATCACGAACCGTTTATAATAACCCTTGCAAAACACGATAATTTGTAGACATTTGGAACACCAACCCAGAGGCGTGAATATTCATTCTTTCGGCGCCAATGATCGGGTCCAAATAATTATATATTGTAGCACAGGAGTTAAAGGGGGGAGGGAAAGGGCAGATGTGCAACGAGCTATAATGCCCAGGGGGCCCGTACAGTGACCCTCCCAGATTGGTGCAGAGGGGCCAAACCAAACTTGGCGCTTCCGCTTTTTTGTTAAGGTGGAAGTTTCGACTCATTGAAAAAGGGGTGTTTTTAATTGTAAGGGATAATGGAGATACTGGGGAAAAAGGCCGGAACTTTTAGGGCAGCGGGGGGAAGGGGTAATGCGGGGGGAAAACAATAGGTAATCAGAAACGCAAAAAAAGAAGATGGGGACAAACTACTCGCAGGAAAAGGATATTACGCGAGGGGGAACAGGAAAAACAAACAAGCATCAACAAGGTTAAAAAAAGATGTAAGCAGGCTAAGGTTGACTTACAGTATGGGTTATCGAGAGGAAAGCGTAATAACAATTATAGAGCCGAGTTATCTTTTTTATGGTAGCAATGGGGAGCTATTAGCCGAAGCGAAAGGAAAAATTTTCAAAAAATTTTTTTTTTTTTTCGCTTTTTAAGAAAAAAAAAGGGTCAAAACACAGACCCTCGAACCATAAACACCATTCACAAGAAAACTACTCAGACTTTAAAAAGGGGAAAATACGGAAGTGGGAGGGTAACACCTTTGTAATGGAATACGGTTCCCCTCCATCAAACTATAGCTTCCCCTTTAAAAAAAAAAAAAGAGGTGCGGAATGACAGCGGCGAAAAATTTTCTTTAAATAGGGGAAAAATCCAGGATCGGGGGTTTCACCAATTATTAAAATTATTGGTGGGATCCCGTCCACATGGTTTACCACCTTCAATCTTTATGGAGACAGGGGGTTGCCCCCATTAAAATGTCAACATAAGTTGCTACAAAAACCCCAAAAACCTTCACATCTGCCTGGATCCATCGTACTTTCACTCATTCCATTTATCAAGATTTTGTCCGGTCATGGAAATCTTTTGAGTTCTTTTGTTCCTACGCTTGGGCGATCACAAGTGGCCTTTGTTAGCTACTTTTTGGTACTATCATCTCACTAGAAAAAACACGGGGTGCAGTGGGCATTTTTACCTTCCTTGGTGGGTGGAAAAAACCCCCCCTTCGAAGTGTTTTTGGGGAAAAGGGAAGATTGCCCCCGGGACCTGAATTAAATACTTAATGTGACGGTGAAAATTTTTGTTAAGGCGCAATCGGGCCCCTATTTTTGAGTCTAGCCTAAAATTTTTTACGGTTTTGTAAAGGGGAAAACCCAACCCCCCGGGGCGCACTTTTTTAAACAATTAGAGCAAAACCAATTTTGCTGTATAAGGTTTAAAAAATAATGTTGAAAATTTTTTTAGAATTTTGGCTGCTACTGCAGTCATATCGGGGGGTTTGGGAAAAAGGACTTAGCGCATGGCATGTACTAGGGTGACATTTGGCCAAAAAAAACCCACACGAATTATACAACGGTTTTTTTGGCTGGGGGTCTATCAAAGTTAAACGGCTTGTAACTTTGTCGCATGCCCCCGATACCAGTCCTCAGCCTCATTTTTTAACCCCCGGGGCCTTTAAAAAAATTTTGAGGCCCGTTGAGAGAAACCCATGGATCTGGTGGGCCGGTTAATTAAGCAGGGGGCATCAAAGGGGCAAAAAAGGGGCACTGTGGGGTCACAGTTTTAGCACACCGAGTTCAAAAAAAATTCATTTCCAGACTGATGCGAGAGGAGGGGCTGGGTCCCTGTTGTCTCGGACTGGAGTTAAGGGGGGGGGAGCATCCCATTAGTTTCCTGAGTCGAAAATTACCCATCAAAAAAAAGAGACAGCTTTTTAAGAGAGAGTCCCCGGGGATAAAGTGGGCCTGGGTCGTTGCGTACTATTTGTTGGGGAAAACTTTTTTTTTTGTAAAATTTTATTCCCTGTGACGGCGTGTTGTAGCCGGGGGGGTACAGTTCAGGTGGAGAAAGTAACAAACGGAACTTGGAAAACTTTTTGGGAAACAGTTTTTTAATTGAAAAAGGACGGAAAAAAGTGAGACCTTCCTTTTCTTTTCAGAAAAAAGCCCGGTTACATTGTCTGAGGTAGCGCAGCGACGGGGCTGTAGCACCCCCTGCAGCAAAAAGACGGCTAAAAAATACACGGCAGCAGGGCAAGCCAGCACCCCAAAATACAACACATCAAATACAAATAAACAGTAATATAATATTAAATAAAAAAAAAAAAATTGCACACACAGTCACAGACACAGCTCATTGTGGTATAAGAGTGTTTCTGGTGAGTTTATGCCTTACCCCGAAGACGTTTGCAAAAACTTTAAATGACCCGTTCTGTTTTTAAAAAAGGGGATGCGAACGCTTCCCCCCTCATACACAATATTATGTGGCATGCTCCCCCGCAGGGGGGATCAGATTGAATAGGCTGTCCTGGTCATTCTCAATAGAAATTTTGTTCAGCATTTTTTTTCATTTAGTTCAGGGTCAATATGCATTTCCTATCAGTCCTCACAGGAAGGGTGGAGAAAAATGAACTAAATGAACTAATCTTTTGGGAAATAACTTTTATGAACTAGTTCATGGTGAAAAAATCACCAAAATTAATAGATTTCCCCCACTATGGTGTACACCTTGGGGGGGGCCGTCAAAAAACTTGCCACATTTTAACATACGCTCTTTTCCCCGTGCGAGGCGCTGCTTTGCTCTCTCTGTTCAGAGGTGTTACAATGCCTCGGCACAGGTCTTTGTAAAGCAAGGCAGCCCCCCAGCGCCCGGCGGAATGGAAACATTTTGTTTCACATGGTCTTGGTTCTCCAACATTTTACGGTCCCGGTTCAAGGGGTTATGAGGCTTTGTAATTGTCCCAGTAGCGGGGTCTAGGAGGGTGTCACCCAATAATCTGACGTGTGAGAAAAAGGCCGATGCGGGTCGTTTCTAGGAGTGCACATGAATCAACCATGTGCTGCAGATCACAAATGGCCAAAAAAAAGCTGTCCCCGGAAGAGGTCACCCCTAATAATTTTGAAATTTAAAATGATAAAGCAGCAGCAATTTTTTAAAAAAACAAGGGGAGCCCCGGGCAGACACTCAGCGAGTAACCCGGTGGTTTTAAAGGGGCGGGGGCTACACTCCTACAAAAAATGAAACCCAACACAGGAACACTGAAACACAACTGTTCACTTGCTGGAAAGGCCTTTTTTGGACTTCTAAATTTGCAAGCAATGTATTGTATTTTGATGGGAAAAGCGCACACTAAATATTTTTGTAAATTTAAAATAGAAAAGCCAGCAAATTTTGAAAAATTACAAGATGACCAGTGACAGACATCACAGAGTACACGCTGCGGTGGTTGAAAAGGAGCGGGATCTACACTCCTACAAAAAAATGAAACCTCAGACTACAGTGAACACTGAAACACAACTGTTCACTTGCTGTGAAAGGCCTTTTTGTGGACTTCTATTAAGTTTGCAAGCAATGTATTGTATTTTGATGGAAGAGCGTCACACTAATATATTTTTGTAAATTTAAAATAGAATAAAGCAGCAGCAATTTTTGAAAAATTACAAGGATGAGCCAGTGACAGACACTCAGCAGAGTACACGCTGCGGTGGTTGAAGTGGAGCGGGATCTACACTCCTACAAAAAAATGAAACCTCAGACTACAGTGAACACTGAAACACAACTGTTCACTTGCTGTGAAAGGCCTTTTTGTGGACTTCTATTAAGTTTGCAAGCAATGTATTGTATTTTGATGGAAGAGCGTCACACTAATATTTTTGTAAATTTAAAATAGAATAAAGCAGCAGCAATTTTTGAAAAATTACAAGGATGAGCCAGTGACAGACACTCAGCAGAGTACACGCAGCATTAGTTGAAGTAACTGGAGCGTGATCTGCACTCAAAAAAAAAAAAAATTACAGACTGCAGTGAACACTGAAACACAACTGTTCACTTGCTGTGAAAGGCTCCATTGTGGACTTCTATAGTGTTTGCAACCAAGGTATTGTATACGGATGGAAGCGCGTCACACTATTATTTCAATTACATGGAGCAGCAAGAATTACACTGAAGAAAAAAAAAAGAGTCTGTGAGTGACACGTGCAGATGCCTACAGACAGCGTTGCATACAGAGCAAACTGCAGCGTCAACTGCACTCACACACACCTTGCTGAGCTGTTAAAACAACACTGCAGGCAAAAGGAAGCTTTACACAGCGGTTGGTGCTAGCCTGCCTACAGCACAGTACACTAAATCGCAATCTCTAACTGTCCCTCAGAGTCAGCACAGCAGCGTTCTGTCCCTTACTGAATTCACAGCACAGTGACGCTAAAATGGCGGCGGCGCCTTTTATACACTGAAGAAAAAAAAAAAAGAGTCTGTGAGTGACACGTGCAGATGCCTACAGACAGCGTTGCATGCAGAGCAAACTGCAGCGTCACCTGCACTCACACACACCTTGCAGAGCTGTTAAAACAACACTGCAGGCAAAAGGAAGCTTTACACAGCCGGTGGTAAACTAGCCTGCCTAAAGCACAGTACACTAAATCGCAATCTCTAACTGTCCCTCAGAGTCAGCAGAGCAGCGTTCTTTCCCTAACTGAGTTCACAGCACAGTGACGCTAAAATGGCTGCGGCGCCTTTTAT
Source organism: Oophaga sylvatica (assembly GCA_033576555.1). NCBI lineage: Eukaryota > Metazoa > Chordata > Amphibia > Anura > Dendrobatidae > Oophaga > Oophaga sylvatica. Next base: position 460,889,031 of record JARQOD010000005.1, read on the forward strand.
AGTGCATTCTGACATCATTTCAGCAGCCAATCACAGCCATGCCATTAGTTAAGATGACCGCAGCATTACAGGATGTGCCCACACTTCATAAGATTCATCATTGGCTGACTAACATCACATTGCCTCTCAAAGAATTATGGGAACTTCCGATTCCGGTATACGATATTGAAAAAATATCGGAATTAAGTATCGGAATTCCGATAACGCGAATATCGGCCGATACCCGATACTTGCGGTATCGGAATGCTCAACACTAATTGTAACCTGATCTCCGTATAGGTATTTGGAGATTGCCAAACACATTGATAAATAATTATAAAATGCCACATGTGCATGTAAAAGGATAATGAAAAAGTCTCTCACCCATAATTAGTATGCCAGACCGTTGTTCTGATGTCCCAACGCACGTTTCGCTGTTACTTCTTCGTGGGCAGTGTGTTATGTGCAGGAGGTGCCATTTAAATATCCTACAACATCCTCCGATAACCAATGCTGGCAGTGGGGGAGAATGCATCTCACCACGTCCAACGAGTCCATGAGGGTGGGACTTCCGCCCCCAAAAACGTCACATCCAGTGTCACGGTAGCGGTGAATATAAGGAACAATTGTTCCATTGATGTCAGTGGAATGCACCGCTCCGTGGAGACACCATCCGAGATGCAGGCGGACAGGAAGTGCCGGTCCCATGCACTTCCCACTGCAGAGAGTGAGAGACCGGAACAAGCGCCATGTAAGATGACAGAGATGACCAAATTAAATGTGGGCAAGAAAAAGGGCAAATGTAATAATGATATAAAGATCCCATAAGCAGAGAAAAAAACATAGATATAAAGATAACATTATCTTCCAAAGGTAATAGTACATATACAGGAAACAATTTGTCCATATATCACATTATACAATGGAACATTATCAAATACAAATATAACAAATAAGGCCACCCCTTGTGTCCACAAGTTGCTTGATGAATAAAAACATCCGAGGGAATATTCAATGATGTCATAAACGAGGCACAAAATCCAATGCTGAGATATATCTGCTAATAAAATAAGTGAAAACACAAAAACACACACATTTGAATAAAAATGAATTAAAAATACTCAGGCATGTAACCAAATGGACATCATTAAAAGGCTCAGGGGGTCCACAGATACAAAATGCACACTACAAAAAAGATGAGAAGCTTAACGTTTCATTGAGACCCAAGGGTGTCATAGTACCCAATCTAACAATCCAGTGGCATTTAAGCTGCGCCTGCCTGCATTTCAGATCCGTTCCTCTGATGCCTCCATGTACTCGATCGATTCCATGTATCTTTAATAAATAAGAGTTGCTGGCATGGCGCAGCTTGAAATGGTGGGAAATCATCTTCAGTGACGCCAGATCATCAACAGACTGGGTTGCCTTAATGTCCCTAATATATTCCCTGGTCCGTATTCACGTTTCCCTTGATGTAAGGCCAACGTAAATTAAACTACAGGGGCATGTGGAATAATATATCACAAAATAATAATAATATAATAATAATCTTTATATAGCGCTAACATATTCCGCAGTGCTTTACAGTTTGCACACATTATCATTGCTGACCCCGATGGGGCTCACAATCTAGATTCCCTATCTGTATGGTTTTTTTTCTTGGAGTGTGGGAGGAAACTGGAGAACCCAGAGAAAACCCACGCAAACACGGGGAGAACATACAAACTCCTTGCAGATGTTGTCCTTGGTGAGATTCAAACCCAGGACTCCAGCGTTGCAAGGCTGCAGTGCTATCCACTGAGCCAGCGTGCTGCCCATAATCACTGCCACAAAATCACTACTGCATGAAATATATTCTCTTATTTAGAAAACTTGTTTTCCATCAGAAGAACAAAAAGTAGTGACCCTTTCAATGTTGCGGCATGCCAAACGTGACCCACGTGGGAAGCAGCCCTGACGTGGTTTCCCGATATAAAATGGAAGAGAAAGAGTAGCCACATAATGTTTTTTTACCAAAAGATTTTATAGGCTGCTATTTCTCGCTGTCTATTGTCCTCAAAATTGGCCAATGTTTATTGAGAATATTGCGAATTGTGCCCCAGCGACTGTTATATGTAGAAATTAATCTAATTTGGTGGGGCTCATTTTGAACCGTCCTGGAGCTAGACGGGAGCTGGCTATGACTGGATGCTTTAGCCCTTGATAACACCTCTTTATGCATTGTTTGCTATATCCCCGTGCATGAAACCTATGCCGAAGGTACAAAGCCTGCCTCTCAAAACGTTCATTGGTGGAACAGAAACGTCTGATACGCAGGAATTGGCCTATCGAGATAGCCTGCATGATGGATGGAATATGGGCTTATGAGGCATGTAAAAGGGCATTCACCAATGTCTCTTTCTTAAAGACATCGGTTTAAACCCTTTTGTCATTGGTCACAAGAATCTGTATGTCCTAAAAATCGATTTGTTGCCTATGAAATTTATATGTAACCTTAATGTTATAATTGTTCTTGGTAAGGTGATACATAAAATCAAAAAGGTCATCGGCAGAGACCTGCCAGATGACCAATAAATTGTCAATATAATGGTACCAGCATTGTACCTGGGTGGCGGCGCACGCACCATCCCCGAAAAGCTCCCTCTCACAAACTCCGACAGAGAAGTTAGCATAGGATGGTGCGCATGCCGCGCTCATCGTGGTACCATGTTTTTGCAGAAAAAAACTATCTTTAAATGTAAAAAAATTGCGAGTCAAAATAAAATTAAGTAATTCCAAGATCAAAGATCGAAGTTAGACATCCAGTCTACTCGTACCAGATAAAACTCAACTGCTCTCAATCCATGTTGATGTGAGATGCATGTGTACAGGGATTCAACATTCACCGTGACCAGCTCCATGTCACGCTCCAGGGTAAGGCCATCCAGTCTCTGAAGGACATTGGTAGTGTTTCTGACATAGGAGGGGAGCATCTCGAACCAAAGGATGTAAATGATGTTCAATGAACTTGCAAACTAGGTCGCATTGCCCTCCCACACCAGAGATAATAGGATGTCCAGAGGGGACCAACAGGTCCTTGTGTATTTTTGGTAAAAGATAAAGCATTGGTATAACTGGAAACTGGATAAGCAGGCCCTCAAAAACTTTTTTTTGTAATCGCTCCTAGAGAGAGCTCAGAGTCAAGAATTTGGAAAACATTCTTCTGGAAAGAGGAAACAGGTTATATATCATGGGACGAATAGGCCTCTTTGTCCCTTAACTGTCTAAAAGACTCCCGCTCGTACATCTTAACCGGTCAGACCACCACGGTCCCAACCTTATCCACAGGTTTGAAAACCACGTCCACAAGTGATCTCAATTCACATAATGCTCTCCTCTGGTCCCCAGTTAAGTTGTCTTGTGTCCTACCTGTTGGAATCGTTTTAATTTCTTGCATAACTAATTTACAGAATATTTCCACTTGGGGACACAGGGAAAGAGGGGGAAGCATGGTGGATCTGGGGAGGATAGATGCAAGGAAGTTACCGGTAGGGGTCTCAGAGCTCTCTCTTGCTGGTGCCTCTGAAGACAGAATTTAACCCCTCTCTGATATCAGATATACTATCCCGTCCATGAAACCCGTGCCAATCTGACCATGGACGGGATAGTACGTCATAGGCGATCAGCTGCGCTCCAGGGGGGAGCACAGCTAATCGCCGCAGGGTGTCAGCACCCGGCACATTAACCCCTGGCACACCGCGATCAAACATGATCGCGGTGTACCGGGGCACAGGGGAGCATCGCGCAGGGAGGGGGCTCCCTGCGCGCTCCACTGAGACCCTCAGACCAGCGCGATGTGATCGCGCTGTTCTGAGGGCTTCCTCCCTCCCAGGACCCGGATCCAAGATGGCCGCCGGGTCCTGCAGGGAGACGGCTTCCTCAATGCCTGCTGAGAGCAGGCACTGAGAAGCCTGCAGCTATGCCTGTACAATCGCTGGTGTGACAGAGTGCTGTGCACACTGTCACACCAGCGATCTGATAAAATACAGTGATGTCCCACCCTGGGACAAAGTAAAAAAGTTAAAAAAATAAAAATAAAAATGTTTTAAAAAAAATTCCAAAATAAATAAAAAAAAAAAATATTCCCCAATAAATTCATTTCTTCCTGTAAATAAAAAAACAAAACAATAAAAGTACACATATTTGGTATCGCCGCGTCCGTAACGACCCCCCCTATAAAACTGTCCCACTAGTTAACCCCTTTAGTGAACCACTTAAAAAAAAAGGAAAAAAATCAATGCTTTATCATCATACCGCCGAACAAAAAGTGGAATAACACGCGATCAAAAAGATCGATATAAATAAGCATGGTACCGCAGAAAACGTCATCTTGTCCCGCAAAAAACGAGCCGCCACACAGCATCATCAGCGAAAAAATAAAAAAGTTATAGCTCGCAGAATAAAGCGATGCAAAAATAATTATTTTTTATATAAAATTGTTTTTATTCTATAAAAGCGCCAAAACATAAAAAAGTGATATAAATGAGGTATCGCCATAATCATACTGACCCGAAGAATAAGACTGCTTTATCAATTTTACCACACGTGGAACAGTAAAATCACCTCCCCAAAAGAAATTCATGAAATGCTGATTTTTGTTCATTCTAACCTCCCAAAAATCGATATAAAAAGCGATCAAAAAATGTCACGTGCTCAAATATGGTACCAATAAAAACGTCAACTCGTACCGCAAAAAATAAGACCTCACATGACTCTGTGGGCCAAAATATGCAAAAATTATAGCTCTCAAAATGTGGAGATGCAAAAAACTATTTTTTGCAATAAAAAGCGTCTTTTAGCGTGACAGCTGCCAATCATAAAAACCCGCTATAAATAGTAAATCAAACCACCCTTTATCACCCCCTTAGTTAGGGAAAAATAATAAAATAAAAAAAATGTATTTATTTCCATTTTCCCATTAGGGTTAGGGTTGAGGCTAAAGTTAGGGTTAGGGTTGGCGCTAAAGTTAGGATTAGGGTTAGGGTTGGGATTAGGGTTAGGGGTGTGTTAGGGTTAGGTTTGTGGTTAGGGTTGGAACTAGGGTTAGGGGTGTATTGGGTTAGGGTTGGGGTTAGAATTGGGGGGTTTCCGCTGTTTAGGCACATCAGGGGCTCTCCAAATGTGACATGGCGTCTGATCTCAATTCCAGCCAATTCTGCGTTGAAAAAGTCAAACGGTGCTTCTTCACTTCTGAGCTCTGCCATGCGCCCAAACAGTAGTTTACCCCCACATATGGGGTATCAGCGTACTCTAGACCCCAAGAGTTATTGTGCAATTTGTCCTATTTCTTCTGTTACCCTTGGGAAAATAAAAAACTGGGGGCGAAAATATCATTTTTGTAAAAAAAAATGATTTTTTTGTTTTTACGGCTGTACATTATAAACTTCTGTGAAGCACTTGGGGCTTCATAGCGCTCACCACACATCTAGATAAGTTCCTTGTGGGGTCTATTTTCCAAAATGGGGTCACTTGTGGGGGGTTTCCACTGTTTAGGTGCATCAGGGCTCTCCAAATGCGACATGACGCCCCCAGATCATTCCATCAAAGTCTGCAATCCAAAACGTCACTACTTCCCTTCCGAGCCCCAACGTGTACCCATACAGTAGTTTTCTCCCACATATTGGGTATCAGCGTACTCAGGACAAATTGGACAACAACTTTTGGGGTCCAATTTCTTCTGTTACCCTTGTGAAAATAAAATATTGGGGCGAAGATTTTTTATTTTACGGCTGTACGTTATAAACTTTAGTGAAACACCTGGGGTTCAAAGTTCTCACCACACATCTAGATAAGTTCCTTGAGGGGTCTAGTTTCCAAAATGGTGTCATTTGTGGGTGTTTCCACTGTTTAGGCAGATCAGGAGCTCTCCAAACACGACATGGCGTCCAGCCAATTCTGCGTTGAAAAAGTCAAACGGCACTCTTAGTGACTAAGAGATAATTTTTGTGGGAAAATAATTGGATTTTTATTTTCATGCCCGGGCATTATAAACTTGTGTGAAGCACTTGGGGGTTCAAAGTGCTCACCAAAGATCTAGATAAGTTCCTTAGGGGGTCTAGCTTCCAAAATGGGGTCACTTGTGGGGGTTTCCACTGTTTAGGCTCATCTGGGGCACTGCAAATGGAAAATGACCCCCATCAACGTCTGCATTCCAAAACGTTACTACTTCCTTTCCAAGCCCTGCCGTGCACCCAAGCAGTTCCCCCCCCCCACATATGGGGTATCAGCGTACTCAAGACATATTGGACAACAACTTTTGGGGTCCAATTTCCTTGGGAAAATTCAAAAATTTGGGACTAAAAAATCATTTTTGTGGAAAATTGTTTTGTTTTTTTTTCACACCCAGGCATTATAAACTTTTGTGAAACACTTGGGGTTCAAAGTGCTCACAACAGATCTAGATAAGTACCTTAGGGGGTCTAGTTTCCAAAATGGTGTCACTTGTGGGGGGTTTCCACTGTTTAGGTGCATCAGAGACTCTCCAAACGCGACATGGCGTCCAATCTCAATTCCAGCCAATTTAAGTTTGAAAAAGTAAATCGGCGCTCCTTCCCTTACGAGCTCTGCCGTGTGCCCAAACAGTGGTTTTCCCCCACATATTGGGTATTGGCGCACTCAGGAGAAATTGCACAACAACCTTATCTGTCCATTTTCTCCTTTTACCCTTGTGAAAATAAAAAAAAGTTTGTAAAAGATCATTTTTGTGGCTAAAAAGTTAAATATTAATTTTTTCCTTCCACGTTGCTTCAGCTCCTGTGAAGCACTTGAAGGGTTAATAAACTTCTTGAAAGTGGTTTTGAGTACCTTGAGGGTGCAGTTTTTAGAATGGTGTCACTTTTGGGTATTTTCTGCCATATAGACCCCTCAAAGTGACTTCAAATATGAGGTGGTCCCTAAAAAAAATGGCTTTGTAAATTTTGTTGTAAAAATGAGAAATCGCTGGTCAACTTTTAACCCTTATAACTTCCTAACAAAAAAAAATTTTGGTTCCAAAATTGTGCTGATGTAAAGTAGACATGTGGGAAATGTTATTTCTTAACTATTTTGTGTGACATATTTCTCTGTTTTAAGGAAATAAAAATTCAAAGTTTGAAAATTGCAAAATTTTAAAAATTTTCGCCATATTTGCATTTTTTCAAAAATAAACGCAAGTTATATCGAAGAAATTTTACTTCTAATGTGAAGTACAATATGTCACGAGAAAATAATCTTAGAATCGCGAAGATCCGTTGAAGCGTTCCAGAGTTATAACCTCATAAAGAGATAGTGGTCAGAATTGTAAAAATTGGCCCGGTCATTAACTTGCAAACCACCCTTGGGGTGAAGGGGTTAAAACCATGGTTGTGTCATCGCTGAACACCTGAGCCAATTTGGTCAGCCAAGTTTTGTCCCATGCCTGAAAATCCATCTGTCCTGCATGAAACAGCTGTGAAAATACACAGTACATAAATTATAAGAACATACCAGAACTGACGCAGTGCAACAAAATGCATATTCCTTAACAAAGGATACTCTCCAAAAACTATAGAGAGAATGGGAGACATAGAGAGTTTATATATCCTTATAATGGTATTGAATAGCCTCAAAAAGGTATCTGTTTTTTTTTTCCAAACTTAGCATCAATCTCTCTCGAGTCTGTCTCCTCACAGTAGTCCCATTAATCAAGTGATCAAAGGCGTTGTAGCTCCTGGGAACAGATGCAGATTCGTACATTGAGATTTTCTGTGAATGATGCTGCAAATGTTCTCCTATTCTATAGAATAGAAGAGAGCTTCCAGTATTATTAATGGGATAATTTGTAAACTCCTAGTAGCAGAAACAATTCTGTACAAAACACACATCCACACGTAGCAGAAAAAATTGTAGAAAAAGTGCACTACGTGTGGCCTGAAAACTACCACCAAATAAACGTGCCTAGTTCACTTTGAGTTATAGCTGTTCAGTAACTTTGTCAATCTTTTGCTTCTCTTTTCTTGTATCACTTTTCAATCACCTGTTAGTTTATTGGCTGTTATGACAGTAAAGTAAATTAAAATTTCCCTTGGACTCTGGTTACATGAGAGTAGTGCATTGTAGATACTTGAATGACTTTAACACAGTTACACCTAAGCTGATGGATCATATCTGACAACATAAAAGAGCTTAGCTACTATTTAGAGAAAAATAAATACAGCAGAATTGTGCACAAGTATCGAAAGTAGTATTGCACAATGCAACATGTTCTGTGCAGGTTACAAGATTAATTTGTTTGAGGATTGTTATGTGATTATGATTATAACAGGAACATACTAAAAATAGAAATGAGCTGATTGATCTGTGGAGGATCAGTAAAAAAACAAAATAACTGCCCAACGCCATTTCACACATTGCTGTAGACTCAGTGACGTGTCAAATGACATCAGTTGCAACTGTGCTGGCCTTCCCATACTGTCAAGCAGCTATCATATCACGTTGCCTAGCCCAATCAATCAGAGGGGACTATTGCAGCCAGTATAAAAGAGGGAAGATAGGTGCTTGGCAAGCAGCACCATTTTAAGCTTTTACAGCATAGTGTTAGGAAGTTAGTGCTTCTGTGGCACCCTAGCCTGTAGCACCACAAAATGCCTATTGTGTAATATAATTTATCTGTATTGCCAGCTATGGTGAAGGCTAAGTTCTCTCCTGTTATTACACATTTTACCCGATCCCTTACTGAGTGACTGCCATGTGCAGAGCAGTGAAGATGTAGGAAGAGGTAAGTAGGAACATGGAGGTCTGCAGGCAAAGGAGAGGAGCGTGCTCTCCCTGCCAGGACAAGCTGCACGAGGCAGGGGATCAGTCTCTAGAGCACAGAGACTTCCACGGTTCGTGCTAAACAGAAAGACTGCTTGGTTTTTACATAATGAGCAGTAGTGTGCAGTGTGTTTTTGCTCAGGAGCACATCAGCACATAGAATCAGCGACACTGTTTTAGGGTTGGCGGATTGCACTAAATAAAGATGTATAATAAAGTGCAATCACAACCCGTGGTCCACCGTGCAGAGATGTAGAACTGCTGCTAAAGAGTAATGGCGGAACCAAGATGACGAGTGATTGTTAGATCACACAGTGTTATACGCCACACCGTGTGAACGATACACAGAGTGCACAGCTCCGTTACTTCACTGAGCAGTACTGAACAAAAGAGCGCTGAGTGCTATACCCTGTTAAATGTCACAAGGATAAAGCAAATATGACGCTAGGTGGGTTACTTATCGCTACCTCCCAGGGAAGTCTAGGCTGGTAGCTGAGCTTGCTCTGTATCTCAGCTGTGCTAACTGCACACACGACTGGAGACAGATGCTAAGCCAAGTGGAGTTCCCACCCTACACTGCCTGCCTAGACACTCAGTCACCGTTATAAGAGTGGCACACGTGCAAACAGAGTGGTAGCGTATCCGCTCACATACACAAACAGAAATGACACTAGAGCACCGGCGTGCGCCTCTGAGAGCCTTTTATATACTAGGCTCATGTCCAGTCAGACAGGACCTTGCACGTGAACCAATCAGGAACTGCCACATCGCCAGAGCAGCTGATGACCAACCACCAATGAGAAGGTGCCACCTCACGGACATGCTCAGTACATTGATCTCCGGACTTAGTCTCCAGAGCGCTGGACTGTCCCCGAATTTCATTGGCAACTAAAGACTTGGCATGAATACCAGCAATAACCAAGCGCACAGCACGAGCCTGAGCTAGATGCTGGGACTGACGTCTATGCTGGGAGGGACCCACAGCGGCTGAGTCTACATGGGAGACCGACGAGGCAGACAAGGCTTGGAATCTACCCTGTGCAGTGGGAGAATTTTCCACAGGATTCGAGCTGTCTGCTCGCTGGAAGGGATCACGGATCTAGTAACTGTTTAGCTTGGACCCCTGGGTAAGAAATCATTTACCAGAGGTATAATTAGCAGCAGGAAGGCTGCACTATGTCACAACAATGAAACTAAACTCTCACTATGCAGGCCTGACCAAAACCCTGTATGTGAATTGTATGGAAGCTTCTGGAACTGTTTGCAGAACTTCAGTAAAAGGTACCAAATTATTATTACCATGTCTAGTGTTGATTATTCTCTGCTGCACAATTCCTGCTCCAATTCCCTAAATTGGGAAGGGGTTAATCATCTGGCATTATCCATCATCATCTAACTCCCAGGGACCCTCATCAGTGCCCGGCCCATACCAGGCCGAACATCCCAAATGGCATCACAAACCTTTTTATTATTTTATTATTAACCCCCACAATTGACAAAGACTGGTGCATGCCTCCGGTCAGACTCAACCTGCAATTGGAACCGCTGAGACCCAGCAATGTTACTGCAGCAAACCGGCTGGGTGGCACAGGCTCTTTCCTGGCGTCACGAACAGGATCCTGTGTGCTTACGGACCAAAAACTTTTCTAAGGAACTGTTGCTTTGTTTCAAGTCCCTGCAGCAGCAAGGGAGTTCTGGGATCAACTGTACATGTAGTGTCAGAAATCATGGTGGGTGGAGCATTACTAGCTCACACCGCTCAAGGTCCGGTTACCCAGGATCCCACCAGAGAACACATCAGTGGAGTAAAGACCTGCAGCAGGAACAGCGAGTCATACTCCTGTAGGGGTTAACAAGTGGGAAAATGTCTAGTCCCAGCAACCCTAGTGAGGCCGCAGTTGTGGCTGCTATATTGCAGCTAACCATGCCTTATATACTGGGTGCAGCATGGCAGCCACAGTACACAGGCGAATCACACACCTTAAGTGACTTCAAACAGAAGCTGTATAGCCTGTTTGAACTTTAGCCCTTGTCAGAAGAGCAGAAGGTTACTATACTTACGAGTCAGCTCAGTGGCACAGCCCAAAGAGAAGTCAAATAATGAGCTTCTGATAACAAAAACTGTGCAGACTCTCCAGGCATGTTCCCTCTCAGAGCGGATCCAATTCGCCTCCAGCCTGGATAATCTTCCATTGCAACAGCAGAGGAGGAAACCACCACAGGAAGGAAGATTAATAAGTAGATTTGATTTGTATTAATGTTGAACTTTACATAAAATGTTGAAAATGAAGATATGCCCACATGGACTAATGTGAGATTTGAGCAACCATTACGCTTTCTTCCACTACAAGGACTTACAAACTGGAAAGGAGCACAGTGCATCGTGCCTTTGCCAAGGAGCCATCCAAAACAGCCAGTGCAGTGAATTATACATTATGGTCCGTGTGCCCCGCAGCTGCACTCAGGGATGATCAGGAGTTGTTTTGGGCTGTTATCCACAACTAGAATAATACAACTATTTATATATTCTCAGGTTAATGCTATTTTGTTTTATTATGGACTGACCATAGGCTAAGTGGCCCGAGGACGTGCTACCCCAGTCGGACTCAACCACCACTCGAAACTGCAGTGACCCAGTACAGTTACCACAGCTGCCCGGCCAGGGTGGCACACTTCCTTTCGCTATTAAACAAAAATCCTGAAAACAAGGCTTGTGTTTCACTGAAGCTGCGCTTCTTACATTTCGATATGGGCAGGCAAAATATAAAAAAAGTCAACAGAAAATTCTCCATAATTCAAAAATTAAAACACAATTGTCTATTAGAGATGAACTGTTCAGGCAAAATTGGAATTAGCATATTCACAAGGTAAATTCAATTAGCTGAGAGGTTATTCTAAGCAAATTTAATGTCCCTTATTATACTCTGGACTCACTCCAGACCCCCGATCCTACTAAACAAAATATGTAAATAAGAAAGGAAATTGTTATACTCACCCTCCGTTCTCGCCGCCACCCATCTGGTCCTTGTTTAACCTTCTGATCACGCGCCACTCGCATTGAAATCCTTAGCCCATTCAAGTTATGTTAGTTGTCCAGGTGTCATGGAACCAGGGAGGGTCTGTAAAAAATCCATATTTTGGCAAAGTCAGATTTTTGTGAAAACTAGTAGAAAAAGGCAAATCCTTATAGCAGTCAGAATTACAGGAAATTCCTCAAAGTCCTGTGCCATACACAGTGTACAGTAAAAATGTGCCACAAATAAGAACCATACACATATACAAGTTCGAAATGCATAGGAAAATACTATTTTTTCTAGGATGTACTGTTTTTAGTGTCATTTTTTTTCTTTCTTTTAACCTTTGATGAATGAACAAATTTCACTGTTTTTATTTTTTTCAGGAGATTAAGTGCTAGACTATTCACCTGTTTTTTTGTTTTCCATGTGCTTATCTCTGACTGGGATTTTTTGTCCCTATATACCACATGGATCTACATTTGCTTAGGTGAGCTGAACACATCTTCTCCTTTTTCAGTGAACAGTAATAATTATATGGTACAACCTTCACCTGCTTCACCTGTGTCTGAAGGAATAGCTTATTCTTCCACTGATAGAGAGTATTATAGTACATGTAATCCTGTTCTGACCCTCAGAGAGGAGCTACTATGAAGCCTATCAGTTCACATGGACTGCAGTTGTGAAGCACCTGTTTGTCAATGTGATGTCCCGATTTATGGTATTACTAATAAATGTAAATTGAAAATATTGTAAATTGTAACTTGAGACTTTTATAACGTAAGAGATCACTGTATTTGATGCAGTAAAAGAACATTAGATGACTTACAAGAACAGTAAACCAAAGTAAAAAATGTTATTCAGCTTTTTTATTTACATTTCACCTGTAAAAATGTTGCAAAGATGGATTTCGTCTAAAAATTTATGCCTCTTGTCAGTAAATGCTTTATATCCATTTATGACAACCACTATATCAGCTATTGATTTAAGATTTATGTGTCAGGTAACCTTCATGATCTTCCAGCATGTACATAATGTTCTGCTACCTGATACAGCTTCCTAAAAATTGAATTATATGTATATAATCCTTACATGTATTTTTCACAGACCATTTAATCTTACCAGCCAACTATCCACATATGTGAACATCAGATTAGAATTGTGACTTATTACCAAGAGTGAACAAAAGTAAAGGAAAAAAAGGCCTTGTCTTGTGGTATTCACTGATGTTTTATGCTTCAAATTCATCAAAATGGTGCAAGCTGTTCATGAGTTTTACACAAAATAAATGCTCTTTAGTTATTTTTTGTCTTTAACTTGTATTGTACATTTTTAGAACAAAAAGTTGCATGTTTCGTTAAGATGTTGAAAAAAAATTGCATCAAAATTTCAGGTGTACATAAAATTACTCCTGTGAACAAAAATTGCTATGAAAAAAGGAAGGTTCTTAGCACATGGATTGGCCAATATATGTGTGTCCAATTGCCAGTCAAGGCGTCCTTCGCAAATTGGGTCCCTGTCCTGTAATGTCAACTCTCTTGGGCAAAAAAGCCTAATCTGCTTAAAATCACCTGTGGATAATGGGAGTAGGAGTGCACATGTCCAAAAGGCTTTGATACAAATAGACAAAAACAAGGATCAGCACATCTAATCTAGTGTGAATAGGTACTGTGGAGAAACGGGGTTAGTGGGTGCTCTTGTCTGCTGGCCTGACTGCCTTTAGAAAGACTGCATGGACCAGGGCTCATACCACTGAATGCCAGCTCTATCTCCTCGTGGGCAACATATTACACAGACAGCGCAGGGTTAGGATAAAACAGTCTGGCGATGCTTTAATGAACCGCAACACCATATAGCAAACAGAACATTCCCAGCAATTACCCCAAGATAATGCACATTACAAGGCCTCACCCTTCCACTGTCTTGCCAAGATGATGGTAGATGATATGTCAGAGCTCCCAGGGTCGATATTCCACCTGTGGTACACACACAGAGAGGAGGTACGACAAGCGTAAGGAGAAAACCCAGTGTGCTTCAGTTTATCCTCACAGCCTTTCCTTATCTACCTTTGTAATCAAGAAACTGGTTATAGAATACAATACACAATTAGCATATCAGCTTACAATAACCACAAATAAACACACACTACGTACAAGTCACTATTACAGATTACATAGTATGTTAAAAGGTTTGCAAGTCTGTCTTCTTGACCCACCAGACATAAACGCTTAAATCCACATGCCAATATACAAAAGTCAATTCTTGTGGGTTTACAAAAACATGGTTGTATGGGAAATTAAGATACAATCTGGTTTCTTCACAGGCGCCAACAAAAGAAAGCATATAGGTCAAAAAGATTAAGGTTTGCACCATAACTTACCAAGAATGATTACTCTAGACCACAGGAATTGCATTGCTGCCATAGAGAATGGGAGAAAAAATCTGCAAAAATTGTTATGAAAATAGAAAGGTTCTTAGCGCATAGATTGGCCAATATATGTGTGCCCAATTGCTATGTCAAGGCGTCCTTCATAAATTGGGTTTATTTGTATCAAGCCTTTTGGACATGTGCACTCCCACTCCCAATAGCCACACGTGATTTTAAGCAGATTAGTTGGTCCATTCCTACCCCATAAATTGTAGGCATTTTTGCCCAAGAGAGGAGACATTACAGGACAGGGACCCAATTTACGAAGGACGCCTTTATGTAGCAATTGGGCACACATATATTGGCCAATCTATGCGTTAAGAACCTTCCTTTTTCATAGCAATTTTTGCAGATGCATGTTTCATATATACACTATATAGCGCTTTTTTCAATTTTTGCTCCCATTTTCTATGGCAGCAATGCAATTCCTATGCTCTACAGTAATCATTCTTGGTAAGTTATGGTGCAAACCTTAATCTTTTTCACCCATCAACAGACACACATCTTGGCTAGAAAATCTGCCAGTCCTGGCCTCCTGTTTACCTTGGCCTCCTGATGAACCTGTATCCTATGGGGGGAAACCCGTTGATGCTATGCCTTAGGACCACTTCTTAAAGGGAAATATATATTTTCATCATACTTCAGTCCCCTTTTTTTTTCGATTTGATTTGTGCATTTTATCAAACTATGTGAATTAGTGATGTCTCATCATTTTAATTAAATTTGTGTATTGGGTATGTCCATTGTGATCGGTTAAAACACTAATTATGCATATATACATATGAACATATATTTGTTTGCTGTGAGTAGGGCTCTTCTTACTTTATCACCCCTGGGTTTCATTATGTGACTTATTTTTTGTATCACCTAGTCATTCTTTATACTATATTGGCTGATGATGGGAGAATTTTGTGTAAGGTTTTAGAGATAGCGAGGGAAAGTCTACATTGAGCGGGGGCGCCACAACTTGTGTTGCTTCTAGGGTACCAGACAATAGGGCTGCTTAGTGATAATTTATTTTCCTCCCATCAAACCTATATCCCTCAATAAGTTGTTTATATCTGGGTGTATATCTCATTTTTTAAAATACACCATGATCTTGTGTGTATATTCTATTCGTTTTCCATTTTAACTCATATCTAATAAAATTAGTGTTTTATCCTTAATAAAGAGATTTTTTTTATGCTGGTGAACACCTAAAGTGTTTTACTTAGAATTTAGAAATGTTTTGCCACATTTTTATCAGTGTTCTCTTTCCTCATTTTGTCCCAAAATCAAGTTTAATAAGGGCACAATAAATGGTAAAATGAATACTACAGTATACACTAGGTATGCAATGAAATGTAAGTCTACTAACTGACATTCGTCATACATACATAAATAGAAAAGGATGCACTGCCAGTATCAATACCAAATGTACTAAAGGTGTTACATAAGTATTAAGAGTAATGCTGACAAAGAAAAAGAAAAAAGACAATACATACTGTATAACAATGTGCACATCTGTAAAGAAAATATTTTTTTTATTAATAAACCAAATAGACATACCATGATTAAAACCAATTAAAACTTAAATAGAAATTTACTCCCTTCAAACACCTTGACTATATGTGATATAAGTAGTGATCTTTGTTGTGATTCGGTAACCGAGGAGGATAATAGAGAAATAGGCTAGGCAACCAGACACCCAGAGAGGTTGGTAACTTAGCGGATTGCAGACCGCTAAACTAACAACACAACTAGAATTAGCTGTAGGACGTACCTATGATGCCCTAGATGCCTAGACACAGCCAAAAAGTTAACTAAGCCTAAAGAGAGAAAGGGGAAAGCTAAACTGCCCCGGAGTAGAGCCCCAAAGGAATAGATAGCCCCCAAACATATATTGCCGGTGAGACAGATGAAGTACAAAACACAGGCAGAAAATAGAGTAAGCAAATGCTGGGGCCCAAACTGTCTGATAGGACAGGAAAAAATACTGTCTGCAATCCCGCAAAAACCCTAAGAAAAATTCCAACATGTCTGATATGCATAAATACTGAGGCCACACGACCTCTCCCCCACTAAATCAGAACTCTGGTGTGAACTGGATGCAAAACAACAGATACTGAAATAACAGGCGACTAGAAATAAAGAAAAGACTGACATAAGCTGTGGCAAAGGAAAAACAGAGTCCAGCACAGGTCCCAGCAGGGAACCCGGCTGAACTCACACCAGCAAGGCAGCGAACAGAGAAAAGCAAAAAGGGAAAAAATGCCACAGATAAAAACAGACAAATAACTTATCTGAAAGATGCAGGACAAAGCAGGGAGCAAGCAGACTTCCAGAAGGCTCAGGAAGAAAACCAAATCACCGACAACAACTAGGGGAAGGCTGCTCACTTAAATCTCTCCAGTCTGTAACACCTGACCTCCAATCATCCTCTTCAGGTGATTGACTTCTGTCAGCCAGACCAGCTCCATTACCAGCAGCAACCACCAGAGGGAGCCCAAACTCAGAAGCCAGATCAAAAATGTTGACAACAGATCTCCAGCACAAATGTATACACAATGCAATATACTGATAAACCAAATATACACACAATAGATAAATACACAATATATACAGAAAAATAAACATAAGTCAACAATGCCCGTGGAATAATGGGTTCTATTCCACGGACACTGTTGACTAGTTCACTGTTCACTAGATTTTTCTTTATTTACTGTGTATTTATCTATAGTGTGTATGTTTGGTATATCAGTACCATATATTACATAGTGTATACATTTATGCTGGAGAGCATTGTTTATATCTCATATAATCATGGTGTCTAAGGGAGTAATTTTATCTTTAGGTTTAAATTGGTTTTATTCATGATATGTCGATTTGGTTTGTTAATAAATACAATATTTTTTATATGGGTGTTTGCATTATTATATGTATTGTCTTTTAATTTTGTTTGTCATTTGTCATACAGTTGACATAAAATGGATGCACGGTCAATGTGGTCAAGGAGTGATAAACTAGTAAAAGTATGCAAGGAAAATATGAATAATTATAGGTTTCAATTCTTACTGGCACATTTCCATTAAATTACATGCCTGTTGTGAATAGGCTGGAAATGAGTTCTGAGCAGAAGCTCCCTCTGGTGGTTACAAACGGTACTTGACTGTCCAGTGAAGATTGTGAGGATTGGGAATCAGGTGTTACTGACTGGTCTTATATAAGGGAGTCGCCTTCCCATCAGGGTTGCCGGTGATCAATTGTTCTGGTCTCAATCCTTGATTCCTGTTTCCTTGGTAGCCTGCTGTGTCGTGTCTGAATCTCCTGCTAACAGATAAGACATTTTTGTTCTTTTTGTTTTTGTGCTTGATTTTTGCATTTTGTCCTGCACTTCTGTGGGGGCCTTCTGGGTCCCCTCGGTGGGCTTTTGCCCTCTCAGCTCAGTTCAGCCACTGATGTTTGTACATTTGCTTTTTCCAGTTTTTTCAGTGGCTGCTGTTTTGTTTTTGGTTACACCAGAGAACTAATTTAGGTGGTAGAGGTCGTGTGATCTCAGGTGTTTTTCAGGGTTTTTTGAGATTGCAGTAAGTGCCCTTCCTATCCTTTTCTATTTAGTAAGTTTGGGCCCCAACGTTTGCTCATACTATTTTCTGTCTGTGTCAGTATTTCTTCTTGTCTAACCGCCATTACATGTTTGGGGGCTTTCTATGTTCTTTGGGGATCTGCTCCGGGGCAGATAGCTTTCCTCTTTCTATCTTTAGGTGTAGTTAGATTCTCAGGCTGTGACGAGGCGTCAAGGACCAACGTAGGAACGCTCCACGGCTGCCTCTAGTTGTGGTGGTTAGTCAGGGTACTGCAATCTCATAGTTTCCAACTGCTCTGGTGTATTTCCTTTTTTGCCTGCTCTCCTCAGCTACCAAATCATAACAGTATCACCGGCCTAAACTAAATTATATGGTACTCACAGAAGGGAAAAATATTGTGGAAAGAAAAAAGTTGTCAGAGTTGTCAGAGATTTTTTTTTCTGTTTGTTGCATTTTTTTTTTTTTTTCCCTCTGTATCTCTGGGTGCTGAGGAGGATTTTTTTTTTCTCTCTCAATGGAGTTTGCACAGTTGTCTGGCCGTGTGGATCAGCTTGCCACTGAGGTTCGGTGTATTGCTACTTATCTTGCTGGGTTGCCTGTTGTGGAACCTAGGATCCCCATGCCAGATTTGTTTTTGGGGGATCGAGCTAAGTTTCTGAATTTCAAAAATAACTGTAAATTGTTTTTTGCCTTAAAATCTAAGTCCTCAGGGAACGCAGCGCAGCAGGTTCAAATTGTCATCTCTCTCCTGCGCGGCGACCCTCAGGATTGGGCTTTTTCCCTGACACCTGGGGATCCTGTTTTGAGTGATGTTGATGCGTTTTTTCAGGCTTTGGGGTTATTGTACGATGAGCCTAATGTCACTGATCAAGCTGAAAAAACTTTGTTGGCATTAAGTCAGGGGCTTGAGGACGCTGAGTTATACTGTCAGAGATTCCGTAAGTGGGCAGTCCTGACCAAATGGAATGACGACGCTTTGGCAGCTCTTTTTCGGAAGGGACTGTCAGATAATATAAAGGATGTTATGGTGGGATTCCCTGTTCCCTCTGGTCTCAATGATTCTATGTCATTAGCGATTCAAATTGACAGACGTTTGCGTGAGCGGAAAGGTATGCGTGGAATAATGTTGCCTTGTGAACCTGCTTCTGAATCCATGCAGTGTGATAGAGTGGTTTCTGGGGCACAGCGTCATGAATTTCGAAAGCGCAATGGGTTATGTTTCTACTGTGGTGATGCCTCTCATGCTATTTCAGTCTGCCCTAAGCGGGGAAGACGTTTTGCACGCTCAGTTGTCTTGGGTAGTGTTCAGACTAAGTTTTTATTAACTGTTACCCTGATATGCTCTCTGTCCTCATTTTCTGCTCAGGATTTTGTTGATTCTGGAGCAGCTATTAACCTGATGGATTTTGATTTTGCTAAACGTTGTGGGTTTCCCTTGATACCCCTACGGAAGTCTATTTCCCTACTGTGGATCGATTCTACCCCTTTGGCTGAGAATAAACCTCAGTTCTCTACTCAGGTGATAATGAGGGTAGAACCTGATCATCAGGAGAGTTGCAAATTTTTGGTTCTGTATAATCTGCATGACATTATCGTGCTGGGTTTCCCTTGGTTACAGTCTCATAATCCTGTTTTGGATTGGAAATCTGTGTCTGTAACCAGTTGGGGCTGCCAATGTGTTAATACCAACACTCCTGTTTTTTCTGCCTCCCCCAGGCTCAGGATGTTCCTGACTTTTTGATTGATTTTTCTGATGTGTTTAGCGAAAGTAAATCTGCATCCTTACCTCCCCATAGGAGCTATGACTGCGCTATTGAATTAGTGCCTGGTAGTAAATTCCCTAAAGGTCGCCTTTTTAACTTGTCTGTACCTGAACATGACGCTATGCGGTCTTATATCAAGGAGTCATTGGAGAAGGGTCATATCAGACCATCCTCTTCACCCTTGGGTGCCGGTTTTTTCTTTGTGGCCAAAAAGGATGGTTCATTAAGGCCGTGTATTGATTATCGTCTCTTGAACAATATTACTGTGAAATATCAATATCCGTTACCCTTGATCTCTGATCTGTTTTCCAGGGTGAAAAAACGCTACTTGGTTTACCAAGCTTGACCTCAGGGGGGCATATAACCTTATTCGCATTAAGCACGGGGATGAATGGAAGACGGCATTTAATACCCCTGAAGGGCATTTTGAGTACCTTGTGATGCCCTTTGGGCTCACAAATGCTCCTTCTGTCTTCCAGTCCTTCATGAATGACATTTTCAGGGATTTTGTGGATAAATTTCTGATTGTTTATTTGGATGATATCTTGATTTTTTCCAATGACTGGGACTCTCATGTAAAACATGTTCGGACTGTGTTCCAGATTTTGAGAGAGAATGCTCTGTATGTGAAGGGATCAAAGTGTCTTTTTGGCGTACAGAGGATCTCATTTCTGGGATTCATTTTGTCCCCATCTGTTATTGAAATGGACCCGGTCAAAGTTCAGGCCATCTGTGATTGGGTCCAACCTACTTCATTAAAGGCTCTTCAAAGATTCTTGGGTTTTGCCAATTTTTATCATAAATTTAATGGTAATTTCTCTGTTATTGTTAAACCATTAACTGATTTGACCAAGAAGGGTTCTGATGTGGTGAATTGGCCTCCTGAGGCAGTCTCTGCATGTCAGGAACTTAAGCAGAGATTCACTTCTGCTCCTGTTCTACGGCAGCCTGATGTTTTCTACCATTTCAGGTGGAGGTGGATGCCTCTGAAATTGGGGCAGGTGCCGTTTTGTCCCAAAGAGATCCAGAGACCTCTAAGAGTAACCCTTGTGCCTTTTTCTCTCGAAAATTTTCTCCCACTGAACGTAATTATGACGTGGGTAATCGGGAGTTATTGGCCATGAAGTGGGCTTTTGAAGAGTGGAGACATTGGCTGGAGGGAGCCAAACATCAGGTGGTGGTCCTTACGGACCATAAGAATCCTGTTTATCTGGAATCTGCCAAGCGACTTAATCCTAGACAGGCCAAGTTGGGCCTTGTTTTTCACACGTTTTAATTTTGTGGTTTCATTTCTTCCTGGCACTAAAAATGTTAAGGCGGATGCCCTCTCGAGGAGTTTCTTGGCGGACTCTCCTGAGTTATCTGATCCTTCTGTTATTTTGAAAGAGGGTGTAGTTCTTTCCGCCATCTCGCCCATTTTGAGACTGGCTCTGGAGGGGTGTCAGGAGGATAAGCCCGAGCGCTGCCCTGTTGGGAAATTGTTTGTCCCGGACCAGTGGAAAAAGAGTGTAATTTATGAGATTCATTGTTCCGCGTTGGCCGGTCATCCCGGAATTTTTGGTACCAGAGACTTGGTTAGTCTGTCCTTTTGGTGGTCTACCTTGTCTCGTGATGTCAGGGAGTTTGTGCAGTCCTGCGGGACTTGCTCTCGCTCCAAGCCTTGCTCTCGTTCTAGTGGTTTGTTGATGCCATTACCTGTGCCCAAGAGACCATGGACCCATATCTCTATGGATTTCATTTCCGACCTCCAGTTTCTCAGAGAATGACCGTCATCTGGGTGATTTGCGATAGGTTTTCCAAGATGATACATCTTGTGCCATTACCTAAGTTGCCTTCCTCCTCTGAATTGGTGCCTTTGTTCCTTCAGCACGTGGTTCGTTTACACGGCATTCCTGAGAACATTGTGTCTGACAGAGGAGTCCAGTTTGTTTCCAGATTTTGGAGGACCTTTTGTTCTAAAATTGGTGTTCAATTGTCTTCTCCTCGGCGTTTCATCCTTAGACCAATGGTCAAACTGAGAGAACAAACCAGACATTGGAGACTTATCTAAGATGCTTTGTGTCTGCTGATCAGGATGACTGGGTCTGTTATGTTTCGGTAGCTGAGGAGTGCAGGTAAAAAAAAAAAGGCAATACACCAGAGCAGTTGGAATCTATGGGATTGCAGTACCCTGACTAACCACCACAACTAGAGGCAGCCGTGGAGCGTTCCTACGTTGGTCCTAGACGCCTCGTCACAGCCTGAGAAACTAACTACACCTAAAGATAGAAATAGGAAAGCTATCTGCCCCGGAGCAGAACCCCAAAGATAATAGAAAGCCCCCAAACATGTAATGGCAGTTAGACAAGAGGAAATACTGACACAGAAAGAAAATAGAATGAGCAAACGCTGGGGCCCAAACTATCTAAAAAGAAAAGGACAGGAAGGGTACTTACTGCAATCCCAGAAAACCCTGAAAAACACCAACTCTACTAATTTCAAAATCACGTGAGATCACACGACCTCTACCACCTAAATTAGCTCTCTGGTGTAACAAAATCAAAACAGCAGCCACTGAAAAAATTGGAAAAAGCAAAAGAACAAAACTCAGTGGCTGAACTAAACTGAGAAGGCAGAAGCCCCCGGAGGGGACCCAGAAGGCCCCCAAAGAAGTGCAAGACAAAATGCAAAAATATAGCAATAACAAAAAAGAAGAAAAAATCTTATCTGGTAGCAGGAGATGCAGACACGACACAGCAGGCTACAAGGGAAACTGGAATGAAAGATTCAGACCAGAACAATTGATCACCGGCAACCCTGATGGGAAAATGACTCCCTTATATAAGACCAGTCAGCAACACCTGATTCCCAGTCCCCACAATCCTCACTAGTACCGCTTGTAACCACCAGAGGGAGCCTCTGCTCAGAACTCATCTCAAACCCATTCACAACAGTACCCCCCCTTGAGGAGGGGTCACCGAACCCTCATTTGAGCAACCAGGTCGGTCAGGATGAGTTCTATGATACGCACGGATAAGTCTCCTAGCATGGATGTCCGAAGCAAACACCCAAGAATTGTCTTCCTGACCATAACCTCTCCATTTAACCAAATACTGGAGTTTCCGTCTAGAAAAACGAGAATCCAATATTTTCTCAACCACATACTCCAGATTGCCCTCAACCAAAACAGGGTCAGGAGGCACAGCAGCAGGAACCACTGGCTCAACAAACCTCTTCAACAAGGACTTGTGGAACACGTTATGGATCTTAAATGTCCCTGGAAGAAGCAAACGAAAAGAAACAGGATTAATAATCTCCATGATCTTATAAGGTCCAATGAACCTAGGCTTAAATTTAGGAGATGCTACTCTCATAGGAATATTCCTTGAGGACAACCAGACCAAGTCCCCCACTTTAAACCGAGGACCATCAGTCCTATGCCGGTTAGCAAACCGCTGGTCCTTCTCCTGAGAGAGGGACAACCTCTCCACTACCTGGTCCCAAATCTGTTGCATACGCTCCACAACAGAGTCAACACCTGGACAGACAGAAGCCTCCGTCTGTCCTGAAGAAAATCGAGGGTGAAACCCAGAATTACAGAAAAACGGAGACATCAAAGTGGCAGAGCTAGCCCTATTATTAAGAGCAAACTCAGCCAAAGGCAAAAAAGAGACCCAGTCATCCTGATCAGCAGACACAAAGCATCTAAGATAAGTCTCCAATGTCTGGTTTGTTCTCTCAGTTTGACCATTGGTCTGAGGATGAAATGCGAGGAGAAAGACAATTGAACACCCAGTTTAGAACAAAAAGTCCTCCAAAATTTGGAAACAAACTGGACTCCTCTGTCAGACACAATGTTCTCAGGAATGCCGTGTAAACGAACCACGTGCTGAAGGAACAACGGCACCAATTCAGAGGAGGAAGGCAACTTAGGTAATGGCACAAGATGTATCATTTTGGAAAACCTATCACAAATTACCCAGATGGTGGTCATTCTCTGAGAAACAGGAAGATCGAAAATGAAATCCATAGAGATATGGGTCCATGGTCTCTTGGGCACAGGCAATGGCATCAACAAACCACTAGAGCGATAGCAAGGCTTGGAGCGAGAGCAAGTCCCGCAGGACTGCACAAATTCCCTGACATCACGAGACAAGGTAGGCCACCAAAAGGACCGACTAACCAAGTCTCTGGTACCAAAAATTCCGGGATGCCCAGCCAATGCGGAACAATGAATCTCAGACATCACACTCTTTTTCCATTGGTCCTGGACAAACAATTTTCCAACAGGGCAGCGCTCGGGCCTATCCTCCTGACACCCCTCCAGAGCAAGTCTCAAATTGGGCGAGATGGCGGAAAGAACTACACCCTCTTTCAAAATAACGGAAGGATCAGATAACTCAGGAGAGTCCGCAAGGAAACTCCTCGAGAGGGCATCCGCCTTAACATTCTTAGTGCCAGGAAGAAAGGAAACCACAAAATTAAAACGTGTGAAAAACAAGGCCCACCTGGCTTTTCTAGGATTGAGTCGCTTGGCAGATTCCAGATAGACCAGATTCTTATGGTCCGTAAGGACCACCACCTGATGTTTGACTCCCTCCAGCCAATGTCTCCACTCTTCAAAAGCCCACTTCATGGCCAATAACTCCCGATTACCCACGTCATAATTACGTTCAGTAGGAGAAAATTTTCGAGAGAAAAAGGCACAAGGGTTACTTTTAGAGGTCTCTGGATCTTTTTGGGACAAAACGGCACCTGCCCCAATTTCAGAGGCATCAACCTCCACCTGAAATGGCAGAGAAACATCAGGCTGCCGTAGAACAGGAGCAGAAGTGAATCTCTGCTTAAGTTCCTGAAATGCAGAGACTGCCTCAGGAGGCCAATTCACCACATCAGAACCCTTTCTGGTCAAATCAGTTAATGGTTTAACAATAACCGAGAAATTACCAATAAATTTACGATAAAAATTGGCAAAACCCAAAATCTCTGAAGAGCCTTTAATGAAGTAGGTTGGACCCAATCACAGATGGCTTGAACCTTGACCGGGTCCATTTCAATAACAGATGGGGACAAAATGAATCCAGAAATGAGATCCTCTGTACGCCAAAAAGACACTTTGATCCCTTCACATACAGAGCATTCTCTCTCAAAATCTGGAACACAGTTCGAACATGTTTCACATGAGAGTCCCAGTCATTAGAAAAAATCAAGATATCATCCAAATAAACAATCAGAAATTTGTCCACAAAATCCCTGAAAATGTCATTCATGAAGGACTGGAAGACGGAAGGAGCATTAGTGAGCCCAAAGGGCATCACTAGGTACTCAAAATGCCCTTCAGGGGTATTGAATGCCGTCTTCCATTCATCCCGTGCTTAATGCGAATAAGGTTATACGCCCCCCTGAGGTCAAGCTTGGTAAACCAAGTAGCGTTTTTCACCCTGGAAAACAGGTCAGAAATCAAGGGTAACGGGTATTGATATTTCACAGTAATATTGTTCAAGAGACGATAATCAATACACGGCCTTAATGAACCATCTTTTTTGGCCACAAAGAAAAAACCGGCACCTAAGGGTGAAGAGGATGGTCTGATATGACCCTTCTCCAAAGATTCCTTGATATAAGACCGCATAGCGTCATGTTCAGGTACAGACAAGTTAAAAAGGCGACCTTTAGGGAATTTACTACCCGGCACTAATTCAATAGCGCAGTCATAGCTCCTATGGGGAGGCAAGGATGCAGATTTACTTTCGCTAAACACATCATAAAAATCAAACAAAATGTCAGGAACATGCTGAGCCTGGGGGGAGGCAGAAAAAACAGGAGTGTTGGTATTAACACATTGGCAGCCCCAACTGGCCACAGACACAGACTTCCAATCCAAAACAGGATTATGAGACTGCAACCAAGGGAAACCCAGCACGATAATGTCATGCAGATTATATAGAACCAAAAATTTGCAGCACTCCTGGTGATCAGGTTCAACCCTCATTATCACCTGAGTAGAAAACTGGGGTTTATTCTCAGCCAAAGGGGTAGAATCGATCCCCAGTAGGGGAATAGACTTCTGTAGGGGTATCAAGGGGAACCCACAACGTTTAGCAAAATCATAATCCATCAGGTTAATAGCTGCTCCAGAATCAACGAAAGCCTGAGCAGAAAATGAGGACAGAGAGCATATCAGAGTGACAGTTAATAAAAACTTAGTCTGAACACTACCCAAGACAACTGAGCGTGCAAAATGTCTTCCCCGCTTAGGGCAGACTGAAATAGCATGAGAGGCATCACCACAGTAGAAACATAA
>JARQOD010000005.1:460914974-461055087 GCA_033576555.1 Oophaga sylvatica
CAGGTGGCGTGTTTTGTGACAACCTGGTCCTCTGGAATAGGTTTATAGACGATGTTACATTCGTATGATCAAGCAGTGAAGCACTCGGATGCCATCTAGATAGGAAAAGGTAGACATTTTTTTTTCTCATCAGATAAAAACTGATCAAACTCAGACAAAACTTAAACAAAACACTGATGAAAGTCTGAACAAAATTACTAATGAAACAGGGACTATTTTTCTTGTATGCGAAAAAAAGGAATCTGAATGAGCCCTTAGTCTAAGCCAGCGGTGTAAAAGGGATGGGTTCATGGCTCAGATCTGAATTTTCTGAAATTCTTCTCTTACATTGCTCCTACTGCAGCTTTAGTTCCCCTGCTCTTGAACATTTTGAATGTCATTATGTAATGCTTTCTGCCTTCTGCTGCTAAAAGGTGACAACAGTCAGGTTAGTGAAAAGAGTCTTTGCTTTTGCTATAGTATCACAGTGGTGTTTGAGTGATAATTTTTAGCTCACCATGACCCATTTTGTGCTACTTGAATTTATAAGAAATAAAAATGCAGAATGCAACAATAAATTTTAAAGGGAAACTGATTTATGCTGCCCAAATTGTAGGCAGAGTGAATCTGGGCTAGGCTGCACCATAGCAGCTATGTATATTTTTTTCTAAAAACAGTCAAGCTTTTTCCACATAGCGAGAGACCTATCAATTACGTTCAGGGTGCTGGGAAGAGCCCACCAGCAGAAGAGCTGGGAAAGTCATCTTCTACTGCAATCGGATCTTTAATGTACACTCCCTTTGAAACACCATAGTGTTGTAGAGAAAAATATACTTGGCTGCAAGATTCTGATTCATACATTTTGGGCAGCATCATTTAGGTGACACAGCACCAAATAATATACATTAGTCATGACTGACATGATTGACATGACATGATGACATTACACTACATAATAATAACCATTAATCATAGTTCTACACTAGAGATGTGCGAACTTGTTCACAAAACAGTCACCAATCTCAAAAGCAGCACAAACATTGCATATTTGGATTTGTGTTCAAATTCACAAGCTTTTTTCCTAAAAATCAGCAAAAGTCAGCCAAAGTTAGATAAATGACCAAGTTCATTAAGGGCTCTTTCAGACGTCAGTGTTTGGTAGCAGCACGGCTGCAAAATGTCCCACACATGTGCACACTGATGACACACAGATTACATCCCTGTGTCATCAGTGTGATACGTACCAGGGCCTGAGAGTCAGCGGTACTGTTTGCGCTGTTTCCTGGTGCCAGGTGCACTGCGATCATCACTAGCATTGGACAATATTTAGAGTCATATTGAACTGGCAACACACCCAAGAATGGCTAAGAGGAAAACATTGGCCTATTCTGAAGTGTCCTTTTATGAGCCCTGACCTAAATCCTATTGAGCATCTTTGGAAAGAGCTGAAACATGCAGTCTGGAAAAGGCAACCTTAAAACACAAGACAACTGGAGCAGTTGCTCTTGAGGAGTGGGCCAAAATACCTTTCGAGATGTGCAGAAATCTCATTGACAGTTAAAAGAATCGTTTGATTGCAATGATTGCATCAAAAGCTTTTGCAACAAAATATTAAGTTAAGGGTACCGTCATTTCTGTCCAGGCCTATTTCATGAGTTTTATTCTTTTTTTAATTCTGTGGAAGCAGGGTTGAAAAGCAATGTCTGACTTTCATTTGTTAATTGTCATAGATTGTTTTGTTTATTATTACTTTTGCCAGGTTCAAGTTATTTCTGGGACCATTGTGGGTTTTTCTGTCATTAAACGAGGGATACCAACAATTTTGACCACGTGTGTATGATATAGATAAGGGAACTGAAGGTAAACTAATCAAATTTGCAGATGATGCAAAGCTAGGAGGAATAGCTAACACTAGAGAAGACAGTGAAAGGATCAGAAGGATCTAGATAAGCTTGAACATTGGGCAACGACTAATAGAATGGTATTTAACAGGGAGAAATACAAGATTCTACATATGGGTAAGAAGAACAAAAATTGCATCTATAGAATGGGAGGAATAGAACTAAGTGACAGCACGTGCGAAAAAGTCTTGGATATACTAATAGATCACAGTCTGCACACGAATCAACAGTGTGATGCAGCAGCAAAAAAAGGCAAACACAGTTCTAGGATGTATTAAGAGAAGCATAGAGTCTAGATCACATGAAATAATAATCTCCCTCTGCTCCTCCTTGGTCAGGTCTCATCTGGAATACTGTGTCCAGTTCTGGGCACCACATTTTAAAAAAGAAATTGAAAAATTGGACCAAGTTCAGAAAAGAGCTACCAGGATGGCAAGAATGTGGTGCCCCTGAGGGTCCAGTCGCCACACAGGTACTACACCTCAGCCAGAGGTGTGGTACTCCGCTCTCGGGTAAAAAGGGGGCACTGCCAGGTACCCACACACTAGCACTCAACACCAGATCATTAATGTTGTAATGAGTGATTCCCTACTAAAATTTAAGAAGAGACTGGATGCCTTTCTTGAAAAGTATAATATTACAGGCTATATTCACTAGTTTCCTAGATATTGCGTTGATCCAGGGAGCAAGTCTGATTGCTGTATGTGGAGTGGGGAAGGAATTTTTTTCTCCAATGTGAAGCTTACTGTTTGCCACTTGTTTTTTTTTTGCCTTCCTCTGGATCAACATGTTAGGGCAGGTTAGGATAGGATATGGGTTGAACTAGATGGACTTAAAGCCTTCCCTCAACCTTAATAACTATGTTACTATGTAGACCTCTCCAAGCCAGGGAGGGAATAGGTAGAAGGAGTGGGTGGAGAAAAGTAGAGAAGGGACGGAGCTTAAGGGAGAGACAGTTGTTGGAGGAGGAGTAGTCAGTTGGTGCTGGGGACTTGAGAAGTGAGAAGCTCATCCCTAGACCAGAGGACAGTAGAGAGAGAAGAAAGACAGAGAGAAAGAAACTTCAGTGAAAGAGGAAGAAGGGGTCCTAGGCGCACAGGAAGTGAGGATTCCACCCATGTTGTCCGAATCCACGCTGACCGTAGTTGGGTGGAGTGACCAGGTCGCAGTAGGGGACCGGTCCCAGCCTAGTGGAGAAACTAAGGACTCAGCTAGCAAACCGAAAGCTGTGGTAACTGCATATACTACAGCCACATCCGCACACATTCGCTGAAAATGCAGCCAGATAGGACCAAGGGGACCTAGAGCACGTCGCCCAACAAGATCCAAGGCTGCTGGTATCACGGTGAGGATTGCAAGAGAACTCACCAGTGCAATCTCCTAGAAGACGAGTGCAGAAAAAAGCTTCAGGCTCCTAGGAACGCAGGGTGAGCAAGGCAGGAGAGAGATGGTTTCAGGGCCTGAATCACCTGACAGTTGAGGGGCGTGGCTTCAGCTCCAGGGAGCTAAAAGCTGAGGGAAAACTCCTAGAAAGGTAACTACGGGACAAAGTTACCCAGGGGCACAGACAGAAACAGAATCCAACAAGCAGTATCCAGAGAACAGACCGAGTCAAAACCAAAGTATCAGGCAAACCAGAACACAGCACAAACACACTCAGGGGTCAATACACTCTGCCAAGGGCGAAAGTATAACTGACAGGGATTGGAGCTTACTAGGGCTATAAGAAGCTCTCCCCGAACCAAGGAGAGGCCCACATAATAAGCCCCAGGTGTGCAGATAAGAGCTTGCACTGGGATCAAAACCTTAACCCTAGCGTGCAGGTCAACCCTGCACTGGGATCATGACAGCTGGCTTGGACACTGTGTGTAAGGCGCAGGGCAGGAGAGACGTGAGCAAGCGCAGAGAGATGGCCGAGGAAAGGAACAAAAGAAGGGGGTCCTGGCAAAGTTTACTCCAAACTACCAGAGAGCTGTCTGGACCACCTACCCAGAGGACACAGCACCCTGGCTGGGGATTGTAACCTGAAACTCCGTGAGTAAAACTGAAAAGACTGCACCCTGTTGTGTTGTCAGAATTATTTACTGTGTCATCTGCCCTGCACCATAACCATCATCACCATCTTTAACACTTTAACTGCCCTGGGGCATAGCTCTACCCATGGAGAGCTGTAACAACACTGCTGCGTCACCAACTGCCCCAGTGGACCTGAATCGCAGTGTCGGACATATAATGCCGAACTCCATGGGAGGCATCATGAACTAATCCCCTATAAACTATCCCTTTATTTTATTTTCATTTTTATTGGACGCTCAGGGCCACGGACCGGGTCACTGCTGCCGTGACATTTCCCCTTTAAGAACTGCCCTGCCTGGTACCGAGTACCCCACGGCCCTGGTGAGTGCTCCAACTTGGCATCACGAACAGGATCTACTGACCCGTCTCGTGCGCCCAGAAACGTTACAAAAGGGAATGGCGTAGCTTCCTATCATGGGCTGGGTGACTGAAAGGTGCGAAAATCACGCTCGCCCATTGTGAACACTTCTATGCAGTGAAAATATGTCCATCAGCCAGAGGGATCTGCCTCCTGGCCTGGGATGGTGGGAAAAGGAAGAGAAAAAGGGACCGCCCATGAAGGAGAGAGCGGGAACAGCACGTGGGCGCGACAAGAAATAATGCAGCAAGCAAGATGGCAAGCAGTGGTTGCCTAGAGCGTGGGGTGGAAGCATAGGACTCCCCCAGCCAGCAGGATGGAAACCAGGACCAACTGCCTACTGTGGACCAAGAGTTCCTTGGAGCAGAGGTGGAGGAGCTGAGGTGCCAGCTCCAGTAGTCACAGATTACTGCGGTTTCGGCATAGAGGTCTTGATGGAGAAAGTGTGTGAGCGGTGGGCGGCCTCGCAACCAGCATCCCTGACCCCAGCAGAAGAGGAGTCCGGCACCTGAGATACAACATCTATAAATTCAGCCACCACTAGAGGGTGCTATAACAAACAAACCAGCACACAGTACAAAACATACTGCCCTGAACTCAGATGTGCAGAACAGCGTTCCTCATGTGAGCCAGTTTCTTTGTAGCGCTTGATGGTTTTTGCAACTGCACTTGGGGACACTTTCAAAGTTTTCCCAATTTTTCAGACTGACTGACCTTCATTTCTTAAAGAAATGATGGCCACTCATTTTTCTTTACTTAGCTGTTTTTTTCTTGCCATAATACAAATTTTAACAGTCTATTCATTAGGACTATCAGCTGTGTATCCACCAGACTTCTGCGCAACACAACTGATGGTCCCAGCCCAATTTATAAGGCCAGAAATCACACTTATTAAACCTGACAGGGCACACCTGTGAAGTGAAAACCATTTTCGGTGACTACCTCTTGAAGCTCATCAAGAGAATGCCAAGCGTGTGCAAAGCAGTCATCAAAGCAAAAGGTGTCTACTTTGAAGAACCTAGAATATAAGACATAATTTCAGTTGTTACACACTTTTTTGTTAAGTATATAATTCCACATGTGTTAATTCATAGGTTTGATGCCTTCAGTGTGAATTTACAATTTTCATAGTCATGAAAATACTGAAAAATCTTTTGTATAAAGCATTCTATAACAAGCAGATAGAGTGTTGCATTGTGGGATTGAAGCAAGGTATGCTGGGAAGAAGAAACTCCATTTTCTTCTGTGTGCTTCAGGGAATACACGTGTTCATGTGCTCTCCTGTAACCTCTCCAACTTGAGTTTGCTATCCTGGTAAAGCATATCTGGTAAGATCAATATCTTCTCTAGCAATGCAGTGTTTAGGAGGTTATTACCTGTATAGCAGCCAGTGCGTAGGAGATGTTATTAGAATCCTGTGTAAAGTTTGCATCATGCTGTATACTTTCCTGTTAATTGTAAAGTGTCAGCTGTGTGTTCAATACTTATCTATGTCATTTGTATTTTTATAGTTTTACCGCGCATGTTCTATACTGTTCACTGTTGTGAATGGGTTTGAGATGAGTTCTGAGCAGAGGCTCCCTCTGGTGGTTACAAGCGGTACTAGTGAGGATTGGGAATCAGGTGTTACTGATTGGTCTTATTTAAGGGAATCATTTTCCCATCAGGGTTGCCGGTGATCAATTGTTCTGGTCTGAATCCTTCTTTCCAGTTTCCCTTGTAGCCTGCTGTGTCGTGTCTGCATCTCCTGCTATCAGATAAGACAATTTCTTATTTTGTGTTTTTGCTATATTTTTGCATTTTGTCCTGCACTTCTGTGGGGGCCTTCTGGGTCCCCTCCGGGGGCTTTTGCCCTCTCAGTTTAGTCCAGCCACTGTGTTTTGTACTTTTGCTTTTTGCAGTTTTTTCAGTGGCTGCTGTTTTTGTTACACCAGAGAACTAATTTAGGTGGTAGAGGTCGTGTGATCTCAGGTGTTTTTGAAATTAGTAGAGTTGGTGCCTTTCAGGGTTTTCTGGGATTGCAGTAAGTACCCTTCCTATCCTTTTCTATTTAGTTAGTTTGGGCCCCAGCGTTTGCTCATACTATTTTCTTTCTGTGTCAGTATTTCCTCTTGTCTAACCGCCATTACATGTTTGGGGGCTTTCTATTATCTTTGGGGTTCTGCTCCGGGGCAGATAGCTTTCCTATTTCTATCTTTAGGTGTAGTTAGTTTCTCAGGCTGTGACGAGGCGTCTAGGACCATCGTAGGAACGCTCCACGGCTGCTTCTAGTTGCGGTGGTTAGTCAGGGTACTGCAATCTCATAGATTCCAACTGCTCTGGTGTATTTCCTTTTTTACCTGCACTCCTCAGCTACCGTAACATAACAGTATCACCGGCCATAAAAATTGTATGATACTCACAGAAGGGAAAAAATATTTTGAAGGAAGAAAAGTTGTCAGAGATATTTTTTTGTTTGTTGCATTTTTTTTTTTTTTTCCCTCTGTATCTCTGGGTGCTGGGGAGGATCTTTTCTCCCAATGGAGTTTGCACAGTTGTCTGGCCGTGTGGATCAGCTTGCCACTGAGGTTCGGAGTATTGCTGCATATCTTGCTAGGTTGCCTGTTGTGGAACCTAGGATCCCCATGCCAGATTTGTTTTCAGGGGATCGAGCTAAGTTTCAGAATTTCAAAAATAATTGTAAATTGTTTCTTGCCTTAAAATCTAAGTCCTCAGGAAACGCAGCGCAGCAGGTTCAAATTGTCATCTCTCTCCTGCGCGGCGATCCTCAGGATTGGGCTTTTTCCCTCACACCTGGGGATCCTGTTTTGAGTGATGTTGATGCATTTTTTCAGGCTTTGGGGTTATTGTACGATGAGCCTAATGTCACTGATCAAGCTGAAAAAGCCTTGTTGGCATTAAATCAGGGGCTTGATGACGCTGAGTTATACTGTCAGAGATTCCGTAGGTGGGCAGTCCTGACCAAATGGAATGACGACGCTTTGGCGGCCCTTTTCCGGAAGGGTCTGTCGGATAATGTAAAGGATGTTATGGTGGGATTCCCTGTCCCCTCTGGTCTCAATGATTCTATGTCATTAGCGATTCAAATTGACAGACGTTTGCGTGAGCGGAGAAGTATGCGTGGAGTGGTGTTGCCTTGTGAGCCAGCTGCTGAGCCCATGCAGTGTGATGGAGTGGTGTCTGGGGCACAGCGTCATGAGTTTCGAAAGCGCAATGGGTTATGTTTCTACTGTGGTGATGCCTCTCATGCTATTTCAGTCTGCCCTAAGCGGGGAAGACGTTTTGCACGCTCAGTTGTCTTGGGTGGTGTTCAGACTAAGTTTTTATTAACTGTCACTCTGATATGCTCTCTGTCCTCATTTCTTGCTCAGGCTTTCGTTGATTCTGGAGCAGCTATTAACCTGATGGATTATGATTTTGCTAAACGTTGTGGATTTCCCTTGATACCCCTACAGAAGTCTATTCCCCTACTGGGGATCGATTCTACCCCTTTGGCTGAGAATAAACCCCAGTTTTCTACTCAGGTGATAATGAGGGTTGAACCTGATCACCAGGAGTGCTGCAAATTTTTGGTTCTATATAATCTGCATGACATTATCGTGCTGGGTTTCCCTTGGTTACAGTCTCATAATCCTGTTTTGGATTGGAAATCTGTGTCTGTAACCAGTTGGGGCTGCCAATGTGTTAATACCAACACTCCTGTTTTTTCTGCCTCCCCCCAGGCTGAGGATGTTCCTGACTTTTTGTTTGATTTTTCTGATGTGTTTAGCGAAAGTAAATCTGCATCCTTACCTCCCCATAGGAGCTATGACTGCGCTATTGAATTAGTGCCAGGTAGTAAATTCCCTAAGGGTCGCCTTTTTAACTTGTCTGTACCTGAACATGACGCTATGCGGTCTTATATCAAGGAATCATTGGAGAAGGGTCATATCAGACCATCCTCTTCACCCTTAGGTGCCGGTTTTTTCTTTGTGGCCAAAAAAGATGGTTCATTAAGGCCGTGTATTGATTATCGTCTCTTGAACAATATTACTGTGAAATATCAATACCCGTTACCCTTGATTTCTGACCTGTTTTCCAGGGTGAAAAACGCTACTTGGTTTACCAAGCTTGACCTCAGGGGGGCGTATAACCTTATTCGCATTAAGCACGGGGATGAATGGAAGACGGCATTTAACACCCCTGAAGGGCATTTTGAGTACCTTGTGATGCCCTTTGGGCTCACTAATGCTCCTTCCGTCTTCCAGTCCTTCATGAATGACATTTTCAGGGATTTTGTGGACAAGTTTCTGATTGTTTATTTGGATGATATCTTGATTTTTTCTAATGACTGGGACTCTCATGTGAAACATGTTCGAACTGTATTCCAGATTTTGAGAGAGAATGCTCTGTATGTGAAGGGATCAAAGTGTCTTTTTGGCGTACAGAAGATCTCATTTCTGGGATTCATTTTGTCCCCATCTGTTATTGAAATGGACCTGGTCAAGGTTCAGGCCATCTGTGATTGGGTCCAACCTACTTAATTAAAGGCTCTTCAGAGATTTTTGGGTTTTGCCAATTTTTATCGTAAATTTATTGGTAATTTCTCTGTTATTGTTAAACCATTAACTGATTTGACCAGAAAGGGTTCTGATGTGGTGAATTGGCCTCCTGAGGCAGTCTCTGCGTTTCAGGAACTTAAGCAGAGATTCACTTCTGCTCCTGTTCTACGGCAGCCTGATGTTTCTCTGCCATTTCAGGTGGAGGTTGATGCCTCTGAAATTGGGGCAGGTGCCGTTTTGTCCCAAAAAGATCCAGAGACCTCTAAAAGTAACCCTTGTGCCTTTTTCTCTTGAAAATTTTCTCCTACTGAACGTAATTATGACGTGGGTAATCGGGAGTTATTGGCCATGAAGTGGGCTTTTGAAGAGTGGAGACATTGGCTGGAGGGAGCCAAACATCAGGTGGTGGTCCTTACGGACCATAAGAATCTGGTCTATCTGGAATCTGCCAAGCGACTCAATCCTAGACAGGCCAGGTGGGCCTTGTTTTTCACACGTTTTAATTTTGTGGTTTCCTTTCTTCCTGGCACTAAGAATGTTAAGGCGGATGCCCTCTCGAGGAGTTTCCTTGCGGACTCTCCTGAGCTATCTGATCCCTCTGTTATTTTGAAGGAGGGTGTAGTTCTTTCCGCCATCTCGCCTAATTTGAGACTTGCTCTGGAGGGGTGTCAGGAGGATAGGCCCGAGCGCTGCCCTGTTGGAAAGTTGTTTGTCCCGGACCGATGGAAAAAGAGTGTGATGTCTGAGATTCATTGTTCCGCATTGGCTGGGCATCCCGGAATATTTGGTACCAGAGACTTGGTTAGTCGGTCCTTTTGGTGGCCTACCTTGTCTCGCGATGTCAGGGAATTTGTGCAGTCCTGCGGGACTTGCTCTCGCTCCAAGCCTTGCTCTCGCTCTAGTGGTTTGTTGATGCCATTGCCTGTGCCCAAGAGACCATGGACCCATATCTCTATGGATTTCATTTCCGATCTTCCTGTTTCTCAGAGAATGACCACCATCTGGGTAATTTGTGATAGGTTTTCCAAAATGATACATCTTGTGCCATTACCTAAGTTGCCTTCCTCCTCTGAATTGGTGCCGTTGTTCCTTCAGCACGTGGTTCGTTTACACGGCATTCCTGAGAACATTGTGTCTGACAGAGGAGTCCAGTTTGTTTCCAGATTTTGGAGGACTTTTTGTTCTAAACTGGGTGTTCAATTGTCTTTCTCCTCGGCATTTCATCCTCAGACCAATGGTCAAACTGAGAGAACAAACCAGACATTGGAGACTTATCTAAGATGCTTTGTGTCTGCTGATCAGGATGACTGGGTCTCTTTTTTGCCTTTGGCTGAGTTTGCTCTTAATAATAGGGCTAGCTCTGCCACTTTGATGTCTCCGTTTTTCTGTAATTCTGGGTTTCACCCTCGATTTTCTTCAGGACAGACGGAGGCTTCTGTCTGTCCAGGTGTTGACTCTGTTGTTGAGCGTATGCAGCAGATTTGGGACCAGGTAGTGGAGAGGTTGTCCCTCTCTCAGGAGAAGGCCCAGCGGTTTGCTAACCGGCATAGGACTGATGGTCCTCGGTTTAAAGTGGGGGACTTGGTCTGGTTGTCCTCAAAGAATATTCCTATGAGAGTAGCATCTCCTAAATTTAAGCCTAGGTTCATTGGACCTTATAAGATCATGGAGATTATTAATCCTGTTTCTTTTCGTTTGCTTCTTCCAGGGACATTTAAGATCCATAACGTGTTCCACAAGTCCTTGTTGAAGAGGTTTGTTGAGCCAGTGGTTCCTGCTGCTGTGCCTCCTGACCCTGTTTTGGTTGAGGGCAATCTGGAGTATGTGGTTGAGAAAATATTGGATTCTCGTTTTTCTAGACGAAGACTCCAGTATTTGGTTAAATGGAGAGGTTATGGTCAGGAAGATAATTCTTGGGTGTTTGCTTCGGACATCCATGCTAGGAGACTTATCCGTGCGTATCATAGAACTCATCCTGACCGACCTGGTTGCTCAAATGAGGGTTCGGTGACCCCTCCTCAAGGGGGGGGTACTGTTGTGAATGGGTTTGAGATGAGTTCTGAGCAGAGGCTCCCTCTGGTGGTTACAAGCGGTACTAGTGAGGATTGGGAATCAGGTGTTACTGATTGGTCTTATTTAAGGGAATCATTTTCCCATCAGGGTTGCCGGTGATCAATTGTTCTGGTCTGAATCCTTCTTTCCAGTTTCCCTTGTAGCCTGCTGTGTCGTGTCTGCATCTCCTGCTATCAGATAAGACAATTTCTTATTTTGTGTTTTTGCTATATTTTTGCATTTTGTCCTGCACTTCTGTGGGGGCCTTCTGGGTCCCCTCCGGGGGCTTTTGCCCTCTCAGTTTAGTCCAGCCACTGTGTTTTGTACTTTTGCTTTTTGCAGTTTTTTCAGTGGCTGCTGTTTTTGTTACACCAGAGAACTAATTTAGGTGGTAGAGGTCGTGTGATCTCAGGTGTTTTTGAAATTAGTAGAGTTGGTGCCTTTCAGGGTTTTCTGGGATTGCAGTAAGTACCCTTCCTATCCTTTTCTATTTAGTTAGTTTGGGCCCCAGCGTTTGCTCATACTATTTTCTTTCTGTGTCAGTATTTCCTCTTGTCTAACCGCCATTACATGTTTGGGGGCTTTCTATTATCTTTGGGGTTCTGCTCCGGGGCAGATAGCTTTCCTATTTCTATCTTTAGGTGTAGTTAGTTTCTCAGGCTGTGACGAGGCGTCTAGGACCATCGTAGGAACGCTCCACGGCTGCTTCTAGTTGCGGTGGTTAGTCAGGGTACTGCAATCTCATAGATTCCAACTGCTCTGGTGTATTTCCTTTTTTACCTGCACTCCTCAGCTACCGTAACATAACAGTTCACCAATAAACAAGTTAGACTACAGAGGACAGTCTGTTTATTTGGAGTACGGAATCGTGGTTTAGGCTGTATGCTAGATTGCACACAGTGTCGACGTGTATGAAGGCAGAACAGTAAAACAGATGCTAGACGCCTGCGATAGTGAATATGACTTAAGGAGCCGCTTGTACACTGCCTGCAGATACTGCAGCGGCCGCCATACAGTCACAAGTACCGAGAGTACAGCCCACAATCAAGTGCTTCATCATTCCCGCCATGCGAAAGCCGCAGCTCATAGACTGTTTCCCGCTAATATACTCAGCAGTACGCAGCTAAGCGCACATTGTCTTAAAACATCACATCCTCACTCAAAACAAGGTCACTAGCAAGCTCCAGCAGGTCGTCATTAGCAGAGCTCACTGCTGTCACCCGTGCCGAAGCCAAGGCAGCCAAAGCAAGATCCTCCTTCACCAAAAGAAAGATGCGCCTAAAGCTGAGACAGGCGGAGCAAGATGCAGATACCGCACGTCTGCAGGCCGAAAGCGCTCGTCTGCAGGCAGAGAGTGAGGCTGAAACT
Source organism: Oophaga sylvatica (assembly GCA_033576555.1). Lineage (NCBI taxonomy): Eukaryota > Metazoa > Chordata > Amphibia > Anura > Dendrobatidae > Oophaga > Oophaga sylvatica. Next base: position 460,927,250 of record JARQOD010000005.1, read on the forward strand.
GCACACCTGCATGCCGAAACTGCACGTTTGCAAGCAGAGCTAGAAAGACTTGCGGCAGACAAAGAGACAGCAGCTGCAATTGCTAAAGCAGAGTATTTGGAAGCTTTGAAGGATCATGATTGTGAGAGACACAGCAACATTCGCGGACCTGATCTAGGACAGCAAGATCCAGCACAGCGTGTCGCAGAGTCCGTCCATCAACATTCCGACATGGATGACAGCCTTGATGCACCACATCGACCAGCCTACGCCGGCTATCAGCGATCCAACCCTGAACTTCGTTACCACAAACAAGGAGTCGTCCAGCGCAGAGATGTCAACCACAGTGGCTGTTCCACTGAGCAGAAGGTACAGCTCCCATCCTGCCTTAAAGAGACACCTCCTTCACCGAGAAGGTACTGCACAGATACGAAGTAAGAAGCGTCTCACAGGTATGGTGATACACCACACACTAGACATGACTCACACACCAGCTCGTGCCAGCACTGACCAAGCCACCATAGACTTTGCAAAGTTCCTTGCCCGCCAAGAACTGGTTACAAACGGACTTGTAAAGTTCACTGAAAAACCTGAGAACTATAGGTCATGGCGAGCCTCGTTCCGGAACGCCATTCATGGTCTGGACCTTTCTAATAGTGAGGAGTTAGACCTCCAAGTAAAGTGGCTCGGAAGTGAGTCGGTCGAGCATGCCAAAAGACTAAGAGGCATCAATATAAAGCATCCACACATAGGTCTACGCAAAGTGTGGGAAAGACTTGATGAATGCTATGGGAAAGTAGAAGTCATAGAGAATGCTTTATACAAAAGAACTGATGATTTTCCTAAGATAGGATCTAAAGGTTATCAAAAGCTTAGAGAATTGAGTGATTTATTGATAGAGTTACAGGTTGCCCAGGAGGAAGGAGACTTGCCCAGATTGGCATTCTTAGACACCTCTAGGGGTGTCAATCCGATAATACAAAAACTTCCTTACATTCTGCAAGAAAAGTGGGTTACATATGGTTCACGGTATAAACAAAATCATAATGTACCATTCCCTCCTTTCACTGTATTCGTGGAATTTGTCACCCAACAAGCTAAGATCAGAAATTACCCTAGTTTTGACTTCACTCTGTCATGTTCCACTGCTCCCGGTGTCAAACCCAGTAGGACACCCGAGGCAGTCCACAAAACTAACATTGTTTCTACAGGTCCTCCTCACAATGCAAGTAAACCCCCTCCAGACGAGAACAAGCCTCAGGATGTCAGTAAACATTGTCCTCTACACAAGAAACCACATCCTCTACTAAAATGCAGAGCCTTCAGGGTGAAGTATTTGGAAAATCGCAAGGGTTTCCACAAAGAGAACAACATCTGCTTCAAATGTTGTGCCACAACTTCTCACCTCGCCAGGAACTGTGAAGCTAGCGTGAAATGTGCAGAATGCAGCAGCACGGATCACAATACAGCCTTGCACCCTGGACCACCTCCACGAGTGTTGTCACAAGCAGAGGAGCACGATGGGAAGGAGAAGAACACTGATGACGATATCCCTGTGATCAGCTCTCAACGTACAGAGATCTGTAAAGGACTCACAGGAGGAAGGTCCTGTTTAAAAATCTGCCTTGTCAAAGTCTACCCTGCAGGCCGCAAGGACAAAGCCCTCAAGATATATGCAATCCTGGATGACCAAAGTAACAGGTCTTTAGCCAGGTCCATCTTCTTTGACAACTTCAGCATTGTAGGCCCTGGTCTCCCTACTCCCTGAGGACGTGTTCAGGTGCTGTTGAGACGGCGGGGAGAAAAGCGGCCGGATACAAGGTGGAGTCCATAGATGGTCAAACCTGCCTATCGCTACCAACCATCCTGGAGGGCAATCAGATTCCCGACAAAAGGTCAGAGATACCATCACCAGAGGTGGTGACACATCACCACATCTGAAGCATATAGCCCACCTGATACCTGAGTTGGATCCAGAAGCCCCAATAGCCCTACTCCTGTGAAGAGATATACTTACAATCCACAAGACTAGAGAATATATAAACGGCTCCAAAAATGCTCCGTACGCTCAGAGGCTCGACCTTGGATGGGTCATCACAGGAGACGTCTGTCTAGGAGGAGCACAAAAGCCGGCCTCAGTCAACAGTATGCTCACCAGCACACTAGAAAATGGACGTCCGTCTCTCTTCCATCCATGTCACAATAGTCCGCTGGTAAAGGAATTGCCAAACAGCACTCCCCTACCTTGCCCTTTCTCAGTACCTACCAACGAAGACCAAGCCTGTGAAGGTGAACAAGACCATATGGGATGTACAGTCTTCCACAGGACAAAGGAAGACACCAAGGTAGCGATGTCCATAGAAGATAGGATGTTCCTGGACATCATGGATAGACAAATAGTCAAAGACAAATCGAACAGTTACTATTTCGACCTCAGAGAAGGCGCCTACCCAACAACAGGGAACTGGTCTACAGCCGATTCATCTCCCTCAGACACAAGCTTAAGAAGTCACCTGATATGAAGGAACACTTCTTTACCTTCATGGGAAGGATATTCCAGAACAACCACACAGAGATTGCACCTGCACTTCAGCCCTCAGAGGAGTGTTGGTAACTGCCCATCTTCGGAGTATACCATCCCAAGAAGCCAGGTCAAATAAGAGTGGTATTCGACTCAAGTGTCAAATGTGAAGACGTCTCATTGAATGATGTCCTACTGTCGGGCTCAGACCTCAACAACAGACTTCTGGAAGTACTACTCTCTTTCCGCAGAAATATAGTGGCATTTAAGGCTGACATACAACAGATGTTCCACTGTTTTCTCATCAAAGAAGAACACAGAAACTACTTAAGGCTCTTCTGGCACCGTGACAACGACCCAGACAAAGACATCACAGAGTACCAGATGAGGGTACACATCTTTGGGAACAGCCCTTCCCCAGCAGTCGCTATCTACAGCCTCCTTAATTCTGCCAAAGAAGGCGAAGGAAAGTATGGGTCAGACGTCAGATCCTTCGTAGAAAAGGACTTCTACGAAGACGACTGAAGTCCACCCCAACAAATGAGGCTGCAATCAGTCTAATAAAAAGGGCTCAAGAAATGCTCCTTCAGTCTAACCTAAGGTTACACAAGAATTCCTCCAACAGGCGAGAGTTGATGGAAGCATTTCCCCCTCAAGATTATTCCAGCGATCTAAAGGACCTAGACCTAAGCTTCGACACTCTTCCCATGCACCGGAGTCTTGGATTGCTTTGGGATCTGAAGACGGATGCCTTCACCATTCAGATCAGTAAAGATGAGGGTTTCTTCAAGTGCAGAGGAGTTCTTTCTTTCGTGAATAGTCTATACGTCCCCCTGGTTCGAAGCTCCAATTACTGTCCAAGGGAAAATGATGCTTAGAGACTTCACCCAAGACACATCTAATTGGGATGATCCACTGCCAGCAGAAAAGGCTGACCTGTGGGCAGAGTGGAAGAGGTCTCTCGAGGCCTTGACCAACCTTCGTGTGAAACGACCGTATGCTCCTGTGCCATCCACAGAAGTCAAGACACAAAAACTTTGTATCTTCTGCAATGCATCAGTCAAAGCAATCACAGCAGTAGCATACCTCAAAACCATAGATGTCAATGAACAGAGCCACATCGGGTTTGTGATAAGCCGGACGAAACTGGCACCACTCTGAGAACACACGGTACTGGAACTCTGCGCTGCTGTCCTCACAGTTGAGTTGGCCGAGCTTATCTCAGGTGTGATGAATCTGGAGACCAAAGAAACAGAGTTCTAAAATCTTTGAATGAGAAGGTGTGTCCAAACTTTTGGTCTGTACTACAGTACAGACCAAAAGTTTGGACACACCTTCTCATTCAAAGATTTTTCTGTATTTTCATGACTATGAAAATTATACATTCACACTGAAGGCATCAAAACTATGAAAAAACACATGTGGAATTATATACTTAACAAAAAAGTGTGAAACAACTGAAAATATTTCTTATATTCTAGGTTCTCCAAAGTAGCCACCTTTTGCTTTGATGACTGCTTTGCACACTCTTGGCATTCTCTTGATGAGCTTCAAGAGGTAGTCACCGGAAATGGTCTTCCAACAGTCTTGAGATGCTTAGTACTTGTTGGCCCTTTTGCCCTCACTCTGCGATCCAGCTCACCCCAAACCATCTCGATTGGGATCAGGTCGGGTGACTGTGGAGGCCAGGTCATCTGGCGTAGCACCCTATCACTCTCCTTCTTGGTCAAATAGCCCTTACACAGCCTAGAGGTGTGTTTGGGGTCATAGTACTGTGGAAAAATAAATGATGGTCCAACTAAACGCAAACCGGATGGAATAGCATGTCGCTGCAAGATGCTGTGGTAGTCATGCTGGCTCAGTATGCCTTCAATTTTGAAAAAATCCCCAAGTGTCACCAGCAAAGCACCCCCACACCATCACACCTCCTCCTCCATGCTTCACGGTGAGAACCAGGCATGTAGAGTCCATCCATACATTCGCCTCGCACAAAGACACGGTGGTTGGAACCAAAGAACTCAAATTTGGACTCATAAGACCATAGCACAGATTTCCACTGGTCTAATGTCCATTCCTTGTGTTCTTTAGCCCAAACAAGTCTCTTCTGCTTGTTGTCCTGTCCTTAGCAGTGGTTTCCTAGCAGCTATTTTACCATGAAGGCCTGCTGCACAGTCTCCTCTTAACAGTTGTTATAGAGATGTGTCTGCTGCTAGAACTCTGTGTGGCATTGACCTGGTCTCTAATCTGAGCTGCTGTAAACCTGCGATTTCTGAGGCTGGTGACTTGGATAAACTTATCCTCAGAAGCAGAGGAGACTCTATGTCTTCCTTTCCTGGGCGGTCCTCATGCGAGCCAGTTTCTTTGTAGCACTTGAAGGTTTTTGCAACTGCACTTGGGGACACTTTCAAAGTTTTCCCAATTTTTCGGACTGACTGACCTTCATTTCTTAAAGTAATGATGGCCACTCGTTTTTCTTTACTTAGCTGCTTTTTTCTTGCCATAATACACATTCTAACAGTCTATTCAGTAGGACTATCAGCTGTGAATCCACCAGACTTCTGCACAACACAACTGATGGTCCCAACCCCATTTATAAGGCCAGAAATCCCACTTATTAAACCTGACAGAGCACACCTTTGAAGTGAAAACCATTTCTGGTGACTTCCTCTTGAAGCTCATGAAGAGAATGCCAAGCTTGTGCAAAGCAGTCATCAAAGCAAAAGGTGTCTACTTTGAAGACCCTAGAATATAAAACATATTTTCAGTTGTTTCACACTTTTTTGTTAAGTATATAATTCCACATGTGTTAATTCATAGTTTTGATTCCTTCAGTGTGAATGTACAATTTTCATAGTCATGAAAATACAGAAATATCTTTGAATGAGAAGGCGTGTCCAAACTTTTAGTCTGTACTGTATATATACATATAGAAGTTATATGTAACGTTCAAGTGAAAGTACCTCCCATAAAGGGAAGAAAAGTTGACTGTTACTGTTAAACTTGTTGTGATGCATCGCAGAAAAACTTTGCATATTTTTAATATGTTTGCTCTGTTCCAGTAAGAGGACATGCTGTGTTTAACAGGGGGAATGTGGCACCCCTGAGGGTCCAGTCACCACAGAGGTACTGCACCTCAGCCAGAGGTGTGGTACTTTGCTCTCAGGTAAGAAGGGGGCACTGCCACCTACCCAGACACTAGCACTCAACACCAGACCTCTCCAAGCCAGGTAGGGACTAGGTAGAAGGTGTGGGTGGAGAAAAGTAGAGTAGGGGAGGAGCTTAAGGGAGTGATGGTTGGAGGAGGAGTAGTCAATTGGTGCTGGGGACTTGAGAAGTGAGGAGCTCGTCCCTAGAACGGAGGAAAGTAGAGAGAGAGAAGAAAGACAGAGAGAAAGAAGCCTTAGTGAGAGAGAGGAAGAAGGGGTCTTAGGGGAACGGGAAGAGAGGATTCCACCCGAATCCACGCCAACCATAGTTCGGTGGAGGGACCAGGTCGCATTAGGGAACCAGCCCCAACCTAGTGAAGAAGCTAAGAACTCAGCCAGCAAACAGGAGGCTGTGGTAACTGCATGTACTACAGCCACATCCGCACACATTGGCTGAAAAGGCAGCCAGATAGGACCAAGGGGACCTAGAGCACGTCGCCCACAAGATCCGAGGCTGCTCGTTTGGGACACTGTGTGTGAGGCGCAGGGCAGGAGAGGCAGGAGCCAGCGCAGGGAGATGGCCCAAGAAAGGAGCAACAGAAGGGGGTCCTGGCAAAGTGTACCCCAAACTACCAGAGAGCTGTTTGTAACCAATCAAAAAGGTCAATATAGCAAAGCCCTTCCCAAATTGAATGCACCAAAAAAGAAGGGAAACTGGGCAAACATCAAGAATAAATTTTATTGCATAATACATATAAAACAGGAGAAGAGACACACAAGTGTAGCATCACCATCACCACAACAACATGTATACAGGACAAAACATGGCCCATATGCATAATAGGATATAATACATGTTGGGCAATAACTGAGCAAAATAATGACCACAAAATTGTATGTGGGAAAATATGTGAGTAATATCTAAGTAGGACAAATCTCAGATAAATCCCATGGACATATATAATTGCTACAATCCAAGTGGCTGATCACGTATCCTGATAGTGGAAATATCTTGCCTTGAATATAAATACAGATGATATCCATAATAAGAAACCGCCGTCAATATTGCACATTAGCCCAAATAAGTACCAAAGTAAATAAATGCTGACCTATAGATAATAAAGAGTCCAGCTAGATGGTACCCAATATATTGCACATAAGCCCATATCCATAACATGCCACAAATGGACATATTAGCCTATAAACATGTATAATTAAAGCAAAGTGCCATGTGCATATACCTGGTGTTGCAGATGAAAACCCCAATGCGCGTTTCGCGTCAGCTTCCTCCGGGGGTTGCGTAGAGGCTTCGGCATAGTCTCCCTTATATACTAAATTGTAAGCCAGCATTGAGGCATTCAAGCGGTATGGTGGCGCTTCCGGTGTCAGCGCCAAGAACCGGAAGCCACAGAATCACCATCGGACGTCACAGGATCAGCCCGACAGCGACGCGTCAGCTGGGAGGCTGGGCCTGCGAAGCTGCTGGGGCGCGTATCCACGGCAACCCGCACTCAGCCCACATCACGGAAGCACAGACCACTGCAAGGAGCCATAACATGTTCCGACTGGGCTAATGGTATAAGACCTACTATACTGATCCTAAATAGGTAAACTGTCTAATGTAGATAAAGCCATAGATGTCAAACATGTATAGATGGAATAGTATTAGTGGCCATGCAGTGGATCTCTACCCTATACAGAAATAGCTATCTAATGTCTCAAAATTCATACACAAAGCACAGAGCATATTGAATACCATACTGTCATTGTACTATACTATAGAATGTGCAAAAATACAATTAGATCACAAAGGAGTTAAGGGTGTAATGTGACACCAAAAAAACTACTATATAAGACCATACTAAAGAAAGTCCCAATCCCCCCAGACCACCCTATATGAATGACAATCAAAAAGACCACCTAAAATCTTTCAAAATGAGGTCAAAATCTGCCAGTCTCATTGGCATAAGACCAGCAATGGTAATATACAAAATGCATAAAAACATACGAGGAAAAGGAGGGGGGGAAGGAGAAACAGGACTGCAAAAAGGGGGAAAGAGAGGGACAAGGGAAAAGAGTAGAAGACAGTGGGAGTAATCATAAAATGCAAATACAGTACCAACCAAAATTTTGGACACACCTTCTCATTCAATGATTTTTCTGTATTTTCATGTCTATGAAAATTGTAGAATCACACTGAAGCCATCAAAACTATGAATTAACACATGTGGAATTACACATTACACTTTACAAAATAGTGTGAAACAAATGAAAATATGTCTTATATTCTAGATTCTTCAAAGTGCCACCTTTTGCTTTGATTACTGCTTTGCACGCAGAAAAGGTGAACGGATGGACTCTACTGTACATGCCTGGTTCCCACCGTGAAGCATGGAGGAGGTGGTGTGATGATGTGGGAGTGCTTTGCTGGTGACACTGTTGGGGATTTATTCAAAATTGAAGTCATAGTGTACCAGCATGGCTACCACAGCATCTTGCAGCGGCATGCTATTCCATCCGGTTTGCATTTAGTTGGACCATCATTTATTTTTTAACAGGACAATGACCCCAAACATACCTCCAGGCTGTGTAAGCGCTATTTGACCAAGAAGGAGAGTGTTGGGGTGCTACGCCAGATGAACTGGCCTCCACAGTCACCAGACCTGAACCCAATCAAGATGGTTTGGGGTGAGCTGGACCGCTCACCGCTTCAATTTTGAATAAATCCCCAACAGTGTCACCAGCAAAGCACCCCCACACCATCACACCACCTCCTCCATGCTTCACGGTGGGAACTAGGCATGTAGAATCCATCCGTTCACCTTTTCTGCGTGCAAAGCAGTAATCAAAGGTGGCTACTTTGAAGAACCTAGAATATAAGACATATTTTCAGTTGTTTCACACTTTTTTGAAAAGTGTAATGTATAATTCCACATGTGTTAATTCATAGTTTTGATGCCTTCAGTGTGATTCTACAATTTTCATAGTCATGAAAATACAGAAAAATCTTTGAATGAGAAGGTGTATCCAAACTTTTGGTCTGTACTGTACATCAGATGAATAATGGGTCAATACATAATCCCCTTCTATTCCAATGTCCCCTCCATTCATCCAAGAGGTCCATGGTATAAAGCTGAAAGTGAGTAGATCATGTCACATTACAAAATGCCAGTATAAGACTAAGGGAGCCTAGAATAAACAAAAAGAGAGGTCAAAATCAACATTATAAAACATTAAGAAAACGCTGGGACATACCATATATACTCATGTATAAGCTGACCCGTGTATAAGCCGACCCCCCTAATTTTGCCACAAAAAACTGGGAAAACTTATTGACTCGCGTATAAGCCTAGGGTGAAAAATGATTATGCCCCCATATGATGCTCCACAGATTATGCCCCCATATGCTCCACAGATTATGCTCAATATGCTCCACAGATTATGCCCCCATATGCTCCAGATTATGCCTCCATATATTCCACAGATTATGCCCCGTATGATCCACAGATTATGCCCCCATATGCTCCAGATTATGCCCCATATATTCCACAGATTATGCCCCAATATGCTCCAGATTATGCCCCATATGCTCCATATTATGCCCCCATATGCTCCAGATTATGTCCCATATGTTCCACAGCTTATGCTCCATATTATTCCCCCATATGCTCCAGATTATGCCCCATATGTTCCACAGCTTATGCCCCCATATGCTCCATATTATGCCCCCATATGCTCCAGATTATGCCCCATATGTTCCACACCTTATGCCCCCATATGCTCCATATTATGCCCCCATATGCTCCATATTATGCCCCCATATGCTCCATATTATGCCCCATATGCTGCACAATTATGCCCCATAGTATAGGCCTCATATGCTGCTGCTGCTGCAAAAAAAAAAAATGACATACTCACCTCTCGTCGCTGGGGGCCAGGTGCCGGTGTCCTGAGCAGGCGGTGTCACCGCTCGCTCAGGACCCCGGCACCTGAGATATTTACCTGTCCCTCGGTCCACCGCAGCGCACTGCTCCCTCGGTCTGACTCCTCTGTGTGACTGTGAATCATATGGCAGAGGGCGGGGAGCGCACTAACGACGTCATCGCGCCCTCTGCCTGATCAATCACACACAGAGCAGTTGGACCGAGGGAGCAGTGCGCTGCGGTGGACCGAGGGACAGGTGAATATAGCATATACTCACTCCTCCACCGCGTGTCCCTGCAGCCTCTCCTCTTCTCCCGGCGCTCTCCGCAGCGCTTGAGTCGTGCAGCGGTCATGTGGTACCGCTCATTAAAGTCATGAATATGTGCATATTCATGACTTTAATGAGTGGTGCCATGTGACGGCTGCAGGAAGGAGCCGTAGATCGTGGGAGAAGCAGGGGGGCTGCAGAGACTGCGCCGGCGGAGGGGTGAGTATGATCCGACACCCCCGCTCCCCCTCCCCGCCGACCCTCGTATATGACCCGCGTATAAGCCGAGAGGGGGACTTTCAGCCCTAAAAAATGGGCTGAAAATCTCGGCTTATACATGGGTATATATGGTACTTAAAGGAAGGGAGCAAAACTCAAAACCTCATTCAGGCCTTGGGTATCACACAGTCCATTTTCATAACCCATTTGGCCTCCAATTGTGATAACTTTTTCTTGAAATCACCACCACGGCCATCCTCAATAACCCTATCAATTCCACGCACTCTCAATAGCTTAGCATCACATGAGTGTGTAATTTTGAAATGTCTGGGTATAGGTTTCAGTAGGGAAATGTCCGTGACTAGAGATGAGCGACTTTGCCTTTTTTCGGGTCGAGTTGGGTTTCGTGAAACCCGACTTTCTCAAAAGTCGAGTCGAACGAAGTCGGCCGACTAACAGAAATCGTCGGGTCCGAGTCGAAAATCCGCCCCCAATGTAAGTCAATGGGGAATAAATTGCCCCCTTATCACAGTCAGGCAGCCTACTAATCAGATGTGATGCTCCACACAAGCAATTTGTACACTGTCACTGGCAGGCAACTCTGCTACTCCACCAAATTAATTGCCCCCTTATCACAGTCATGCTCCACACAAGCAATTTCTACAGCATCACTGGCAGGCAGGCAGCCTAAGAACCAGCGTTGCTGCACACAGCAAAATCCTCCCCTCTCACTGCACAGTCACTGCACAGCTAAAGTAATTTTTTTTTTAGGCCCTGCCTAATCCTCTCCCTGCTCAGATGCACCGCCAGCAACCTTCCACTACACTGAGATCGGCAGATGTAAAATGGCGGTCGGCGCTGAGGGATTTTGTATGCACTGTGATGCCATTGAAAGCCAGCCAATCACTGCAATGCCCTTCTCTAAGATGGTGCTGGCTGCTGGCTATGTCATCCCATTGCCCACAGCCTGCATCCTTGCTCATTGGCCGAGAAAAGGCGCTTAAAGTGTAGGGGAAAACTGACTCCAGCAAAATGGTTGCCGAACATGTGACCAAACTTACTCAACGGTCGGGTTTCGTTTCATGAAACCCGACTTTGGCAAAAATTGGCGACTTTTGAAAATGAATAACCTGTTTCGCTCAACTCTATCCGTGACCGCATTAGCCTTGATGATGTCACAGACATGTTCCCGTACTCTGATCCGAAGTTGGAGAGATGTAAGCCCAACATAAATCAGCCCACATGGGCATGATGCATAATAGACTACACCCACCCTGCTGCATGTGATATGATGTGAAATCCTGAAGTCTTTCCGTCCATCACTGGAACGGAAAGAACAGCAGCATTCAAGATTAGCACTTGCCGCACAATCTCTACAGGGGAAAAAAAACAATTTCAGGCCTTTAGATCCAAAGATTCCAGAAGAGATAGGCTCACTATAGTGACTATGCACTAGAAGATCCCTTACATTTTTTGCCCTTCTATATGTAATAGATGGATACGCATTGATGTGCTTAGCCAGGATGGGATCATTGTTAAGAATCGGACAGAATTTCAGTAACGAGTTCTTCATACAAAGATTTTGTTTGTTGAAGGTAGAGATGAATCTCACCTGTGTTGAACTAGATTTCTCTCTGGTTGAATGTAAAAGATCTTCGCGTCTAGATCTTGATGCCCTTCGCCATCCATTCCGAATGGATTGTCCTGAATATCCACGTTCCTTGAAGCGTAATGCTAAATCCTGTGCTTGTTTGGTAAAGGAGGAGTCATCCGAGCATATCCTCCTCGTGCGAAGGAATTAGCCAACCGGAATACTGTTCTTCAATGCTCATGGATGAGTGGAAGATGCGTGCAGTAAGGAGTTAACAGCCATTTGTTTTCGATCGATTTCTGTATGCAACAGACCATTCTCATCCTTCGTTATACAAGTGTCCAAAACCTCAACTGTGGAACGACTGTAATGATATGTGAGTCTGAGATTAATGTCATTGGTATTCAATTCACCTATAAAAGACACCAGATCTTTCTCACTTCCCTGCCAAATGGCTAGGACATTGTCTATATAATGGGCCCAGAAAGCAATTTTGCTACTCAACAATGATGGATTGGAGCAGAAGATATCCCTCTCCCACAGCCCCAGGAACAAATTAGCATATGAGGGGGCAAAAGCCGCCCCCATAGCCGAGCCTTGGAGCTGTAGGAAGAGGGCATCCTTGAAGATGAAGAAGTTATGAGTTAGTGAAAATTCCAAGAGTGTCAACAAAAAGGAAATAAACCCATGATTTCTTGTGGTCATACATAAAAAAGTGTTGACCGCCCCTAGTCCATCCTGATGTCTAATTGACGTGTATAGCGCCTCGATGTCTAGAGTCACTAGCCACATGTCTTCTTCCAAAGTAATATTTTCTAATTTACAAAGTACATCACCAATGTCTTTCAAATAAGATGGTAAATTTTCGACACTCGATCTAAGGTGAAAATCCAAAAATGTATCTGTCATTTCGTTGAGTCCACCATTACCCGATACGATCGGGCGACCGGGAGGAGATGTAGAGTCCTTGTACACCTTAGGGAGTAAATATAGACACGGAGTACATGGGTATTCAGGAACCAATCCATCCATGATCTCTTTTATATAAAACCCAGTTGGAAGGCATCTTCCAAGATCTCACATAATTCAGCCTGAAACACAGAGGTGGGATTGAAAGAAAGTCTCCGATAACATTCGGGATTCCGCAATTGTCTATGTGCTTCCTTCTCGTACATGGTGGTGGGCCACACCACCACGTTGCCCCCCTTATCTGCAGGTTTGATCACCACCCCTTTGAGTGTCTTAAGTTCCCATAATGCCATCCGTTGAGCTTTATACTATACTATACTATGTATAGTAGTTATATGTAACGTTCAAGTGAAAGTACCTCCCATAAAGGGAAGAAAAGTTGACTGTTACTGTTAAACTTGTTGTGATGCATCGCAGAAAAACTGCATGTTTTTAATATCTGTTTGCTCTGTTCTAGTCCGAGGACATGCTGTGTTTTTAGTGGGGGGTTGACTGTGGTACCCCTGAGGGTCCAGTCACCACAGAGGTACTGCACCTCTGCCAGAGGTGTGGTACTCTGCTCTCAGGTAAGAAGGGGGCACTGCCAGCTACCCAGACATTAGCACTCAACACCAGACCTCTCCAGGCCAGGGAGGGACTAGGTAGAAGGTGTGGGTGGAGAAAAATAGAGAAGGGGCGGAGCTTAAGGGAGTGATGGTTGGAGGAGGAGTAGTCAGTTGGTGCTGGGGACTTGAAAAGTGAGGAGCTTATCCCTAGACCGGAGGAAAGTAGAGAGAGAGAAGAAAGACAGATTGAAAGAAGTCTTAGTGAGAGAGGGGAATGGGAAGTGAGGATTCCACCCGAATCCACGCCAACCATAGTTGGGTGGAGGGACCAGGTCGCAGTAGGGAATCAGCCTTAGCCTAGTGGAGATGCTAAGAACTCAGCCAGCAAACCAGAGGCTGTGGTAACTGCATGTACTACAGCCACATCCGCACACATTTGCTGAAAAGGCAGCGAGATAGGACCAAGGGGACCTAGAGCACGTCACCCACAAGATCCGAGGCTGCTGGTTTGGGACACTGCGTGTGAGGCGCAGGGCAGGAGAGGCAGAAGCCAGCACAGGGAGATGGCCCACGAAAGGAACAAAAGAAGGGGGTCCTGGCAAAGTTTACCCCAAACTACCAGAGAGCTGTCTGGACCACCTACCCAGATGGCACAGCACCCTGGCTGGGGATTTTAACCTGCAACTCCGTGAGTAATACTGAAAAGACTGCACCCTGCTGTGTCCTCAGAATTTTTTACTGTGTCATCTGCCCTGCTCCCTAACCATCAACACCATCTTTAACACTTTAACTGCCCTGGGGCATAGCTCTACCTGTGGAGAGCTGTAACAACCCTGCTGCGTCACCAACTGCCCCAGTGGACCTAAATCGCAGTGTCGGACATCCTATTCCTGAACACCACTGGTGGCGTCAAGAACTAGTCCCCTATAAACTATCCCCTTTTTCTTTTATTTTAATTTTTATTGGACTCCCAGGGCCACGGACCGGGTCACTGCTGCGGTGACATTTTCCCTTTAAGAACTGCCCGGCCCGATACCGAGTACCCCATGGCCCTGATGGGCGCTCCAAGTGAACTGCAAAGTATATCCTATGAGGAATGGTTAAAGGAAGGCTAAGAAGAGACTTAATAGCTGTCTACAAAATCAGATGGGATGTCACAGTGTAGAGGGATCATCATTATACTTAGTAGCACATGGAAACACGAAAATCAATGAAATTAAACTGAAAGGGAAAAGATAGAGAATATAAATTAGAAAAGACAGATTGAAAGAAGTCTTAGTGAGAGAGAGGAAGGAGGGGTTCTAGGGGAATGGGAAGTGAGGATTCCATCTGAATCCACGCCAACCATAGTTGGGTGGAGGGACCAGGTCGCAGTAGGGAATCAGCCTTAGCCTAGTGGAGAAGCTAATAACTCAGCCAGCAAACCAGAGGCTGTGGTAACTGCATGTACTACAGCCACATCCGCACACATTTGCTGAAAAGGCAGCGAGATAGGACCAAGGGGACCTAGAGCACGTCGCCCACAAGATCCGAGGCTGCTGGTTTGGGACACTGCGTGTGAGGCGCAGGGCAGGAGAGGCAGGAGCCAGCACAGGGAGATGGCCCAAGAAAGGAACAAAAGAAGGGGGTCCTGGCAAAGTTTACCCCAAACTACCAGAGAGCTGTCTGGACCACCTACCCAGAGGGCACAGCACCCTGGCTGGGGATTTTAACCTGCAACTCCGTGAGTAATACTGAAAAGACTGCACCCTGCTGTGTCCTCAGAATTTTTTACTGTGTCATCTGCCCTGCTCCCTAACCATCATCACCATCTTTAACACTTTAACTGCCCTGGGGCATAGCTCTACCCGTGGAGAGCTGTAACAACCCTGCTGCGTCACCAACTGCCCCAGTGGACCTAAATCGCAGTGTCGGACATCTTATTCCTGAACACCACGGGTGGCGTCAAGAACTAGTCCCCTATAAACTATCCCCTTTTTCTTTTATTTTAATTTTTATTGGACTCCCAGGGCCACGGACCGGGTCACTGCTGCGGTGACACTTTCCCTTTAAGAACTGCCCGGCCCGATACCGAGTACCCCATGGCCCTGATGGGCGCTCCAAGTGAACTGCAAAGTATATCCTATGAGGAATGGTTAAAGGAAGGCTAAGAAGAGACTTAATAGCTGTCTACAAAAATCAGATGGGATGTCACAGTGTAGAGGGATCATCATTATACTTAGTAGCAAATGGAAACACGAAAATCAATGAAATTAAACTGAAAGGGAAAAGATAGAGAATATAAATTAGAAAAAACTTTTTGACACTGAGGGTGATCAATGAGTGAAACAGGCTGCCACAAGAGGTGGTGAGTGTCCTTCAATGGAAGTCTTCAAACAAAGGCTGAACAGACATCTGTCTGAGATGGTTTAGTGAATCCTGCATTGAGCAGGAGGTAGGACACGATAACCCTTAAGGTCCCTTTCAACTCTAACATTGTGTGATTCTATGATTCTTTTAATTTGTGTCTCTTTAAGTCTATTTTTTATCTGTTTGCCTTCTCTTTTAATGTACATCATTTTGGGCATGGTTTGGGTTTTACAGATTTTTTTAGCTGATTCATGAATTTTTAAAAAGCAGCAATTTTTTTCACAAATATACTCCAGTCACGCCAACCCTATTTTATGTATTCTTGAAATCTTTGCACAAATTTTGTGACATTTGAGTTTTGCACTAAAATGTTGCAAAGTTTATTAACAAAAATATAAATAGCAGTTTTAATTTTGCGCATAATTTATGAACCTTGTGCACTACTTTGAAGTGTATGGCACAAAAACTTTAACGAATATCACAGGTCAAAAAAAATAAGTGACAATATATCAAAAGTACAGATACTAAAAGCTTTATATCTATGAATAGTTGTCATTTACCTAGTTGGCTCCTAAATGTCCCTAAGAGTCAATACATGCGACTTCGTAACAAAACAGAGGACTATGAGGTGGAGGCACAAGCACTAACCACCAAATTCAATGGTAAGGGATAGAATGTGAAGTTTTTTCATGAGATCCCATCAAAAATTAAGGAAATTCTATGGTTTGATTTATTACAAAATCCTCAACATGGTCATAGCAAAGAAATGGATGCCATATATGTACCTATCATCATTCAATTTTATGCCAATATGAAATTAAATAAAAATTGTCAAGAAACAGTGGAGCATATTGCAAGATGATAAACCCATAGGTGAATGTTTGAAGAAACACCTCCATGATTTGTTTTTAGAAAAGCTGGCAACATAGGAAATTTAGTTGCCTCCACTATTCTAAAACTCCATACCAGTTTGATCGGTGGAAGTAATTTGTTAACCACTACCGTGTAAAACATGCCAAGTATGCCGTAAATTACATCTCAAAAAACATGGAGTTTTACAAAGGAGAAACCAAATTTACCATTTGAGATTGTATTACATGTGCAACAAAGGGTGTCGTATATTGCATGCAGGGTCTCTGTTAATTTATATATTGGTCAAACTAAACATTCCATGACCAAGAGAATGGGGAATAAATGCAAAATATAAAAAGCTAATTTCTTGGTCATCCCATATCCAAACATTATGTTGAGAAACATTGGGTTGTTTAAAAAGGCACAAAATTATAAGCATGCAAAATGTTAATAAAAACTGGCAAGGAGGGGATCATATTAAACAGATGTCACATACTGAGTCAGTGGATTTTTGAGTTGGATACTCTAAAGCAGAGGTCTCAAACTGCATTCCTCAAGGGCTGCAAACAGGTCATGCTTTCAGAATTTCCTTGCATTGCACAGGTGATAATTTAATCACCTGCACAGATAATGATTCCAGCACCTAGTGCAATGCTAAGGAAATCTTGAAAACACACACAGTTTGCGGCCCTCGAGGAATGCAGTTTGAGACCACTGCTCTAAAGTCAAAAGGTTTGAATACTGAGATCCAGCTATTTGAATTTAGGTAAATATAAGTTGGTTTTAATAAGAGATTAGCAAATTTGTTCGGATTGTGTCCCTGAATCTGATTTTGACATGTTCAAACAATATTCGGGCCGAATGTATGTCTTATGATCGGTTCCGAACATATTCGGTAATTTCTACTCCCCTTGACTCTAATGACGTTCGGCTGTGTTTGACGAATATTGTAAAAACAATATTCGATTCCGATCGTATTCGGAACCGAATCCGAACAAATTCGCTCATCTCTAGGTTTAATATGTTTTGAATACATGTACAAATTATCATTAGATATTGCTATTAGGCTGGACTAAAAAGGGGTTAACTTATCACTCTGGGCCATTCCTGAGGAAGAAAACCATTGTTTCTGAAATGCATTGGAGTGAACCTACCTGAACTGTACCAGCCCAGCTATGTGACATCATGCTACAGCCTGTCGTTCAGGATACATACCATAGAACGGAGACAAACCTAGAGAATCATTTTCTTGAGAGAGCGTGCTGCCAGCCGAGGAATTGCTCAAATTGATTCTATTACTGAAAGCCACTACAGCTATTTTGATGGATTGGAATACAGACAGTTAGGTATCTAAATATGTTGGACCGTAACAGTCACATTACTATATATACTATATTACTATATATATTGTATATACAAGTACGGTGATAGAAAACTTATTTTTACTACGGCACAAAAATTATTCCTTGTATTATTATTATGATTTATTATTTTTATAGCGACTTATATTCCATGGCATTTTACATGTGAAGGTATAGACGTTATAGCCTGTGAATAGTGGTTGTCTTTGATTGTATTTCATTCTAACCCATATATACATTCATTTCAATAATAGCTTTTCTATATATTTCATCTAAATATAGAGTTAGAAAAAAAAAACATGGAAAAAGATGTAAAAAAAGACCAACAATATTTGAAACGTAGATAATTTGGCCAGATGGTAACCTTAATTTATTATGCAAAAAAGAAACAGACGATGTCAGCTTACCCCAATGTTCACGTTGCACATATATCTTCACTCCTCGCACGGATGTGGCAGAGCAACCAGAGCAGATGAAGAGAAAAAAGGGAAAAATCCAGCGTGGAGCAGAAATAGTTTAAAAAATTTAACTTCTTTAATAAATGTGATTAAAAATAAACAGCAATATTTAAGCAGTACAGGTCCACAAAAATGTAGCAGAGCGATCAACGCGTTTCGACGTTAAGTCTTTCTCAAGATCTAACTCTGACTGAGGCTAAGCGTTATTTATAATAGTAACGCACTACACCTGGGGAAGAACTCCTGGTGTAGCACCCATGTGAAAAGAATTAAATATAACTACAAAAAATAGCTGCAGTGAATAAATATAACTAACATAACCAAATTGAGACAACACCAAAAGCAATAAGTGACAATAAAAATATACACAAATTAAAATATTAACTATTAGCTAGAAATTCACAATATAGTGAACTTATTGGTTCAGATTTAGTATTGTTTAATTAGATCGCATCTGGCATTTAAACCTGCTGGAGATCGTGTGCCCAGAGTAAAGATCCAAAAAGACTCTCTGTTGAGTAGTTTGCGTTTATGATCTCCTCCTCGGTGCGGTTGTGACACTTTTTCTATGCCATTAAATCTAAATGAACTAACATCACCTTTGTGTTTCAGCAGAAAATGTTTTGACACGGCCGAGGATGAGTAAGCTAGGGGGTTAACTGCATCTGACAGATGCCGTCTGATGCGTACTTTCAGAGGGCATGAAGTGCATCCTACATATAGTAAATCACATTTAGAGCAGGCGATTAAATAGACAACCAACGTAGTATTACAATTTATGTAATGATTAATTTGGTATGCTTTATCTCCAAGCGCTGAAGTAAAGTTCTGTGTCTTGTTCGCATATATACAGGCTTTACATTTATTTGCACCGCATTTATAGAAGCCTTTTGTACTTAACCAGTTGCCTGTGTAAGATGTCATGTTATTGCTTGAAAAAAAACTAGGTGATAAAATATTATGAAGAGTAGGTGCTTTTTTGGCTGAAAATAGAATATTATTATTAGACATAATTTCTTTAAGAAGGGGGTCAGAGTTTAATACCGGGAGATATTTTTTAATGATAGCAGTAATTTGAGAATATTCTTTACTAAATTGTGTGGTAAAGGCTATGTGATTTTTACGCATTACATTATTTTTAACCTTCTGTGACAAAAGATCTTTTCTGTCCAGATGTGTGGCTTTATTAATCGCTTTATTCAAAATCATATGCGAATAACCACGATTGAGGAATTTTTTCTGAGTTTTTGTCACTTCTTTGGCATAGGTAACTTCTTCTGTACATTTACGTTTTAATCTTATTAATTCTCCATACGGTAAATTATTAATGACATGTCTAGGATGGCAGGTGTCTGCTGCTAGGACAGAATTACATGCTGTTGGTTTTGAATACGGTGAGACTATTATAGTCTTTTTATTAATATCCCCCAATAAAGTCAGGTCAAGAAAATTAATCATGGATTTATCAAATTGATAGGTAAATCTCATATTGAAATCGTTGTTATTAAAATAAATAAAGCAATCTAACATTTCCTCCTTGGTGCCCCCCCAAATAAACAATAAATCGTCAATATAACGACCATACCATTTTATATGTTGAGAATGTGGGTTATTGTCATTATATATGAATAATTCCTCCCAGCAAAACATGACTATATTAGCCAGGGAAGGGGAGAATTTAGCTCCCATACTGACTCCACTTATTTGTAGAAAATATTCATTGTCGAATGAGAAATAATTATGATTTAGTAGAAATTCTATTGCCAGATACAAAAAATCTTTAGTTGCTGTACTGTAAGGACTAAATTTGTCAAGATAGTATTTGAGACATCTTAGGGCAACTGAATGCGGTATCGAGGGATATAAACTAATCACGTCGCAGGAGAACCATTGAAAATTATCTTCCCACAAAAAACCATCCAAGACAGATGCGACATATTTTGTGTCTCTGATAAAGCTAGGTAAACTTTGTACCAACGGTTGAAGGTGGAAATCCACCCAGGCTCCCAAATTTTCTCTTAAAGAGTTAATTCCGGAGACTATAGGTCTAAGTGGTGGTGGAAATATTTCTTTATGAATTTTAGGGAACGCATGATATAGCGGTGTAACCGGGTACTCGTTATACAGAAAATCTGCTGTTTTTTTTATCATAAATATTCATCACAAAACCCTCCTGTATAATCCTAAAAATTTCTTGATTAAATTTAACAGTAGGGTTACTGGATAATTTTACATAGATATTGCTGTCATTCAAGTTATGCAGGATTAACTCCTTATAAAGTCCTGCATTCATCAATACTATTGATCCTCCTTTATCTGATTTCCTGATGATTAGATCTTTGTTATTTTTTAATTGTTCCAAGGCTATTTTTTCTCGTATGATAAGATTATTTTTATACTTTTTTTCTGAATCTTTTTTTAGAGAAATCAGCTCTTTTTCTATTAGATCTTGGAATTGATCCAATACTGAAGGTCTAGCTTGTAAAGGATAAAACCTGGGATTATTAGTATCAAATTTAGTATTCCTTGAAACCAGATTAGCATTAGATTCTATGTTAAGTAGTTGCAAATCTAACAGCATTTTATGTTCATAGAGCGACATTGCAGTCTCTGATGGAGAAATTTGCAAATCATCTGGGACAGCTGTGTAGCTCTGGGATTCAGTAGAGTCTTCTTGAAAAAAATGACATTTGACTGTTAGATTACGAGCAAATCTGTTAACATCTAATAGGGTATTAAACAAATTGAAATGTGTGGACGGAGAAAAACCCAGTCCTTTGCTCAAAAGTCTTATTTGGTCTTGGGAAATAATATAGCTAGATAGATTCCATATAGGTATATCTTTTAATAACGTTTCTTCTTCCTGAATGGATATCTTCCCCTTTCTGTGTTTTCTCCCCGCACGTTTGCGTCGTTTTTTGACGATTTATCATTAGTTGCTGTAAAAAAAGTCCTTCTTGGTTGAAAAGCATTTTTATTGTTACTACTGGTTGATGCCACAGAGGAGTCTGAATGTTCATCCGAGGATAAAGCTGAGGTGTCGGTAAATATTTCCGAGTCTTTAAAGCTGACTTTATTTGCATTGTATCTGCCTTTGTAAGGTCGCTTTTTCAGGATGGAATAAGGTTTATCATGCCAATTATAGATTTTATCTGTAGAATTAACTCTTTAGGAGAAAATTTGGGAGCCTGGGTGGATTTCCACCTTCAACCGTTGGTACAAAGTTTACCTAGCTTTATCAGAGACACAAAATATGTCGCATCTGTCTTGGATGGTTTTTTGTGGGAAGATAATTTTCAATGGTTCTCCTGCGACGTGATTAGTTTATATCCCTCGATACCGCACTCAGTTGCCCTAAGATGTCTCAAATACTATCTTGACAAATTTAGTCCTTACAGTACAGCAACTAAAGATTTTTTGTATCTGGCAATAGAATTTCTACTAAATCATAATTATTTCTCATTCGACAATGAATATTTTCTACAAATAAGTGGAGTCAGTATGGGAGCTAAATTCTCCCCTTCCCTGGCTAATATAGTCATGTTTTGCTGGGAGGAATTATTCATATATAATGACAATAACCCACATTCTCAACATATAAAATGGTATGGTCGTTATATTGACGATTTATTGTTTATTTGGGGGGGCACCAAGGAGGAAATGTTAGATTGCTTTATTTATTTTAATAACAACGATTTCAATATGAGATTTACCTATCAATTTGATAAATCCATGATTAATTTTCTTGACCTGACTTTATTGGGGATATTAATAAAAAGACTATAATAGTCTCACCGTATTCAAAACCAACAGCATGTAATTCTGTCCTAGCAGCAGACTCCTGCCATCCTAGACATGTCATTAATAATTTACCGTATGGAGAATTAATAAGATTAAAACGTAAGAAGTTACCTATGCCAAAGAAGTGACAAAAACTCAGAAAAAATTCCTCAATCGTGGTTATTCGCATATGATTTTGAATAAAGCGATTAATAAAGCCACACATCTGGACAGAAAAGATCTTTTGTCACAGAAGGTTAAAAATAATGTAATGCGTAAAAATCACATAGCCTTTACCACACAATTTAGTAAAGAATATTCTCAAATTACTGCTATCATTAAAAAATATCTCCCGGTATTAAACTCTGACCCCCTTCTTAAAGAAATTATGTCTAATAATAATATTCTATTTTCAGCCAAAAAAGCACCTACTCTTCATAATATTTTATCACCTAGTTTTTTTTCAAGCAATAACATGACATCTTACACAGGCAACTGGTTAAGTACAAAAGGCTTCTATAAATGCGGTGCAAATAAATGTAAAGCCTGTATATATGCGAACAAGACACAGAACTTTACTTCAGCGCTTGGAGATAAAGTATACCAAATTAATCATTACATAAATTGTAATACTACGTTCGTTGTCTATTTAATTGCCTGCTCTAAATGTGATTTACTATATGTAGGATGCACTTCATGCCCTCTGAAAGTACGCATCAGACGGCATCTGTCAGATGCAGTTAACCCCCTAGCTTACTCATCCTCGGCCGTGTCAAAACATTTTCTGCTGAAACACAAAGATGATGTTAGTTCATTTAGATTTAATGGCATAGAAAAAGTGTCACAACCGCACCGAGGAGGAGATCATAAACGCAAACTACTCAACAGAGAGTCTTTTTGGATCTTTACTCTGGGCACACGATCTCCAGCAGGTTTAAATGCCAGATGCGATCTAATTAAACAATACTAAATCTGAACCAATAAGTTCACTATATTGTGAATTTCTAGCTAATAGTTAATATTTTTAATTTGTGTATATTTTTATTGTCACTTATTGCTTTTGGTGTTGTCTCAATTTGGTTATGTTAGTTATATTTATTCACTGCAGCTATTTTTTGTAGTTATATTTAATTCTTTTCACATGGGTGCTACACCAGGAGTTCTTCCCCAGGTGTAGTGCGTTACTATTATAAATAACGCTTAGCCTCAGTCAGAGTTAGATCTTGAGAAAGACTTAACGTCGAAACGCGTTGATCGCTCTGCTACATTTTTGTGGACCTGTACTGCTTAAATATTGCTGTTTATTTTTAATCACATTTATTAAAGAAGTTAAATTTTTTAAACTATTTCTGCTCCACGCTGGATTTTTCCCTTTTTTCTCTTAATTTATTATGGTCATACAATCAACTGATCACATATCTAAGAATCATTAATTCAGCCATATTTTTGCTCTGTTTTGTATGGAACCACATTGGTGGTGACAAAGAGCTTTACTGTATTTCCAAAACAGGTTTCTTCAGTTGGATTTCATATAGAAATAGATTATAGCATTTTTTTGTGAATCTATAGATTTACAAAGGTATTCTTTGCTAGAAACATTACAAATGGCTTAGTGTCAGTGTGTCTTAAAATTTAATGTGTGTTTTTACTCCACCATTGGTCAAATGTGCTAAGAGGCCTTTGCTGTTCCCTATGAGTTATAACTAAGCTATAGGTAAGAGCTACATGTAACTTTGCACATCTGCAGGCCTAGGTAGCTTTGCGTTTTACATGCTAACAGTTGAAGTGGATAAAGTACAAAGTAGGAGGCAAATTGGCCGTCTGCAGGGAATAGTGATATGCCTGCAATATTAACAAGACAGTGTCTTACGGTTATCATAGGAATATGGCCACTATCTTGGACAGCACCACACTTTACATATTGCTACATGTTCAAGGGTGCCTGAATTTATTTTGATTGAAGAATAACAAAACAATTTTTTCTCATAATTTTTATGCACATTCATTGCCTGCTGATTGGTGGTGGTCTGCATCCTGAGTCTTTCACCAATTTCCAAAAAGACAACTGAGAGGTTTGCTTCTTGGAAGACAGGAGCGCAGTTTCTGCTTGAGCATGCAGAATATGAATTCATTAGAAAGCTGATGACTTTTTATTAAATCTGCACTCCAGTTTGAGTGTATGCTCAGGCAAGAGATGTGCGGAGTGTGCCTCAGGCAAGAGATGTGCCTCTAGAGCTGAACACTTCTCAGACTTTTTTGGCAAATTGATGAGAGTTTCAGGACCCGGACCTTCATTGCTTTGCAGGTAATTAAAATGGATAGAAAATATGAAAAACTGTGGAAAATAAGGAAAACCATCACCAATCAACAACTTATCTCATACCTTTTCAAGCTTACTTGGCGAACCAGCAGTGTACGGCTTGCAAAATCCACTGCACATGCTCCGCTGCATCCATGTACTACTTCTATTGAATAAGAAAGGATTGTTTTACTGTATCATGGAGTGCCACCTATTTTTTCCTCTTTGGCCTAAAAAATGAAAAACTTCTAAGTGTTGAGTTACTCTTAAGAAAAGTCTGCAGAACTGCTGACAGCACTAGATATAGCTCCTGGAACATGTACATTTAGATTAAAATATATTTTGACTTTTGATTTTTCTAGATTTCATGCATCTTCTGAATTTGTAGTCTTTTAGTTGGACTGTACTACTTGGTCTGTACTTTTACCTTGATTAATTGTCTCAATAGTATAATAACAGGAACACCCTTCAAATGGAGTCTATGTGACTTCTTACTAATGGAAAGAAAAGTTAAATCGAACCTATAAACTAAGATCACACTTTTAGTTTTAGCCACTATATACTTGATATGTCTATTGTATACGCAATATATACATTACTTTAGAAATATATTTTGATAAAATCCTGTATACAGCAGCAACTGTATGTTGCGAAAATAGTGGAACCTTTTACATTAATGAATGGTCAGTCAATCTGTCCCTTTGTCTGATAAAGCTATTTGCTTTTTAGGTTTATGGACTATTGAGCTGTGAAGTTTCATATTGCATTAGATGACATTGGGTATATGCTGGCATCCCTCAATAAGGTGGACTAGTTCCAGACCCGACATGTGTCAGGGATGAATAGAGGGAATTCTTTTTTGTCAGTAAAAAATATAGATATCAGTAAGATGAAATGAAACAATTAGCTGGCTCATGACAGCTATTGTTATTTTGTTAAACACTTTGTTACTTGGGCCAATTATTGTTTTAATGATGTTTATCTTATGCAGACTTTACCACTGCAAAACAGTATTGCCTTCTGATGAAGTTATAACATGAAATGTGCATTGGGGAGGCAGGATTACCACCATTAACACCTGAACTGCATATGTTAAGGTACTGCCACACTAAACAATCCCGCTAGCGATCACGATAACGACGCATACTAATGCGATCGCTAGCGGGATTGTTTCTATATCGCTAAGTGCGGCCACATTTAGCGATATAGTTAACGATGCTATCGCCGTTAGCGATCTTCTTAACGACTTTAGCGGTACAAAAGTACCGCTAAATCGCTAAGAAAAGGTGCCACACTAGCGATATATACTTACCCAGCGGGAGCGCCGACGAGAAAATAGGGTCCGGAACGATTCCAGCGACGAGCGAGATCACAGCAGGAAGCTCGTCGCTGGCAGATGCCGCACTGAACAACATCGCTAACGGGATCGCTAAATAGTGACGTTTTTTAGCGATCCCGTTAGCGATATTGTTCAGTGTGGCATACCCTTAAGACTATATTTTGATATTTATTCGCATGCCTTTACCAAATCTACTTGGATGAAAGTACTTAGTAACTAATGCACTTCATCAGGCTCTATGACTCTATATTTAATTTTATGTATATGCAGAGGCTCACATAAAAACCTCAGACAGCGAACTAAAAATCAAAAAAACACCAGAAGCAACAAAAACAGGCAGAGATGCTTACCTGTGGCCTCAATACTGATGCACTGACAGGGTGCAGCAGACCCTAGTAAAATGGCGACAACACAGGTGATTGGCCGTGTGGCACACCAGTGCACAAAGATACAATCTGTATGTGGCTATGTTCACACTAGGAATGCAGAGCATAACATTCCTAGTGTGAACATCGCCACATACAGATTGTATCTTTGTGCACTGGTGTGCCACACGGCCAATCCCTGATTGTAGGCTGGCTGTTTCATTTGGTATTAATGCACCTGTGTTGTCGCCATTTTACTAGGGTCTGCTGCACCCTGTCAGTGCATTAGTATTGAGGCCACAGGTAAACATCTCTGCCTGTTTTTGTTGCTTTTGATGTTTATATACAGAGGCTCACCATGGTTTAAATTGGAAGGAATCCTTCTTTTGAGCTTAGCAGCCTCTGGTGTTCTAAATTGTATTTTATGCCTAACGTATATACTCGTGTATAAGTAGACCTGAGTTTAAGCAGAGGCACCTAATTTTGCCAAGAAAAACAGGGAAAACAATATTGACTCGAGTATAAGCAGAATATGCATTGTCCTCGCATCCCTATCCTGGTATTCATGGCCTCCTCATCCCTGTCGTTGTATGCATGGCTCCTCATCCCTGTCCTGGTATGCATGGCTCCTCATTCCTATCCCTGTATGCATGGCCCCCATGAGAAAAGCATAAAAAAGTCCCACTTACCTTCCCTTTGTGCCCTCGCAACCTCTTGTTCCAGTCCCAGCAACTCCTGCGGCTGGCCAATCACGTGTCCTCACTCATTAAGGTAATGAATATTCACCTCTCTCCACTCAGCGGGACCCGTGATCAGCCAGCCACAGGAGCTGCTGGAAGCTGATTCAAGATACTGTGTGGGCAGGTAAGTAGGAGAGGAGGGTTTTTTTTTACAGCTGCTGGAAGCAGACGGATGCAGCTGTTACTGTGCGCTCTATAAGAGAAATGAATATTCATTGACAGTGTAGTGAATATTCATTTGTCTTTAGCAGCGGGCACAGTTACCAGCCGCAGCCGCCGGCTCCTGCCTCCTGTGACCCGCTGCTCCACCGATCCCCCTCCCCCGCCAGCTTCTGGACAATGACTCGTGTATAAGCCAAGAGGGGTGTTTTCAGCACAAAAAAAAGTGCTGAAAAACTCGGCTTATACACGAGTATATACGGTATTTTAATATATATTCAATAAATTCTTCATTTTTATGGCACATATACTCTGTTTGTTGTCTATATGTAGTTTGATGAGAATAGCAGTATGGGTGAAACTTTTTGTAAATTAGGGTATACATAATAAACATATTTAGTGGAGAGCCCACATTTATTATTAATGGAATTATAAATAGAATATTTTGCACCAACAAACAGCAACAGCGCACATCTATTAAGAAACTTTTTGCACTTAAAATTCATTAACTCCTTCAGCAAACAGCCTGTTTTCACTTTTCTGACAAGGCCAATTTTTTAAATTCTGAACAATGCCAATTTATCAGGTTATAACTCTGGAAAGCTTCAACGTATCTCACTGATTCAGAGAGAGTTATTTTGTAACATATTGTACTTCATGATAGTGGTAATTTTTGGTCAAAATGATTTGCGTTTATTTATGAAAATATTCTACAGAACCCAAATGGATAGAATATACTGTGCCTAAAATAAGTTTATGAAATATACAAAAATTAAGCAAAAATCTAAATTAATAAATATTAAAAGCAAGGTATTGCTATACTATGCAGGGAAATATTCTTTAAAGGAACCAAACAGAACTTGTGCAAACAGTGCTAATTAGAGTTGAGCATTCCGATACCGCAAGTATCGGGTATCGGCCGATATTCGCTGTATCGGAATTCCGATACTTAGTTCCGATATTTTTCATATATCGTATACCGGAATCGGAAGTTCCCATAATTCTTTGAGAGGCAATGTGATTTTAGACAGCCAATGAGGAATCCTACGAAGTGTGGGCACATCCTGTAATGCTGCGGTCATGTTAACTAATGGCATGGCTGTGATTGGATGCTGAAATGATGTCAGAATGCACTATAAAAGGCGCTGCCGCCATTTTACCGTCACTGTGCTGTGAATTAAGTTAGGGACAGGACGCTGCTCTGCTGACTCTGAGGGACAGTTAGAGATAGCGTTTTTGTGAATTGTTCTGTAGGCAGGCTATTTGAGAAACCGCTCAGTAAATCATCCTTTTTCCTTGCAGTGTTGTTTTCACAGCTCTGTGCAAGGTGTGTGTGTGAGTGCAGGTGACGCTGCAGTTTGCTCTGCATCCAACGCTGTTTGTAGTCATCTGCACGTGTCACTCACTGACTCTTTTTTTTTTTATTTGGTGGAATTGGTGCTGCTCCATTCAATTGAAATTAACAGTGATCTATTAGTGTGACGTGCTTCCATCCGTATCCAATACATTGGTTGCAAACACTATAGAAGTACACAAAGGGCCTTTCAAAGCTAATGAACAGTTGTGTGCAGTGTTCACTGTAGCCTGAGGTTTTCATTTTTGGAGTGCAGATCACGCTCCAGTTAGTTCTTCAACCACTGCTGGTTGTAGTCTGCTGAGCGTGTGCCACTGCCTCATCCTTTACATTTTTCTCAAATTGGTGCTGCTCCATTCTATTTCAAATAACTCAAATCTATTAGTGTGACGGGCTTCCATCCGTATCCAATACATTGGTTGCAAACACTATAGAAGTACACAAAGGGGCCTTTCACAGCTAGTGAACAGTTGTGTGCAGTGTTCACTGTAGTCTGAGGTTTTCATTTTTGGAGTTCAGATCACGCTCCAGTTAGTTCTTCAACCACTGCTGGTTGTAGTCTGCTGAGCGTGTGCCACTGCCTCATCCTTGACATTTTTCTCTAATTGGTGCTGCTCCATTCAATTGAAAATAACAGTGATCTATTAGTGTGACGTGCTTCCATCCGTATCCAATACATTGGTTGCAAACAGTCTAGAAGTACACAAAGGGGCCTTTCACAGCTAGTGAACAGTTGTGTGCAGTGTTCACTGTAGTCTGAGGTTTTCATTTTTGGAGAGCAGATCACGCTCCAGTTAGTTCTTCAAACAATGCTGGTTGTATTCTGTTGAGCGTGTGTCACTGCCTCATCCTTAACATTTTTCTCTAATTGGTGCTGCTCCATTCTATTTCAAATAACTCAAATCTATTAGTGTGACGCGCTTCCATCCGTATACAATACATTGATTGCAAACAGTCTAGAAGTACACAAAGGGGCCTTTCACAGCTAGTGAACAGTTGTGTGCAGTGTTCACTGTAGTCTGAGGTTTTCATTTTTGGAGTGCAGATCACGCTCCAGTTAGTTCTTCAACCACTGCTGGTTGTAGTCTGCTGAGCGTGTGCCACTGCCTCATCCTTGACATTTTTCTCTAATTGGTGCTGCTCCATTCTATTTCAAATAACTCAAATCTATTAGTGTGGCGCGCTTCCATCCGTATACAATACATTGGTTGCAAACAATCTAGAAGTACACAAAGGGGCCTTTCACAGCTAGTGAACAGTTGTGTGCAGTGTTCACTGTAGTCTGAGGTTTTCATTTTTGGAGTGCAGATCACGCTCCAGTTAGTTCTTCAACCACTGCTGGTTGTAGTCTGCTGAGCGTGTGCCACTGCCTCATACTTGACATTTTTCTCAAATTGGTGCTGCTCCATTCTATTTCAAATAACTCAAATCTATTAGTGTGACGCGCTTCCATCCGTATACAATACATTGGTAGCAAACAGTCTAGAAGTACACAAAGGGGCCTTTCACAGCTAGTGAACAGTTGTGTGCAGTGTTCACTGTAGTCTGAGGTTTTCATTTTTGGAGTGCAGATCACGCTCCAGTTAGTTCTTCAAACAATGCTGGTTGTAGTCTGTTGAGCGTGTGCCACTGCCTCATCCTTGACATTTTTCTCTAATTGGTGCTGCTCCATTCATATGAAATTAACAGTGATCTATTAGTGTGACGTGCTTCCATCCGTATCCAATAAATTGGTTGCAAACAGTCTAGAAGTACACAAAGGGGCCTTTCACAGCTAGTGAACAGTTGTGTGCAGTGTTCACTGTAGTCTGAGGTTTTCATTTTTGGAGTGCAGATCACACTCCAGTTAGTTCTTCAAACAATGCTGGTTGTAGTCTGTTGAGCGTGTGCCACTGCCTCATCCTTGACATTTTTCTCTAATTGGTGCTACTCCATTCTATTTCAAATAACTCAAATCTATTAGTGTGACGCGCTTCCATCCGTATCCAATACATTGGTTGCAAACAGTCTAGAAGTACACAAAGGGGCCTTTCACAGCTAGTGAACAGTTGTGTGCAGTGTTCACTGTAGTCTGAGGTTTTCATTTTTGGAGTGCAGATCACGCTCCAGTTAGTTCTTCAACCACTACTGGTTGTAGTCTGCTGAGCGTGTGCCACTGCCTCATCCTTGACATTTTTCTCTAATTGGTGCTACTCCATTCTATTTCAAATAACTCAAATCTATTAGTGTGACGCGCTTCCATCCGTATCCAATACATTGGTTGCAAACAGTCTAGAAGTACACAAAGGGGCCTTTCACAGCTAGTGAACAGTTGTGTGCAGTGTTCACTGTAGTCTGAGGTTTTCATTTTTGGAGTGCAGATCACGCTCCAGTTAGTTCTTCAACCACTGCTGGTTGTAGTCTGCTGAGCGTGTGCCACTGCCTCATCCTTGACATTTTTCTCTAATTGGTGCTGCTCCATTCTATTTCAAATAACTCAAATCTATTAGTGTGACGCGCTTCCATCCTTATACAATACATTGGTTGCAAACAGCCTTTTTGTTAAGGTACAGTATTATATCGACATTGTACAGGTGTCGCTATTCAGTCTGATAACTAGATATCATTCACCTTTTCTATCAGTTGTCGTTGTTTCAGCACCACTTGCAGGTATATATTTTGCTATTGTGACTATGCACTATTGACTTTAACAAGGTAATGCATGATTTTTGTTACCGATTCTCATGTTTACATGATGGACCTTTATGATATGGGTTGTTAAATTTTTAATTAAATATGTATTTTTTCAAATGACACAAATATAAGTAATGTTGAAGAGGACTAGTCCTACATCCATTGTTTGCACAATATTACAGGTGTACATCACGTCCCTTAATCAACAATGGATTATTATATTTACTTGTATGCTTTTATTTAAAAGCCAAGAAGACTGAAGGCTAACCTTCGCACTGCAGCTGTTGTCAAAGTTCAACCCACATTATGCACTTCCAACATTGCAGCATTTGAGGCATGATGTGAGTTGGATTTGTCTAAGTTATGGAGTGACAAGGTTCACCATCAGTACCCTATAGCATAAGTAGGCTTTTGTGTTAGCATTTTTGTTCGACATGTGGATATCTGCAGTAATATGTCACAATTATTTTGTTACAGATTTGTGACAAAGACTAATAATTTTATGGTTTTAAAGGTGACATTTCACTTGTTTACAGCTTAGAAATAAGGGTGTAGCCTCTTATCTATGTGTAGCAGTAGCCACTTTAACATGTCATGTTTTTTTCAACATGTGTAGCTAGCTAGCAGTAATTTTTGCCGGACACACAGCAGGGGAACAGCAGGCGTTACTGAACCCCACAAACACATCAGCGATTGTTTTGGTCTGTGCATCCAACACTTCTGAGCAGCAACTGGCGGTGTTGAAGCCCAGGGTCAAGGAGGGTATAGGCAGAGGCCTAGTATGAGATGTTAGAAGTTTAATTTGGAGTTAGCAGCATTAATTTTTGCCAGACACACAGCAGGGGAACAGCAGGCGTTACTGAACCCCACTAACACTATAGCTTGTGTATTGGTCTGTGGACACGACACTTCTGAGCAGCAACTGGCAGTGTTGTAGCCCAGGGAGTAGAGTTCAGGTGGTAGAAAGATGAACATAACAGGAGACATGGATAACGTTGCCAACCAGTTATTTAATCTGAAACCGGACAGGCAAATTCATGCGAGATCCATGCCTTGTTCATTTTCTGAAAAGTAAGCCGGTCTACATTATCGGAGGATAGTCGCATGCGACGGTCTGTTAGTACACCACCTGCAGCACTAAAGAAGCGCTCCGATAATACACTGGCAGCAGGGCAAGCCAGCACCTCCAATGCATACTGGCTAAGCTCTGGCCATGTATCCAGCTTAGAGACCCAAAACTTGAATGGGGAAGAGCCATCTGGGAGTACACTGAGAGGGCAAGACATGTAGTCTGTCACCATCTTACGGAAACGTTGCCTCCTGCTGACTGGAGCCATCTCGGATGGTGTAGACATTGGTGGCGCTGCCACAAAACTTCGCCACATTTGGAACATACTGGTTTTGCTGTTGTGAATGTGCTAGAAATGAATTCTGAGCAGAATCTCCCTCTGGTGGTTACAAACAGTACTGAACTATCCAATGAAGATTGTGAAGATTGGAGATCAGGTGTTACTGACTGGTCTTATATAAGGGAGGTTCTCTCCCATCAGGGTTGTCGGTGATCAATTGTTCTGGTCTCATCTTTGATTCCTGTACACTTTGTAGTTTGCTGTTTCGTGCCTGCATCTTTTGCTAACAGATAAGACATTTTCTTCTTTTATTTTTTTGTGCTTGTTTTTTGCATTTTGTCCTGCACTTCTGTGGGGGTCTGCCGGGTCCCCTTGGGGGGCTTGTACTCCTCTCAGTTTAGTTCAGCCACTGTTGTTTGTTCATTTGCCTTTTCCAGTTTTTTCAGTGGCTGCTGTTTAGTTTTTGTTACACCAGAGAACTAATTTAGGTGGTAGAGGTCGTGTGATCTCAGGTGTTTTTGTAATTAGTAGAGTTGGTACTTTTCAGGGTTTTTTGGGATTGCAGTAAGTGCCCTTCCTATCCTTTTCTATTTAGGAAGTTTGGGCCCCAACGTTTGCTCATACTATTTTCTGTCTGTGTCAGTATTTCTTCTTGTCTAACCGCCATTACATGTTTGGGGGCTTTCTATGTTCTTTGGGGATCTGCTCCGGGGCAGATAGCTTTCCTCTTTCTATCTTTAGGTGTAGTTAGCTTCTCAGGCTGTGACGAGGCATCTAGGACCAACGTAGGTACGCTCACGGCTACCTTTAGTTGTGGTGGTTAGTCAGGGTACTGCAATCCCATAGATTCCAACCTCTCTGGTGTATTGCCTTTTTTGCCTGCTCTCCTCAGCTACCAAATCATAACATCTTGCCCTGTGCAGAGGCGCTGCTTGTGCTCCCTCTTGTTGCAGAGCTGTCTCCACTGCCTCGACGCACACAGCTGCTTTGTAAAGCAGTAGCAGCAGCAGTGCTCTCGGCTGGAATGGAGAACATTATGGATTGCACCAGTGTGTCTTGGTACTCCCGCATTTTACGCTCCGGTTCAACGGTATGATGAGGCTTTGTAAGTTGTCCCGGTAGCGAGGGTCTAGGAGGGTGGACACCCAATAATCAGACGTGGTGAGAATGTGGGCGATGCGGCGGTCGTTTCTCAGGCACTGCAGCATGAAATCAACCATGTGCTGCAGACTCCCAACTGGCCAAGAAACGCTGTCCCCTGCAAGAGGCGTCATCTCTGCCTGCTCTGCATCACCCCACCCTCGCTATACATACTGACTAGAGTGTGTGTACCTCCCTCTGGAGCGATGTCTTCCTCCTCCATTGACTCCTCCTCATCCTCCTCACAAAGTGAGCCCTGCCCAGCCCTTTGTGAGGAACACGTTGCACTGACTGTCCAGAAGGTGATGGAATTTGTGACTCCTCATCCTCCACCTCTTCCAAAACCTCATCCCTTAGTGCTTGCAGTGTTTTTTGAAGCAGGCAGATAAGGGGGACAGTCAGGCTGACTAGTGCATCATCTGCACTCGCCATCCGCGTTGACTCATCAAACGCAATCAAAACGTGGCAGATGTCCTTCATAGAGTCCTTCGCCAGTCCTTACACTGGCTGCCCATTCATTATAGTATCCAATTCAAAGTACTGGTTTCACCCACAAAGCTCTCCACAGTGCAGCACCCCCCTACATCTCCTCCCTCATTT
Organism: Oophaga sylvatica; assembly: GCA_033576555.1. Lineage (NCBI taxonomy): Eukaryota > Metazoa > Chordata > Amphibia > Anura > Dendrobatidae > Oophaga > Oophaga sylvatica. The sequence continues at coordinate 460,961,230 of JARQOD010000005.1, forward strand.
ATATCTATCGGCTAGCGCTGCGCTCTGCAAACGACCTTCGACTAACCTCTGCACTAATCCGTACCTCCCACTCCCGACTCTAAGACTTCTCCCGTGCTGCGCCAATCCTCTGGAATGCTCTACCCCAAGAAATTAGGACTATCCGCAATTAGCATGGTTTCAGGCGCTCCCTCAAAACACATTTGTTCAGAGCGGCCTATCACATTCACTAATCAAAGTCATTCTATGTATTCTGTGTAAGTGTGTGTGTGTCTAGCCCATTCACTATCTCCATCCCTCACTCCCTTAAGATGGCTGGACCATCATTGTAAATGCACCATTGTATATAAACACCTATACTTTGTATCTCCCCACCTCATTGTAGATTGTAAGCTGTCACGAGCAGGGGCGACTTATTTTGCTTTAATTATTGTATTGTTAACGTTGTTACTTATGACTTGTGTTCTGAAACTGCTAAACTGTAAAGCGCTGCGGAATATGATGGTGCTATATAAATAAATATTATTATTATTATTATTATTCCTCTGAGCTGCTCCCACCACCTTCCTGTTCCTCACGCCATGTTGGGTCTTGGACCTCATCATCTCCACTACCCTCTTCCAACACCTGCTGCTGTTGGGTGGTCTGGCCATCACCATGCTCAACAGAAACTGGCACCTGAGTCTCATCATCATCAGATGCGTTCTGCGGTGTGCTGACCATCGGCACTGTCTCACCCGCCTCTTCAGATTCAGAGAGACACAGCTGTTGCGCATCACTGCATACTCCCTCTTCTTCACATTGCAGAATGCTGCTTGGCTGTGCCCTGTTTGCGAGCCAACAGATTCTGAGAACAGAAGCAGACACTCAGCTGGCTCCTGTACAGAACTCTCTGACTGCCTGGGCAATTTGGCAGGCGGTGAAGAGACAGATGGTTGCTCAACAGTGCTGTGGTCCTGAGAGGAGGTGGAAGCAATTGAAGTCGATGCATTGGCTGACATCCAACCAACAACGGCTTCAATTTGTTCTTCCCGCAGCAGGGGGGTACGCCGACCTCCTACAAAAGTGCGCATAAAGGAACGCTCACGGGGAAAACTGGTGGATGCTGTGTCACTGGTGGCAGCAGCAGCCACAGAATCCCCACGTCCTCTCCCTGCTGAAACTCCACGACCACGACCACGTGCCTTACTCCCTGCCTTCTTCATCTTGGTAGATTGATAAAGAAAGTCTGAAAAGTTATAAGGCCTAAGTGTGGTTATTCCGCAGAGACTGCAGTGAACACTGCACACAACTGTTCACTAGGTGTGAAAGGCCCCTTTGTGTACTTCTATAGTGTTTGCAACCAATGTATTGTATACGGATGGAAGCGCGTCACACTAATAGATTTTAGTTATTTGAAATAGAATGGAGCAGCACCAATTAGAGAAAAATTTCAAGGATGTGCCAGTGACACACGCTCAGCAGACTACAACCAGCAGTGGTTGAAGAACTAACTGGAGCGTGATCTGCACTCCAAAAATGAAAACCTCAGACTACAGTGAACACTGCACACAACTGTTCACTACCCAACGCGTCATAGCAGGAAGGCAGTCTGTGCGTCCAAACAAAGGCGCAAGCATACATGCACGTACCCTGTTTATAAAGCTATATAAAAAAAATTATGTAGTAGTGACGCACACTTTATTGAGGTACAGTATTACATCGCCATTCACCATCTGTGGCTATGCAGTCTCATCTATATATACCTTATCTATCCGTTGTCATGCTTGCAAGTCCACAGTCAGGCATAAATAGCAATTTTCACTATGCACTATGCACTTTTTAAAGGTTATGTTTGTTAATAAAAATGATTATTGGCACATATTATGAGTATTACATGATGGAAATTGTATAATTTTTATAAACTGTTTAGTGACATTATTCAGCAAATGTAACATTTTATTAATGTCACAGATAACTTGTAATGCTGATGATGTTTTGAAGTCAGACATTCATTGTCTATACAATAAAAATGGTGTACATACTGTTACTTATCCATCATTTATGGATTCAGATATGTACTTGTATGCTTTTATGTACAACCGTATAGCAGATTCCTTAACTAATTTATTTTGTGGTTTGCATTGCTGTTCAACATGTTAATGTATGTGTTTATGTTTGTCAATTCTTTATTTATCTATATATTTTTTTAAATGAAATCATCATCTTATGGTAGTAAAGGTTATCTTTCTCTTGTTTGAAGTCTAGACATTTAAAATTGACATGTAACAAGGAAAATACTTGATCTAGTATTTAAACATCCTCCTTGACCCTGGGCTCCAACACCGCCAGTTGTTGCTCGGAAGTGCTGTTAGCACAGTCAACACTTGATCCTGTGTTACTGGGGTTCAGTAATGTCAGCTGTTCCCCTGCTGTGTGTACGTCAAAAAGTCCTGCTGCCTCCACCCTGTTCTCTTCTCATCCCTGGGCTCCAACACCGCCAGTTGTTGCCTGGAAGTGCTGTTAGCACAGTCAACACTTGCTCCTGTGTTACTGGGGTTCAGTAATGTCAGCTGTTCCCCTGCTGTGTGTACGTCAAAAAGTCCTGCTGCCTCCACCCTGTTCTCTTCTCATCCCTGGGCTCCAACACCATCAGTTGTTGCCTGGAAGTGCTGTTAGCACAGTCAACACTTGCTCCTGTGTTACTGGGGTTCAGTAATGTCAGCTGTTCCCCTGCTGTGTGTACGTCAAAAAGTCCTGCTGCCTCCACCCTGTCCTCCTCTCATCCCTGGGCTCCAACACCGCCAGTTGTTGCCTAGAAGTGCTGTTAGCACAGTCAACACTTGCTCCTGTGTTACTGGGGTTCAGTAATGTCAGCTGTTCCCCTGCTGTGTGTACGTCAAAAAGTCCTGCTGCCTCCACCCTGTTCTCCTCTCATCCCTGGGCTCCAACACCGCCAGTTGTTGCCTGGAAGTGCTGTTAGCACAGTCAACACTTGCTCCTGTGTTACTGGGGTTCAGTAATGTCAGCTGTTCCCCTGCTGTGTGTACGTCAAAAAGTCCTGCTGCCTCCACCCTGTTCTCTTCTCATCCCTGGGCTCCAACACCATCAGTTGTTGCCTGGAAGTGCTGTTAGCACAGTCAACACTTGCTCCTGTGTTACTGGGGTTCAGTAATGTCAGCTGTTCCCCTGCTGTGTGTACGTCAAAAAGTCCTGCTGCCTCCACCCTGTTCTCTTCTCATCCCTAGGCTCCAACACCGCCAGTTGTTGCCTGGGAAATGCTGTTAGCACAGTCAACACTTGCTCCTGTGTTACTGGGGTTCAGTAATGTCAGCTGTTCCCCTGCTGTGTGTACGTCAAAAAGTCCTGCTGCCTCCACCCTGTCCTCCTCTCATCCCTGGGCTCCAACACCGCCAGTTGTTGCCTAGAAGTGCTGTTAGCACAGTCAACACTTGCTCCTGTGTTACTGGGGTTCAGTAATGTCAGCTGTTCCCCTGCTGTGTGTACGTCAAAAAGTCCTGCTGCCTCCACCCTGTCCTCCTCTCATCCCTGGGCTCCAACACCGCCAGTTGTTGCCTGGAAGTGCTGTTAGCACAGTCAACACTTGCTCCTGTGTTACTGGGGTTCAGTAATGTCAGCTGTTCCCCTGCTGTGTGTACGTCAAAAAGTCCTGCTGCCTCCACCCTGTCCTCCTCTCATCCCTGGGCTCCAACACCGCCAGTTGTTGCCTGGAAGTGCTGTTAGCACAGTCAACACTTGCTCCTGTGTTACTGGGTTCAGTAATGTCAGCTGTTCCCCTGCTGTGTGTACGTCAAAAAGTCCTGCTGCCTCCACCCTGTCCTCCTCTCATCCCTGGGCTCCAACACCGCCAGTTGTTGCCTAGAAGTGCTGTTAGCACAGTCAACACTTGCTCCTGTGTTACTGGGTTCAGTAATGTCAGCTGTTCCCCTGCTGTGTGTACGGCAAAAAGTCCTGCTGCCTCCACCCTGTTCTCTTCTCATCCCAGGGCTCCAACACCGCCACTTGTTGCTCAGAAGTACTTGTCACGGGTACTGACTCCTGCCCAGCCTGGTTACAGCACGACAGCTGTTTCCTGGCAGTGTCAACGTCAATTAGCCTCCAATAAGTTGTCCTGTCGTGTTGCATTCTGGTTAGCCGACTCTATGGTGCCTGCAGTTTAGGTCATGCCTATGTGTGCTGTGGGATATGTAAATAAAGGCTGTTTCCGTTGTGACAATAGGACAAGCACCCACTGTAGGACTGTGTGATTCGGTAACTGCGGACGGCTTGCGGCCTGTCAACTTACATTTTCATGGTGCCTTATGGTACCCGTCCGGGTTCCAGTACCGTCAGCTGGTTCTCCGCACTGCCTTTGGCCTAGGTGCCTCCATCTCGGTATCCGAGTTCCAGCAACGTCTGCTGGTCCTTGGTAGTGCTTTGGAGCACAGGTACCTCCTGCTTAGTAACCGTGTCCCAGTAACGTCAGCTGGTCCTCGGTTGTGCCATTGGCTCTTTTCCTTCTGCTGCCCCTCCGGGTTCCAGCACAGTCAGCTGGTCCTTGTTACTTGCATTGGCTTTTGTACCTTCTGCTACCCGTCCGGGTTCCAGTACCGTCAACTGGTTCTCCGCAGTGCCTTTGGCCTAGGTGCCTCCATCTCGGTATCTGAGTTCCAGCAACGTCTTCTGGTCCTTGGTAGTGCTTTGGAGCACAGGTACCTCCTGCTTAGTAACTGTGTCCCAGTAACGTCAGCTGGTCCTCGGTTGTGCCATTGGCTCTTTTCCTTCTGCTGCCCCTCCGGGTTCCAGCACAGTCAGCTGGTCCTCGTTACTTCCATTGTCTCTTGTACCATCTGATACCCGTCCGGGTTCCAGTAACGTCAGCTGGTTCGTGGAAGTTAGTCAGCCTTCTTGTACCTTCAGCTACATTTACAAATTGAAGATTTTTTAAATGTTTCTTTGGGTAATCACTCTGGATCTCCAACAATGAAGACAACGACCCTGATGACCACCCCGAAGAAGATGACGACCACAAGGACGACGAGCATCAAGCCAACCAGCCTGAACACCATCACAAAGAAGAAATAAAAGATTACCCAGAAGAAGATCACCAACAGGACAAAGAAGGTTAAGACAAACTACAAGATACAGAACAAGAGACAGAAGAACAATAAGCAGAAGATCAAAAAGCAGAAGAACATGAAGTATAAGACCAAAATGAAGAGCTAAATATATGCTCTAAATTATAAGCAGAAGAAGACTAAGCAGTGTATGGGGGTGAGTCCGTTCCTCCTCGTGGTGCCCCTGGAAAATGCCTGCTGCTGCAGGCTAAACTGAACACGGACAAATACTGTTGTAATTTAAATCTTTTGTGACAGCAAGAATGGAAGGAAGAAAAATTCATACTTTTACAGATTACAAGTACAGGAATCTCTGTCACAAATAAGAATATGATGAAGAAGATGAAGATGAAGTAGAATATGAAGAAGAATAATAGTTTAATAAGAGCAATACGAGTAATGTTAACAAAAAGATGAATAGCAAGAAGTTTAAGAAGAAGATAAAGAAGGTGAAGATGAAGAATAATTGGATGAAAAAGATGATGCTGCTGAAGATTATGAAGGAGAAAGTGTGGCAAAAGTTAAAAAGGTGAAGAGCATGGAAGTTGTGAAACATACATATTTGCCAAAATAGAAAAAAGGTTAACAACATTGTCAATTTCTTCGTCAATCCTAACATCTTTAAAAAAAAATATATTAATGCTATTCCATTTGATTGGGTTAAACATCTATGCCTTTAATGTCTCCTCAACCTCCCCCAATACATTCTACATTACTCTTTGTTGTTTTCCTTCATGTACAATTAACCAACAAGGCAAGAATGTTTTTTTTTTTTAATTCCGATATTTTGTTCCCATAGACTTACATTGAATTTCCTGTATCGGTATCGGGTATCGCCGATACTTTTTGGGTATCGGCGATACCAATGCTGATCCGATACTTATTGGTATCGGAAAGTATCGCTCAACTCTAGTGCTAATATATGATATAGAACAGTCACTTATTTATTTAGAAATGAGATGAACAATTCCCTAAACATTGAGCAAGCTGTCCACCAAGTGAAAAAAATCTAGTAATTTAGTACTTGTATTGTTGTGGGTAACAGGCTGATCACGTCATCGTATGTTTCGCCCTTCCTTCATCATGGGGAATGTGATGTCCCTGCATAGTATAGCAACACCTTGCTATTAATGTTTATTTAATTAATTTTTGTATATTAAATACATTTTTTTATGCTCATTGCCCTTTCTTTTCAAGTGTTTATGAATAATTATTGCATTTTATCTCTTGGAATTACAAGTGTGTCTCTTTATTGGGATATCATTTTTGCATGGTATTGTATTTAAGGACCATATGGCTGTTGTAAATTATATTTATGAAAGTTGATTGAATCGAATCAATGTGAATTAAATTGGAATTGAATTTTATGAAAATTTCAGGTCGCAGCAAATTTGAATAATTTGTAATTTGACTTATGTGAATTGCCAAAAAAATGCCTGACAACTTATTACACATTGAAACATTGAAAAACATTGCTTTACCACTGAAGGCTGACATGACCTCAGATATGGCGCAACCTATCAGGAGGGACTTATCTGTTTTAATTACCTGTTTAATAGCCTAGGCAATGCAGCAGCCATTTTAATAGTGATTTAGAAGTTTATACCTTTTATTGTAATTCTGAGTTTAACGATGAGATGACTACTGAGAAGTGATCTCTGCCGAAAAGTACCATCCTTTTATGAGGTTCAGGTGCAAGTTGGAAAATCAATGAAAAAAATATTTACAATTAATTCTCAGTCTAAATAATAGTATATTTTCTAATGATATGCTTCCACCTAGGATACTAAGAGATAATCTAGAATAATAGATTTAGAAAACCAAGGACGTAAAGAAATTATATTGGCATTACTATGAACAGACTTGACTTTTTACTAATGTGAATTTTTTTTAAGCAAGAAATTGCTTTTAAGCTCATATAATTCCAAACCACCAAGTGATGCTATCATAATCCACAAAAATACATAGCGAAGCACAGTAATATATCACAGCTGTCTCAGATAGTGTCCATACGATGCATTCCTTTTAGCTGAACACATCAAAATGCATCCAGGCAGCGCAGACACAGAAAAGTCATATTTAATTCCATATCCTCTTCATCAGAGCCCCTATCATTTACATAAGCTATCACTATTATTTTTAATACTTTTCCTATGTACTTCTTCAAATGAAAATCCGTGGCTGAATTTCTCCAAGAAAAAGGCACTGGATAGAAGAGACAGATGATATTACAGAAAAAGTCCAATAGAGTATTGTTACAGTTTCTACTGCTAACTTCTCTCACCAGCTAATTAAATTAAAACTCCCCCTACTTAAAGTGCATTGTAAATATTGTACTTTTGCTGAATCATTAAGTATTGTAATCATAGGGATATAATAAAAACTACCTGATGGATTTCTACTACATAACAAAGTGATGGTGGATCAACAGAGGAGAGAAGGTTAGGCAAAAAAAAAAGAAGCCGAACATTACTGTAGCATATTAATGGACTAATAGTGACTTCAGCAGCAACATGAGATGCATATCCGGCTACCAGGAGTTGCCAGGAGTTCTTCATTTGGCCAATTGTTGCTTGACAACCTATAAACGCTTTTGATGAACCACAGAAGGTTGCAAGAACCTAGAAATATGGCTCATACAAAGAATGTGGATTCATCCTGTTTAGTAAAAAAATTTACAGGTTTCCCAGCAGGACGATACTACATCACACGAGTGGTGATACAAGTAGTGATATGAGTGGTGATCACTAGAGTTGAGCGATACTTTCCGATATCCTAAAGTATCGGAATCGGAATGGTATCGCCGATATCACTAAAATATCGGCGATACCCGATATCGATACCGGAAGTCCCATGTAAGTCTATGGGAACAAAATATCGAAATTAAAAAAAACCCATTCTTGCCTTGTTGGTTAATTGTACATGAAGGAAAACAAGAAAGAGTAATGTAGAATGTATTGTGGAAGGTTGAGGAGACATTAAAGGCATAGATGTTTAACCCAATCAAATGGAATAGCATAAATATTTTTTTTTTTAAAGATGTTCGGATTGACGAAGAAATTGACAATGTTAACGTTTTTTATATTTGGCAAATATGTATATTACACAACTTCCATGCTCTTCATCTTCACCTTTTTAACTTTTCACACACTTTCTCCTTCATAATCTTCTGCAGCATCATCTTTTTCATCAAATTATTCTTCATCTTCACCTTCTTTATCTTCTTCTTAAACTTCTTGCTATTCATCTTTGTTAACATTACTCATATTCTTCTTATTAAACTATTATTCTTATTCATATTCTGCTTCATCTTCTTCATCATATTCTTATTTGTGACAGAGAATCCTGTACTTGTAATCTGTCAAAGTATGAATTTTTCATCCTTCCGTTCTTGCTGTCACAAAAGATTTAAATTACAACAGTATTTGTCCGTGTTCAGTTTAGCCTGCAGCAGCAGGCATTTTCCAGGGGCACCACGAGGAGGAACGGACTCACCCCCATACACTGCTTAGTCTTCTTCTGCTTAGAATTTAGAGCATATATTTTGCTCTTCATTTTGGTCTTATACTTCATGTTCTTCTGCTTTTAGATCTTCTGCTTATTGTTCTTGTGTCTCTTGTTCCGTATCTTGTATTTGTAGCACAATCTTGTACCAGCTGATGTTACTGGGACACGGTTACTAAGCAGGAGGTACCTGTGCTCCAAAGCACTACCAAGGACCAGCAGACGTTGCTGGAACTCGGATACCAAGATGGAGGCACCTAGGCCAAAGGCACTGCGGAGAACCAGCTGACGGTACTGAACCCGGAGGGGCAGCAGAAGGAAAAGAGCCAATGGCACAACCGAGGACCAGCTGACGTTACTGGGACATGGTTACTAAGCAGGAGGTACCTGTGCTCCAAAGCACTACCAAGGACCAGCAGACGTTGCTGGAACTCGGATACCAAGATGGAGGCACCTAGGCCAAAGGCACTGCGGAGAACCAGCTGACGGTACTGGAACCCGGAGGGGCAGCAGAAGGAAAAGAGCCAATGGCACAACCGAGGACCAGCTGACGTTACTGAACCCGGAGGGGCAGCAGAAGGAAAAGAGCCAATGGCACAACCGAGGACCAGCTGACGTTACTGGGACACGGTTACTAAGCAGGAGGTACCTGTGCTCCAAAGCACTACCAAGGACCAGCAGACGTTGCTGGAACTCGGATACCAAGATGGAGGCACCTAGGCCAAAGGCACTGCGGAGAACCAGCTGACGGTACTGAACCCGGAGGGGCAGCAGAAGGAAAAGAGCCAATGGCACAACCGAGGACCAGCTGACGTTACTGGGACACGGTTACTAAGCAGGAGGTACCTGTGCTCCAAAGCACTACCAAGGACCAGCAGACGTTGCTGGAACTCGGATACCAAGATGGAGGCACCTAGGCCAAAGGCACTGCGGAGAACCAGCTGACGGTACTGGAACCCGGAGGGGCAGCAGAAGGAAAAGAGCCAATGGCACAACCGAGGACCAGCTGACGTTACTGAACCCGGAGGGGCAGCAGAAGGAAAAGAGCCAATGGCACAACCGAGGACCAGCTGACGTTACTGGGACACGGTTACTAAGCAGGAGGTACCTGTGCTCCAAAGCACTACCAAGGACCAGCAGACGTTGCTGGAACTCGGATACCAAGATGGAGGCACCTAGGCCAAAGGCACTGCGGAGAACCAGCTGACGGTACTGGAACCCGGAGGGGCAGCAGAAGGAAAAGAGCCAATGGCACAACCGAGGACCAGCTGATGTTACTGAACCCCAGTAACACAGGAGCAAGTGTTGACTGTGCTAACAGCACTTCCGAGCAACAACTGGCGGTGTTGGAGCCCAGGGTCAAGGAGGATGTTTAAATACTAGATAAAGTAATTTCCTTGTTACCTGTCAATTTTAAATGTCTATACTTCAAACAAGAGAAAGATAACCTTTACTACCATAAGATGATGATTTCATTTAAACTAATATCTAGATAAATAAAGAATTGACAAACATAAACACATACATTAACATGTTGAACAGCAATGCAAACCACAAAATAAATTAGTTAAGGAATCTGCTATACGGTTGTACATAAAAGCATACAAGTACATATCTGAATCCATTAATGATGGATAAGTAACAGTATGTACACCATTTTTATTGTATAGACAATGAATGTCTGACTTCAAAACATCATCAGCATTACAAGTTATCTGTGACATTACTAAAATGTTACATTTGCTGAATAATGTCACTAAACAGTTTATACAAAATTATACAATTTCCATCATGTAATACTCATAATATGTGGCAATAATCATGTTTATTAACAAACATAACCTTTAAAAAGTGCATAGTGCATAGTGAAAATTGCTATTTATGCCTGACTGTCGACTTGCAAGCATGACAACGGATAGATAAGGTATATATAGATGAGACTGCATAGCCACAGATGGTGAATGGCGATGTAATACTGTACCTCAATAAAGTGTGCGTCACTACTACATAATTTTTTTTATATAGCTTTATAAACAGGGTACGTGGATGTATGCTTGCGCCTTTGTTTTGACGCACAGACTGCCTTCCTGCTGAGACGCGTTGGGTAGTGAACAGTTGTGTGCAGTGTTCACTGTAGTCTGAGGTTTTCCTTTTTGGAGTGCAGATCACGCTCCAGTTAGTTCTTCAACCACTGCTGGTTGTAGTCTGCTGAGCGTGTGTCACTGGCACATCCTTGAAATTTTTCTCTAATTGTTGCTGCTCCACTCTATTACAAATAAATAAAATCTATTAGTGTGACGCGCTTCCATCCGTATACAATACATTGGTTGCAAACACTATAGAAGTACACAAAGGGGCCTTTCACACCTACTGAACAGTTGTGTGCAGTGTTCACTGCAGTCTCTGCGGAATAACCACACTTAGGCCTTATAACTTTTCAGACTTTCTTTATCAATCTACCAAGATGAAGAAGGCAGGGAGTAAGGCACGTGGTCGTGGAGTTTCTTCAGGGAGAGGACGTGGGGATTCTGTGGCTGCTGCGGCCCCCAGTGACACAGCATCCACCAGTTTTCCCCGGGCCGTGAGCGTTCCTTTATGCGCACTTTTGTAGGAGCTCGGAGTACCCCCCTGCTGCGGGAAGAACAAATTGAAGCCGTTGTTGTTTGGATCTCAGCCAATGCATCGACTTCAATTGCTTCCACCTCCTCTCAGGACCACAGCACTGTTGGGCAACCATCTGTCTCTTCACCGCCTGGCAAATTGCCCAGGCAGTCAGAGAGTTCTGTACAGGAGCCAGCTGAGTGTCTGCTTCTGTTCTCAGAATCTATTGGCTTGCAAACAGGGGCCCAGCCAAGCAGCATTCTGTAATGTGAAGAAGAGGGAGTATGCAGTGATGCGCAACAGCTGTGTCTCTCTGAATCTGAAGAGGCGGGTGAGACAGTGCCGATGGTCAGCACACCGCAGAACGCATCTGATGATGATGATGAGACCCAGGTGCCAGTTTCTGTTGAGCATGGTGCTGGCCAGACCACCCAACAGCAGGTGTTGGAAGAGGGTAGTGGAGATGATGAGGTCCAATACCCAACATGGCATGAAGAACAGGAAGGTGGTGGGAGCAGCTCAGAGGAATAATAATAATATTTATTTATATAGCGCCATCATATTCCGCAGCGCTTTACAGTTTAGCAGTTTCAGAACACAAGTCATAAGTAACAACGTTAACAATACAATAATTTAAGCTAAATAAGTCGCCCCTGCTCGTGACAGCTTACAATGTACAATGAGATGGGGGAGATACAAAGTATAGGTGTTTATATACAATGGTGCATTTACAATGATGTTCCAGCCATCTTAAGGGACTGAGGGATGGAGATAGTGAATGGGCTAGAGACACACACACACTTACACAGAATACATAGAATGACTTTGATTAGTGAATGTGATAGGCCGCTCTGAACAAATGTGTTTTGAGGGAGCGCCTGAAACCATGCAAATTGTGGATAGTCCTAATTTCTTGGGGTACAGCATTCCAGAGGATTGGCGTAGAGCAGGAGAAGTCTTGGAGTCGGGAGTGGGAGGTACGTATTAGTGCAGAGGTTAGTCGAAAGTCGTTTGCAGAGCGCAGCAGTCGGTTAGGCCGATAGATAGAAATGAGGGAGGAGATGTAGGAGGGGTGCTGCACTGTGGAGAGCTTTGTGGGTGAGAACCAGTACTTTGGTTGAAAGCTGGGAGAGGCCTAGAGAAATGGTTAGTGATAGAAGGAAGATAGAGGAAGACATTGCCCCAACGGTACAAACAGGAGGGAGAGTTAGGCTGCAGACTCGGTTGCCTGTAGCCTCCAGTTTGGCACCTGTTCGGAGCAGTTGTCTTCCAAAAGTCAAAACGTGCGCTCCCAGGACTTGCACTGCGTGGTCCTTTTTTCACACACTTGCACATGATATTTGCTATGTGAAATGCAAGCTGTGTAATCAAAAATTAAAAATAGCTAAAAGTGTCAGTCACCTCAATACCACAAATATGTGTAAACATGTGCGGACAAAGCACGTAGTTGAGTTACAAAGACACACTGGAGATGTAGGCCAACCTACAGCAGCACCTACATCTTCAGGTTGTGTTGAAGCCTCTTCATCGAGCTCACACACAGCTGGTTATGCTTCCTCACAGGATCGCCATGGAAGAACCTCGGCCACTGTTGTCCAGAGACAAACTGTTATTCCACACACAGCAGCAAGTTCCCTGTCATCCTCACACTCCCAGGCCACAAAACAGCCAGCGGTAGCACAGGCATGGGATAAAACACGGCCATACTCCGCAAACCATGCACGAGCACAGGCTCTGAATGCTGGCATTGCAAAACTCCTGTCCCTTGAAATGCTGTGATTCAGGCTGGTGGAGACAGACAGTTTCCGTAACTGAATATCATTGTCAATCCCACAATACAATGTGCCAAGCCGATTTCATTTCAGCAGGCAAGCCGTCCCTGGTCTGCAAAAGCATGTTGAGGGAAAAATTAAACATGCGCTACTAAAAGCCCTCAGTAGCAAGGTCCACCTGACCACCGATGCGTGGACCAGTACCCATTGTTATGATCTGCTACAACCAGTAAGGAAAGAAGGGAATTCTGTCCCTACAATACAACTAAGCTGAATCCCTACGATGTAACGGGGAACCTGATCCTGCGACCAGACCCGCTAAAGTCCTCATCTAGTGTGAACGAAGACCTATAGTTGCGAGGGAGTAATCCCTACAAGATCTAGGGACTGGGAGAAAAGGTGGACACCTCCTAGTCCTAACATAAATTGTAGCATGGATAATTAAACAGAAAAATAAATACTTTGTGATCCTAACATCAAGCAAAACTCACAGATTAAGGCACCTAAGCACCCGGCTAGCTTAACAGTAGATAATACAATGAAGTCAAGCAAAGCCAGAAGGGCGGAGCCAGACTAAATAGGGAAAAAAGGTCATGTGACCAGCAAACTGAAACAAAACCTAACAAGAGGGTTCTAACACCCATGGCCAGGGACAATACCTTTCCCTCACTGCCCATTGGGTCAATGTTGTGCAGCCGGGTACTGATCTTGCGAGTGGCGCTGTACGTGTTCTGCCAACTCCAAGGATTGCAGGAATCAAGTCTGTACACATTGATTCCTCCTCCTATTCCAGTTCCTCAGAATCATCGCTGCAGGAGCCGTCACGGTCTACCTCCACATGGACCCGTGAACGTTTACCTGTTGCGACCGATATGAGCACAGCCGTGTCCAAATGTCAACAGGCCATCCTGAAATTAATTTCCATGGGGAATCTTAGCCACACAGCGCAGGAGCTCTGTAATGCCATAAAGCAGGAGAGCGACGTGTGGTTTTTGGAAGAGAATCTACAGGCAGGCTTGGTAGTGTGTGACAATGGCCGAAATCTGGTGTCAGCTCTGGGCCTTGTCAACCTCACTCACATACCATGTCTGTCATATGTGCTCAACTTGGTCGTGCAGAGTTTTTTGAGGGACTATCCGGATCTTGATGCACTGCTGCACAAGGTCCGCCTAGAGTGCGCTCACTTGCGACGTTCCAGCATGGCCAGATCGCTGATTGCAGCTCTGCAACGCAGATTTCACCTTCATGAACATCGCATTATATGTGACGTACCCACCAGGTGGAATTCCTCGTTACATATGTTGGAGCGGTTGTGTGAGCAGCAGCCAACAGTAATGGAGTATCAGCTGCATCAGGCGCAGTCAACTCGCAATTTGCGGCGTTCACACTTCACCACTACTGAGTGGGCCTCTATAATAAGAATAATAATATTATTTATTTATATAGCGCCATAATATTCCGCAGTGCTTTACAGTTTAACAGTTTCAAAACACGAGTCATAAGTAACAACGTTAACAATACAATAATTAAAGCAAAATCAGCCGCCCCTGCTGGTGAAAGCTTACAATCTACAATGAGGTGTGGGAGATACAAAGTACAGGTGTTTATATACAATGGTGTTTTTACAATGATGGTCCAGCCATTTTAAGGAAGTGAGGGATGCATGGAGATAGTGAATGGGCTACACACACAGAATTACACATAGAATGACTTTGATTAGTGAATGTGATAGGCCACTGTGAACAAATGTGTTTTGAGGGAGCGCCTGAAACCATCCAAATTGCGGATAGTCCTAATTTCTTGGGGTAGAGCATTCCAGAGGATTGGCGCAGCGCGGGTGAAGTCTTGGAGTTGGGAGTGGGAGGTACGGATTAGTGCAGAGGTTAGTCGAAGGTCGTTTGCAGAGTGCAGCAGTCGGTTAGGCCGATAAATATAAATAAGGGAGGAGATGTAGGGGGGTGCTGCGCTGTGGAGAGCTATGTTGGTGAGAACCAGTAATTAGAATTGGATCCTATAATGAATGGGCAGCCACTGCCAGTGTAATGAGTGGCGAATAACTCTATGAAGGATATCTGCCACGTTTTGCGTGCGTTTGATGAGTCAACGCGGATGGCGAGTGCAGATGATGCACTAGTCAGCCTGACTGTCCCCCTTATCTGCCTGCTTCAAAAAACACTGCAAGCACTAAGGCATGAGGTTTTGGAAGAGGTGGAGGATGAGGAGTCACAAATTCCATCACCTTCTGGACAGTCAGCGCAACGTGGTTCCTCACAAAGGGCTGGAGGACTTTCAAAGTACCATGCTGTATCAACAATTGAACCTCCAGAGTCGCTGTCTATATTTTCATAACCATTACAAACTTTTAATGTATTTACAAAGCACATAATGTACATTTTTTGTCTATCCTTTTGTAATGCTATTGTATTTCCATAAACTGATGTTACAGAATTATGATACAAAGTTTTTAAATTTTGAGTTTTAAATTTTGTAAATTTATATGTATTTGAAGGACTTTGTGAGGAGGATGAGGAGTCACAAATTCCATCACCTTCTGGACAGTCAGCGCAACGTGGTTCTTCACAAAGGGCTGGAGGACTTTCAAAGTACCATGCTGTATCAACAATTGAACCTCCAGAGTCGCTGTCTATATTTTCATAACCATTACAAACTTTTAATGTATTTACAAAGCACATAATGTACATTTTTTGTCTATCCTTTTGTAATGCTATTGTGTTTCCATAAACTGATGTTACAGAATTATGATACAAAGTTTTTAAATTTTGAGTTTTAAATTTTGTAAATTTATATGTATTTGAAGGACTTTGTGAGGAGGAGTCAATGGAGGAGGAAGACATCGCTCCAGAGGGAGGTAGACAATGCTCTAGTCAGTATGTAGACCAAGGGTGGGGTGATGCACAGCAGGCGGAGATGACGCCTCTTGCAGGGGACAACGTTTCTTGGCCAGTTGGGAGTCTGCAGCACATGGTTGATTTCATGCTGCAGTGGCTGAGAAACGACCGCCGCATCGAACACATTCACACCACGTCTGATTATTGGGTGTACACCCTCCTAGACCCTCGCTACCGGGACAACTTACAAAGCCTCATCACACCGTTGAACCGGGAGCGTAAAATGCGGAAGTACCAAGACACACTGGTGCAATCCATAATGTTCTCCATTCCAGCCGAGAGCACTGCTGCTGCTACTGATTTACAAAGCAGCTCTGTGCGTCGAGGCAGTGGAGACAGCTCTGCAACAAGAGGGAGCACAAGCAGCGCCTCTGCACAGGGCAAGACCAGTATGTTCCAAATGTGTCGAAGTTTTGTGGCAGCGCCACCAATGTCTACACCATCCGAGACGGCTCCAGTCAGCAGGAGGCAACATTTCCGTAAGATGGTTACAGACTACATGTCTTGCCCTCTCAGTGTACTCTCAGATGGCTCTTCCCCATTCAAGTTTTGTGTCTCTAAGCTGGATACATGGCCAGAGCTTAGCCAGTATGCATTGGAGGTGCTGGCTTGATCTGCTGGCAGTGTATTATCGGAGCGCGTCTTTACTGCTGCAGGTGGTGTACTAACAGACCGTTGCATGCGACTATCCTACGATAATGTACAACGGCTTACTTTTCTGAAAATGAACTAGGCATGGATCTCGCCTGAATTTGCCTGTCCGGTTTCAGATTAACTAACTGGTTGACAACGTTTTCCATGTCTCCTGTTATGTTCATCTTTCTACCACCTGAGCTATACTCCCTGGGCTACAACACTGCCAGTTGCTGCTCAGAAGTGTCGTGTCCACAGACCAATACACAAGCTATAGTAATAGTGGGGTTCAGTAACGCCTGCTGTTCCCCTGCTGTGTGTCCGGCAAAAATTACTGCTACCTAGCTACACATGTTTAAAAAAACATGACATGTTAAAGTGGCTAGTGCTACACATAGATATCAGGCTACACCCTTATTTCTAAGCTGTAAACAAGTGAAACGTCAAATTTAAAACCATTCAATGATTAGTGTTGGTAACAAATCTGTAACTAAATAATTGTGACATATTATGGCAGATATCCACATGTCTAACACAAATGCTAAACAAAAGCATACTTATGCTATAGGGTACTGATGGTGAACCTTCTCACTCCATAACTTTGACCAATCCAACTCACATCATGCCTCAAATGCTGCAATGTTGGAAGTGCATAATGTGGGTTGAACTTTGACAACAGCTGCAGTGCGAAGGTTATCCTTCTGTGTTCTTGGCTTTTAAATAAAAGCATACAAGTAAATATAATAATACATTGTTGATTAAGGGACATGATGTACACCTGTAATATTGTGCAAACAATGGATGTAGGACTATTCCTCTTCAACATTACTTATATTTGTGTCATTTGAAAAAACACATATTTTAGTTAAAAATTAAAAACCCATGTTCAGTAGCTGTGAAAGGCCCGTTTGTGTACTTCTATATTGTTTGCAACCAATGTATTGTATACGGATGGAAGCGCGTCACACTAATAGATTAGATTTATTTTA
This sequence comes from Oophaga sylvatica, assembly GCA_033576555.1. Classification (NCBI taxonomy): domain Eukaryota; kingdom Metazoa; phylum Chordata; class Amphibia; order Anura; family Dendrobatidae; genus Oophaga; species Oophaga sylvatica. Next base: position 460,978,713 of record JARQOD010000005.1, read on the forward strand.
AATGGAATGTAGCAGAACCAATTGGAGATAAATGAAAAGGATGAGCCACTGAGACACGCTCAGCAGAGTACAAGCAGCAGTGCTTGAACATGTAACTGGAGCGTGATCTGCACTCAAAAAAGTAAAAAACACAGACTGAAGTGAACACTGAAACACAACTGTCCACAATCTGTGAAAAGCTCCTTTCTGTACTTCTATAGTGTTTGCAACCAATGTATTGTATACGGATGGAAGCGCGTCACACTAATAGATTAGATTTATTTTAAATGGAATGTAGCAGAACCAATTGGAGATAAATGAAAAGGATGAGCCACTGAGACACGCTCAGCAGAGTACAAGCAGCAGTGCTTGAACATGTAACTGGAGCGTGATCTGCACTCAAAAAAGTAAAAAACACAGACTGAAGTGAACACTGAAACACAACTGTCCACAATCTGTGAAAAGCTCCTTTCTGTACTTCTATAGTGTTTGCAACCAATGTATTGTATACGGATGGAAGCGCGTCACACTAATACTATTAGTGTGACGCGCTTCCATCCGTATACAATACATTGGTTGCAAACACTATAGAAGTACAGAAAGGAGCTTTTCACAGATTGTGGACAGTTGTGTTTCAGTGTTCACTTCAGTCTGTGTTTTTTACTTTTTTGAGTGCAGATCACGCTCCAGTTACTTGTTCAAGCACTGCTGCTTGTACTCTGCTGAGCGTGTCTCAGTGGCTCATCCTTTTCATTTATCTCCAATTGGTTCTGCTACATTCCATTTAAAATAAATCTAATCTATTAGTCTAATAGATTAGATTTATTTTAAATGGAATGTAGCAGAACCAATTGGAGATAAATGAAAAGGATGAGCCACTGAGACACGCTCAGCAGAGTACAAGCAGCAGTGCTTGAACATGTAACTGGAGCGTGATCTGCACTAAAAAAAGTAAAAAACACAGACTGAAGTGAACACTGAAACACAACTGTCCACAATCTGTGAAAAGCTCCTTTGTGTAGTTCTATAGTGTTTGCAACCAATGTATTGTATACGGATGGAAGCACGTCACACTAATAGATTTGATTTTTTTTTCTAATATAATGGAGCTGCACCAATTCCACAAAATAAAAAAAAAAATAAAATAAAAAAGAGTCAGTGACACGTGCAGATGCCTACAAACAGCGGTGGATGCAGAGCAAACTGCAGCGTCACCTGCACTGTCACACACACACCTTGCACAGAGCTGTTAAAACAACACTGGCAAAATGAAGCTTTACACAGCGGTTGGTAAACTAGCCTGCCTCAAGCACAGTAGTACACAAAATCGCAATATCTAACTGTCCCTCAGAGTGAGCAGAGTAGCGTTCTGTCCCTTACTGAGTTCACAGCACAGTGACGCTAAAATGGCGGCGGCGCCTTTTATAGTGCATTCTGACATCATTTCAGCAGCCAATCACAGCCATGCCATTAGTTAAGATGACCGCAGCATTACAGGATGTGCCCACACTTCGTAGGATTCCTCATTGGCTGACTAAAATCACATTGCCTCTCAAAGAATTATGGGAACTTCCGATTCCGGTATACGATATGGAAAAAGTATCGGAATTAAGTATCGGAATTCCGATAACGCGAATATCGGCCGATACCCGATACTTGCGGTATCGGAATGCTCAACACTAGTGATCACCTATTGTTGTGGATCCCAGTATGTAGAATATAGATTTATAGAGTTTCAGTGGTAAATTGGGGTCCCTAATATTATCTCTGAGTCAAAGGATAATTCCTGGTCTAAGTTGGATTTTTACTGTTTTTACACCTGATGACACACCATTGTTCTATTTTACAGCGCAGATTTGAGGGTTTAGAGGATGGCATTCCAACTCTATGACAACTCATGATGTTTACATTGTATGTATAAAAATGTGGTGTGTTTTATTGCTGTCCTCCTGTTAGGATGCAGTTCCTGCTAGTCAGGCAGCACTAGGGCTAACTGTAGGGCCAACACATGATGGGGAGAAGTAAAGGAACCTGTGGGTTAGCTTTTAATTCTCGGTAGCAAGTAAGAAAGAGAAGAGAGAGAAGGAAAGAAGTAAGGATATCCTCAAAAAATAGGTCATCATCACCGAGTGTGTGTGGTCGGGCGAAGAAAGCAGAAAGCAGGGAGAAAGTGATTAAGAGAAACCCATCGGTGGCAGCAGTCTTCAGTTTGACAGGCGAGTCTGGGGGAAACATGTATCTAAGAACTTTCTTAGAGTTCCTAAGTGATAGGACTAGTGTTGGCCAGGCTTTTGGAAGCTACGGGTCCGTGAGAGACAGAGCCAGCAAGGCTGAGGGAACACTCGGTCAGGTGACAGCCAGAGGAGCATCCTTACTTGGTTCCCAAGAAGTAGTAGGAAGGGTAATGTTCATTGATAAAAGCATAGCTTAAAGTGATGCTATATGCAGAAAGGATGAAGGTCTACATCTCACTATGCTATGTACCAACTGTGTCGCTGAACATATCTATCAAAAGTGCATAACTGCATTATACCAAGGAAAATGACAACTGCATTTCCTGCTATTCAATGTGCCCAAGTAGAGTACTTCACCTGCGGCTGCCACTCTGAGCCCCGTTACACAGAACATCCACTGTGCTTTGAGTGTTTTAGCCAGTAACAATCCTGAAGTTTTCAGAAGTTTCACAGATTGCCGTCCAATTAGCCACATTGTTTTTCATATATTGATGCTTCTTTCATTTATTAAGTGAGTGATGTTATACATACAAACCTTGCTACTAGTTAATAGAGTAGTAGTGCTAATGTTCATTATTTAAGGCTTGGTAAATAACTTTACTAGTTTTAGCAATTTCTCTTTCCATGATGTAACCAATAGACACAGATATTATTGTTTTACATACTATCTGAAAAACCAAAAATGGGAAAAAAGATTGCCAGTCTTTAAGGGTAGATGCACATTTGGTGTTGATTTAGTCATTTAGTCATTTAGAAAGTATTTGGTCAGAAGGGGAAAGAAATGAAGCTGTGGGGAATTTATCTGGAGAGGTGTGTGATTTTTTTTTTTATATACTGGTGAAGTGTCACTGGATGCGCTTGCTGATAATTGAATTCAATGAATATTTTCCTTAGAAACTATATTTTAACAGGTTCACAAAGTCGAGGCGTTTCGAGGTCAACACAGGACCTCTTCATCAGGACAAAAACCTAGTGGATCCTAGGTGGATCTACAGAGTAAAATAAATAAAGATAAATAAAATGTGCAACATCAAAAACACCAAATATTCAGTTAAAAAGTGGTGAGGAAAGTGATTGAGATTTAGCAGAAAGTGGCGCTACCAATAATGCTCCAAGGAATATATAACTGTATGCTTAAAATCTGAAAATGGCAGTACAGTAGCAGAAATCTACATTTGTTCATCACATTTTCTGGCTCTAAAACAGTCACACAGCAGTTTTTCACATTTGAGGGCCCTCCGTGTTTTTCGCAGATAGCACTCATACCTATGACAGTCTATGGGGCTGTTCACATGTCAGATCATTTTTCTTTTGACCAAGTGGTCCTTGCAAAATCACAGAAACATGTCCGATATTGATCTAATTTTCAGATAAAATTGGCAATGCAAGTAAGGCCGGAGTAAAACTACCATATAACACATCCGAGTGCTATGCGATAAAACATCACATAGCACTCTGCCCAGTGTTCTTCTATGGGGTAGATCACTTGTGCAATCACATGTGTGATCACAAGGGTGAGAGTGAAACATCAGACTACACTCGGATATCACTCAAGTGCAGTGTGATGCAGCAGACGAGATGGAGAAATTACTTTCTCCCTCTTCTCCACATCTGTGCTGCAATCCTCTCATGCGAGAGAATCACATTACAGTAGCATGACACTGGGCTCCCTCTCGCAGGTACTGCCACACTAAACAATCACGCTAACGATCACGATAATGACGCAAACGTTGGTGTGATCGTTTTAAGGTCGCTAGTAGCTGCCAAACTGGACGATCTCATTAACGACGCATCAGCGGTTAGCGATCTCTTTAACGACTTTGGCGGTCGTTGGGACGTGCCACACTGCATGTACTGTGAAAGATCACGACCTCGATAGGCGTGACTAAGCGCAACCTTTTGCACGCCCCTCATCGCAGATTGGTGGTCACTATTTATCTCATAAATATTTGTCACAGCTATCTCGCTTTGTGATTGGATGACCGCATCATAAAAGACGACGTACCAGCACTCCTTTCCATTGCTCTCGAGCAGAAGCGGTTCTTTCAAATCTCCAGCATCGTTCCAATGTGCTAGCCTTCTTTGTAGCTACTGCGATCCAGTTTGTGCCACTATTGCGGTTGCTGCGTTCCGGTCTACACCGTTGTTTTTTCTGCGATCCAGTCTGTGTCTCTATTTCATTTGCTGCGATCCAGTCTGTGCCGTCTGTGCCGTTATATCCTCTGCGATCCAGTTTGTGACGCTATTTTGTTTCCCTATTTTCTTTTTTTTTTTTTCAGGATCACAAACAAGTTTTGTAAGGTAGGTATTTTTGTCACATTTAACTTTTTATTTTTTCTTAAATTTTACAGATCCATTTTTAGATCCCAGCTGTTGTTAACCATTGTGGTCCATCAATTTTTTTTTTTTTGCCATTGTTTTGTTCTGGCACGCCCACCACCACCATTTTATGATCCCTGCTGTTTTTACCATAGTGGTCCATCTATGACTTTTATTTAACTCTGCCTTTGTTTTCTCCAGCTGCACCCACAATCACCATTTTATGATCCCTGCTGTGTTCTATGTTGTAGGCTATGTAAGCATTGTATTTAACCATTCTGCCGTTCTCACATAATCCTTTTTTTATTACAGATGGCCGATAAGCAGGAATTTTTGCGGGAGTTTATCGAGATGTACCGCTCAATGCTGTGCCTGTGGAAAATAAAGTCGGCTGATTACTGTAACAGGTTGAAAAAGAAGGACGCGTACCAAAAACTGGTGGAGCTGTGCAAGAACCGTTACCCAGATGAACCAGCGGATGAGTCATCGGTGAAAAAACGCATTCAGGCCCTCCGCACAGTGTAAAAAAAGAGCTAAATAAAGTACTAAATTCTACCAAGTCTGGGGCCGGGGCCGAAGATGTTTATGTCCCCAAACTGTGGTACTTTGAGCTGTTCTCTTTCACAAGACAAGGGACATCCATGTTGGATCTAGACCCGGTGATCCAGCCGGACACCCCTGTCATACATGTAAGTACCTTTGTATTACAACACATTTTAATGTACATGCCCAAGTGGACTTGAAATTAAAAAATGTAATTGTGAAATGTAGATAAAATGGCTGAATTAATCCCTTCATGTACTGATAATTTATGTAGCTCAAAGGTTGAGGCCTATCCATTTACAAGTGTCGTTTTCACATTTTTGCTGTATATGGGTGTTATAGTGTGAAGATAAATTTCTTTGTCTTTACAAGTGTCGTTTTCACATTTTTGCTGTATATGGGTGTTATAGTGTGAAGATAAATTTCTTTGTCTTTGTGATTTACCATTTGTTTTTTGTTCATGCAGGACACAGAAGAGGCCGTCTCCACACCTCCAACTGAAGAAGACAGCATGGCGTTGATCCAAGATGAAGAAGTAGTCGAGCCACCATCCTCATCTGTGCGGAGGCGGCTTTCACTTTCTGGCAGAAAAAGGAAGGCTCCCACCTTGGCTACTCCAGAATTGGTTGAAATTGCGAAAAAAGTGCTTACGGCAGAAAAAGACCAAACAAAAATAACTGGCTTTGCATACTTCGCTAATGAGAAGCTCCCAACACTGGATCCTATACAGCGGGTTCATGCAGAGAGACTCATGTTTGAGGTACTGACTCAAGCGTCTTTTGGAAACCTGGATAACAATTATGTTGTCATGCCAAGACTGCAGTACCCGGACTACTCATGGCCGCACAATCCTGTGCCGAACCCAATTGGGATAAATCCTGCAAACCCAAACATCGGTGCTCCCCCTTATTTTTATACACCGCAGAGGCAACGTGGTAATGGCAACGATCCATCTTACCAGCAGTTGTAGTTTTTAAAAATTTTTAAAAAATTTTTTTGTCTATTTTTTTTTACATTGTTACCTTTTTTAATAAAAATCTTATTTATCTAATGAATTGTGGTCTTTTATTCTTATGTGATGTCAACAATTTTGTTGACAACTATTAAAAATTTGTATTTTTATTACATCTACTTGTATATACTTGTCACACACGGGGTCATGGGAATAGCAGCTGTCATAGGTGTTCCATCATAGGGAAAAAATGAAATGAAAAAATTTTTAAAAATTAACATTTCTTTTAAAGGCCCCTGAGAACACTAGTGCTAAAACCTTATACTAAAAAATAATACACCACAGCTGCGTATATAAACTTTAAATATATAACATATATTTACTTCATATATATTAATATATTTTTTTTTGGAAAATAAATAAAATGTAAATAAATACAAAATACAGTAATATAATAAAATAACAAATTATAAACAAAATGTTAACAAAATACAAAAAAAAAAAAAAAAAAAATTAATGAGGGTCCCGGAGTCCAGCAAATACCCTCTCCAGCATTACCCCGTGGTGATGCAGAGCTCCCATGGCCGTTTGCATCGCTGCCATCGTGCTGTTCATTGATGTCACAGCGCTGCTCATGGCCGCCATCAGCCGGCGGTGGGACAGCAACAGGTCCTGGGCAGTTGTGATTTCTGTGGAGGTAAAGGTAACAGTTAATAGTGAATTCTGTTGCAACATGAACATGTACATGTTATGTTTATTAACACTTACGGTTTTCGTCAGACGACCCGCTGACCGCCCACCCAGAACCTGTTGCTCCGCCGGCTAGGGAAACACAGAAAAAAAAAATTATATCACAACAGCCATTACACATAAGACCTTACAAAGTTCTCAAACATGTCTGAAGCTTATATAATGTGCGTTAATTACCTGATGGGGAGCCTGCATCCGTGTCACGGGATGATGCTGGAGAGAAGCCATATGCCGGTGAAGAGCTGGATGATGACCCCAACTGTGGAGGGGGGGTTGCTGGTGGTGAAGGGGTTGAGAGGTAAGGTGATGATGGTTGTGGAGGGGTAGCGGGGAAGGAGATGATGGAGGTGGAGGGGTAGCTGGGGACGGTGGAGCAGCTGGAGCTGGTGATGGTGAAGGTGGTGCTGTAAATGAAATATACAATTCAGACTCCCCATTATCATCATCATTGCCTCCCCATTAATATAATCATCATTGCCTTCCCATCATCATTGTCTCCCCATTAATATCATCATTAGCATTGCCTTCCCATTATCATTGCCTGCTCCATCACTACTGGTACTCCCATCACTACTCGTCCTCCCGTTAATGCCAGTACTTCCATCTATGGCTGTAAACCCCCTCACGACTGGTACTCCCATCACTGCCTGCCCCATCACTACTGGTACTCCCATCACTGCTTGTCCTCCCGTTACAGCCAGTACTTCCATCTATGCCTGTAAACCCCTCACGACTGGTACTCCCATCACTGCCTGCCCCATCACTACTGGTACTCCCATCACTGCTCGTCCTCCCGTTACTGCCAGTACTTCCATCTATGCCTGTAAACCCCTCACGACTGGTACTCCCATCACTGCCTGCCCCATCACTACTGGTACTCCCATCACTGCTCGTCCTCCCATTACTGCCAGTACTTCCATCTATGCCTGTAAACCCCCTCATGACTGGTACTCCCATCACTGCCTGCCCCATCACTACTGGTACTCCCATCACTGCTCGTCCTCCCGTTACTGCCAGTACTTCCATCTATGCCTGTAAACCCCCTTACGACTGGTACTCCCATTACTGCTTGCCCCATCACTACTGGTACTCCCATCACTGCTCGTCCTCCCGTTACTGCCAGTACTTCCATCTATGCCTGTAAACCCCCTCACGACTGGTACTCACATCACTGCCTGCCCCATCACTACTGGTACTCCCATCACTGCTCGTCCTCCCGTTACTGCCAGTACTTCCATCTATGCCTGTAAACCCCTTCACGACTGGTACTCCCATCACTGCCTGTCCCATCACTGCCGGTACTCCCATCACTGCGGGTGCATTGATATAGGTAGATAACCCACAAAACATAACCTCTCCAGATACCCTCATCAATACTCACTCAGAGGCCTACGTAGCTGTGCCCGGATGCCGGCGACACTCTCGCGGGAGCAGTAGCGAAGGTCCGCCAGCCTCTTGCGGATCTGCTGTGTGGTCCGCTGCACATTATATCTCCTCGCCAGGCCCCGCCGGATTTTCTGCAGGCATACCTTTTTGTGGCGCATAGGATGCGCCACAGGTAGCCTGCAGTGGTAATCCCATTTTTCTGTTTTTTTTATTAAAAACCAGACCTCCGCCTCTGACCACTTTGCCCCGCGCTGTCTCGCCACCATTTTACAAACAACACCGCTTTGGGCGACGCCAACGCCATGACATCACAGCGTGCGCACGTTACGTGCGGCCGCACTCGTGACGCAAAACAGTTTTGCGATCGAAAAGTGACCGCAGCAGCCATGCGCCCAGCCAAGCACAGATATGAGATACTGTTGCGATCGCAAGATAATGGTTCCAAGCTAGGCGATCACAATGGCATGTCATATCTTTGTATGGCTGGAGCTCGTGAGAATCGTCACCTTGCGATCACAATGGCATCTCATATCTTTGTATGACTGGAGCTCGTGAGAATCGTCACCTTGCGATCACAATGGCATCTCATATCTTTGTATGGCTGGAGCTCGTGAGAATCTTCACCTTGCGATCACAATGGCGTCGCATATCTGTATAGCTGGAGCTCGTGAGAATCGTCACCTTGCGATCACAATGGCGTCGCATATTTGTGAATAGCTGGGATTCCCTGGTGAATGTTGACCTTTACCTCCCAAGAATTTTCTAATATATTTATAACAATTTTTTAATCTTTCATATATGACTAAATATATATTATATATTTAAACTTTATATATGCAGCTGTGGTGTATTATCTGTTATATTTAATTATAATGTTTGAACGCTAGTGAGAACATGGGCCTTTAAAATAATTGTAAATATTTGAAACATTTTTCTTTATTTTTTTAACAATTAACTCCTATGACTGATGGTACTCCCATGACCCCGTGTGTGACAAGTAGATACAATGTAAAACAAAAAATAGACAACAAAATAGACAACAAAATAAACCTTAGAAAAGATTTTAAAAACTACAGCAGCTGGTAACATGTCTCATTGCCATCCCCATTACTCCCTCCCCAGATCTCACCCATCATTATCCCTTCTCCCATATTGGTAAAATAATTGAAAAAAAACACGAATGCATTTTTAAAATAAAAATTTTTTATTATAAAAACATTGTTAAAAAAAGGCAAAAGTCAAACATTATCAAAATCAAACTAGACCTGATGCTGCCAACTCACTGCACCAGGCCCATTAAAGTAATGGCAGTACTTGTCTCGGCCGGCCTTCGCATCGTCCTTGCTCCTGCCTTGATTGACAGGTTGAAGGCCTGCAATAGCGGGATCATTGTCACGCCATTCTCCGAGCACCACGTCACCATTGCTGTCCGAGTCCATGAAGCCTGGCGGACTGTAAGTACCAGCATCGCGTTTTCGTAGAAAATTGTGCAGCACACAACAGGCCAACACCACAGTCTATTGATTCCAGCTTCATGTTGATAGGAGTGTGGAAAACCCTGAAGCGGTTGGCCATTATGCCGAAGGCATTCTCCACAACGCGCCGTGCCCTAGACAGTCTGTAGTTAAAAATCCACCTTTCCCCTGTCAAAGTCTTTTGTGGGTATGGTTTGACAAGATGCTCATGAAGGGGGAAGGCTTCATCGCCCACAAACACAAAGTTTAGGTTGGCGGTGGTGTCCATGTTGGTTGGCAAGTTAAGTTTATTATTAAACAACCGTTCACCAAAAGTTGTGTGCTCCAAAACGCCACCGTCAGAAACCCTTCCATTAATGCCAACATCAACGTTAATAAATTCATAATTGGCATTAACAAGGGCCATGAGGATCATGCTGAAGTAGCCCTTGTAATTATGAAAAAAGGATCCGCTTTTGGCTGGTTGCGTGATCCTCACATGTTTGCCATCCAAGGCACCACCACAGTTTGGGAACTGCCAAATCCTTTCAAAATCAGAGGCAATAATTTGCCATTCCGCCACTGATTTGGGAAAAGGCATGTAGCTCCGTAAACTGCGGACGATGGCGTTGCATGTCTCCGGAATTAGTTCTCCAAGCAGCGACCGAGAAATTGCAGCAGAAAATTGCAAATCCTTCATTGAACGTCCGGTTGCCAGAAATCGCAGCGTTACTGCCAAACGTTCCTCTGCTGAAACAGCTGCACGCATCCGGGTATTCTGCCGTTCAATGAGTGGCCTCACAGCTTCCAGTAGGAGCTTCAATGAATCCTCCGACATCCGTAGATAATTCCGGAAATCCTGCGGATTCTTCTCCTGCAACTCCCTCACTAGATGCATGTGGGTGAATTTGGACCTCTGCTCCAGCCATTCTCTGGTCCACATGCGATGCTTTCGCTTGGAGCGCCTCTCTTCCACCCGCGCCTCTTCTTGTCGATCTGCCTCCATTGATAGTGCAACTGCCACAATCACACGCTCCGCGGTGGACAGGTTCATTATGTGCAACCTGTACGGTAAAGAAGAGAAAAGTTAATTAGTAATTAATTACTATTACTAAACTGTTTAAACAAAATAAAATAAAGAATAAAATAAAAAATATTATATAAAAAAAAAAAATGTTTGTTAACTTTTCAGTTAACATTTAAAATACAGTTTACAAATGTCTAAAATGGTGGGGGTGTAAAAAAAATAAAGCAGACAAAAAAAAAAAAGGTCAAAAAACGTATCAAACAACATCACAAACAATATGTACCTTGAATCCAAATATCCAAATCCAAATGGGGAAGATGGTGCTCTAGCGACTTAGAAAGGATCGCAAAACCCACCACTGCGCCACAAACAGGATCGCAAAACTCCGACACACGATACTATCCTCGCAACAACGCACAAAGCACCGTTGGAGTCATCCACAAAGTGCTCTGGAATCAATGGATGGGGGCGCACTTATTATAGCTGAGGTGATGTTGTGGTCACCAATCGGAGCTGAAGGGCGTTAACGAAAGAAAACAAAGTCCCGCATGCGCCGCTGACTAATGCGTCGTCAACGAGGTCACACATCGTTCACAAAAGGTGCCAAACACAGCGATTCAGGCTCACCAGCGGGACGCCAACGATCAAAATACGGTCCAGAACTCTAGTGAACGATCAACGAGATCACAGCAGGGGCCACATCGTTGCTACATGCCACACACAACGACGTCGCTAACAAGATCGTTAAATAGTGACGTATTTTAACGATCTCGTTAGCGATCTCGTTTAGTGTGGCATACCCTTTAGAATGTTCTATCCGATACTCTCGCATCGGATGCCATATGCTGGTGTGATTCCAGCCTAAGTGAAAAAATTTGACAGCATTTGGATGCTATCCATGTACTGTTCATTTTCCACTGACTGATAGAAGAAGCTGGAAAAACTTTGTTTTCTTCTAATAGGAGGAAGCTCTCATAACACTGACGTCTGAATAAGTCTTAATGTGTGCCATATTTATCAAGACACATGTGTCTTTTAATAAATTTAGCACTTTTCACTCTTACAATCTTCCATTTAAATCTCCCCTGTGTTTTGAAATCAGGATAAGAGGGGTAATAATTTGCTTTAAACCCACCTGGAAGTCAGAAGCAAGTCACATTTTACCAGTGAAAATGCAGTTTGCAACAGCTCCGGCTTTCGCCTTCCACTTTTCTGCATTAAATTCTTGTTTTCGGGATCCCTGCATTTTTTATGTGGAGCAGTAAATTTGATGTGCAGAATAAGCCAAGTGAACAATGATGTAACCTGTCTTACTATGACAAATAAGGAAATTCACGTCAACATCAAACTCAACATCTGATGCACAGCAGGAGAGCGATTTGTTCTCTAGACATTGTACAGTTCCTGCAGAGAGGGCTCCAGCTGACAAGCTTTGTGACTCAGGTTGGACTGCGCTGTTTGTCACAATAAAATGTTCAATCACTAAAAGTAATTTTTTTTATAAAATGTAAAAAGATAGATTAAATTGGTTATATTAAAAAAATAGAACATAATATTTGTCCAGGTTATAAATTACAATTATTGTTTTGCATGCTTTAAAAACCAACTTCAAAATGCAAAAAAAAAAACAAAAGTCTATGATTTTTTTTAGATTTGTTTTTACTTTAAATTGAGTTTACTTGTCTATTGTGCGCATTCAGAACATCTGTTATACAGGTCCTTCTCAGAAAATTAGCATATAGTGCTAAATTTCATTATTTTCCATAATGTAATGATTACAATTAAACTTTCATATATTTTAGAATCATTGCACACCAACTGAAATTTGTCAGATCTTTTATTGTTTTAATACTGATGATTTTGGCATACAACTCCTGATAACCCAAAAAACCTGTCTCAAAAAATTAACATATTTCAACCATCCAATAAAATAAAAGTGTTTTTTAAAAACAAACAAAAAAAACATCAAATAATAAAGTTCAGTTATGCACTCAATACTTGGTCGGGAATCCTTTTGCAGAAATGACTGCTTCAATGCGGCGTGGCATGGAGGCAATCAGCCTGTGACACTGCTGAGGTGTTATGGAGGCCCAGGATGCTTCGATAGCGGCCTTAAGCTCATCCAGAGTGTTGGGTCTTGCGTCTCTCAACTTTCTCTTCACAATATCCCACAGATTCTCTATGAGGTTCAGGTCAGGAGAGTTGGCAGGCCAATTGAGCACAGTAATACCATGGTCAGTAAACCATTTACCAGTGGTTTTGGCACTGTGAGCAGGTGCCAGGTCGTGCTGAAAAATGAAATCTTCATCTCCATAAAGCATTTCAGCCGATGGAAGCATGAAGTGCTCCAAAATCTCCTGATAGCTAGCTGCATTGACCCTGCCCTTGATGAAACACAGTGGACCAACACCAGCAGCTGACATGGCACCCCACACCATCACTGACTGTGGGTACTTGACACTGGACTTCAGGCATTTTGGCATTTCCTTCTCCCCAGTCTTCCTCCAGACTCTGGCACCTTGATTTCCGAATGACATGCAAAATTTGCTTTCATCAGAAAAAAGTACTTGGGACCACTTAGCAACAGTCCAGTGCTGCTTCTCTGTAGCCCAGGTCAGGCGCTTCTGCCGCTGTTTATGGTTCAAAAAAGGCTTTACCTGGGGAATGCGGCACCTGGATGTTTCTACACCAGACTCAGTCCACTGCTTCCTCAGGTCCCCCAAGGTCTGGAATCGGTCCTTCTCCACAAACTTCCTCAGGGTCCGGTCACCTCTTCTCGTTGTACAGCGTTTTCTGCCACATTGTTTCCTTCCAACAGACTTTCCATTGAGGTGCCTTGATACAGCACTCTGGGAACAGCCTATTTGTTGAGAAATTTCTTTCTGGGTCTTACCCTCTTGCTTGAGGGTGTCAATGATGGCCTTCTTGACATCAGTCAGGTCGCTAGTCTTACCCATGATGGGGGTTTTGAGTAATGAACCAGGCAGGGAGTTTTTAAAAGCCTCAGGAATCTTTTGCATGTGTTTAGAGTTAATTAGTTGATTCAGAAGATTAGGGTAATAGGTCGTTTAGACAACCTTTTCTTGATATGCTAATTTTTTTAGACAGGTTTTTTGGGTTATCAGGAGTTGTATGCTAAAATCAACAGTATTAAAACAATAAAAGACCTGATAAATTTCAGTTGGTGTGTAATGAATCTAAAATACATGAAAGTTTAATTGTAATCATTACATTATGGAAAATAATGAAATTTAGCACTATATGCTAATTTTTTGAGAAGGACCTGTATAAAAAAGGCTTTTTAGCATTCTAATTACAAATAATTTATTTTAAAGTTATATCACATTAAATGCAACATCAAAATTATAATTTGTATATTATATGTATTTTATTATAAAAGGCCAATTATACATTCTGGTCTAAGTTAAGCAAAAATGAGCTTATTATTTTTAATATACCTATAATTATGGTATAGTTTAAAAACTGCCGTAAACATTTGCCCTTGTCCACATGACATAATAAACATTTTATGCCTTTGTAATAAAATGTAATACAATTCTCGCAGCGGTTAAGAGTTTTACAGTTTACAGTTTTTCAAGTTTAACAAGCTAAATCTAAACTGAAAAATGCAAATGCCAATAGAAAGCAAAATATTAGTTCTACCTAACATCAGCTAAATGCAGTAGGTGTGCAATTCCAAAATCTTTCAGTTACAGGCGGGTTCATAACAATTATTCACCAGTTTAATTATATAGTATTGGAAAAAAAAATCTAATATAACACAAGATGTAGCCAAATTTAACTGCACAAATAATGCGCCAACTTGATCACTTTTCTCAGAAAGCTATCTACTTTAAAGAGATTGAACGGAACTTTAAGATTTATGGCCTATTCTTAGGATAGGTCATCAATTTCTGATCAGTGTGGACATGTTACACCTGGCACCGCCACCTTATCAGCTGTTCTGAGTGCTGGCGGTGACCAAAACTGCTTAGTTGTGGAGCTGCACAGCTCAGCACCTTCAACTGTATAGTGGCCACTATTGGGTACTACATATCTGTCTCATATTTGAATCATTGCGTGATGGAGCTGTGCAGCTACGCAACTGCAGTACTGTTGTGAATGTGTTAGAAATGTATTCTGAGCAGAAGCTGCCTCTGGTGGTTGCAGACAGTGCTGAACCATTCAATGAGGATTGGCAATCAGGAATTACAGACTGGCTGGATATAAGGGAGGTTCCCTCCCATCATGGTTGCCGGTGATCAATTGTTCTTGTCTCAACGTTGTTACCTGGTTCACTTGGAAGCTTGCTGAGTCTTGCCTCTTCTCCTGCTGTCAGATAAGATATTTTCTGTTTTTTGTTTTTGTGCTTACCATTTGCATATTTCTCTGCATTTCTGTGAGGTTAGCCAGGTTCCCCCACCCCCCCGGGGGGCTTGGGCTCCTCTCAGTTCCTCTGGAGCCACTGTTATTTGTTCATTTGCCTTTTCCAGTTTTTTCAGTGGCTGCGGCTTTGTTTTGTTACACCAGAGAACTAATTTAGGTGGGCAGCATGGTGGCTCAGTAGATAGCACTGCAGCCTTGCAGCGCTGGAGTCCTGGGTTCGAATCCCACCTAGGACAACATCTGCAAGGAGTTTGTATGTTCTCCCCGTGTTTGCGTGGGTTTCCTCCGGGTACTCCAGTTTCCTCCCACACTCCAAAAAAACATACTGATAGGGAATCTAGAATGTGAGCCCCATCGGGGACAGCGACGATAATGTGTGCAAACTGTAAAGCGCTGCGGAATATGTTAGCGCTATATAAAAATAAAGATTATTATTATTATTATTAGGTGGTAGAGGTCGTGTGATCTCAGGTCTTTTTGCAATTAGTAGCGTTGGCTTTTTTTAGGGTTTTTTTTGGATTGCAGTAAGTATCCTTCCTATCCTTTTCTGTCTAGGCAGATTGGGCCCCAACGTTTGCTCATACTATTTTCTGTCTGTGTCTGTATATCCTCTTGTCTAACCGCCATTACATGTTTGGGGGCTTCCTATGTTCTTTGGGGATCTGCTCCGGGGCAGATAGCTTTCCTCTTTCTATCTTTAGGTGTAGTTAACCTTTCAGGCTGTGACGAGGCGTCTAGGACCAACGTAGATACGCTCCACGGCTGCCTTTAGTTGTGGTGGTTAGTCAGGGTACTGCAATCCAGTAGATTCCAACCTCTCTGGTGTATTGCCGTTTTTGCCTGCTCTCCTCAGCTACTAAATCATAACAGCATCACCGGCCAAACTGAAAATTATATGGTACTCACAGAAGGGAAAAATAGTAAAAAGGAAAAAAAAAAAGGGGAGTTGTCAGAATTTTTTTTTTCTCTGTTTGTTGCATTTTTTCCCTCTTTTTCTCTGGGTGCTGAGGAGGAATTTTTTTTTCTCAATGGAGTTTGTACAGTTGTCTGGCAGTGTGGATCAGCTTGCCACTGAAGTTCGGAGTATTGCTACCTATCTTGCAGGGTTGCCGGTTGTGGAGCCTAGGATCCCCATGCCGGATTTGTTTTTGGGGGATCGAGCTAAATTTCCGAATTTCAATAATAACTGTAGGTTGTTTTTTGCCTTAAAACCTAAGTCCTCAGGGAATGCAGCACAGCAGATTCAAATTGTCATCTCTCTCCTGCGGATTCCTCAGGATTGGGCTTTTTCCCTGACACCTGGGGACCCTGTTTTGAGTAATGTTGATGCATTTTTTCTGGATCTGGGGTTATTGTACGATGAACCTAATGTCACTGATCAAGCTGAAAAAACCTTGTTGGCATTAAATCAGGGGCTTGAGGACGCTGAGTTGTACTGTCAGAAATTCCGAAAGTGGGCAGTCCTGACCAAATGGAATGATGATGCTTTGGCAGCCCTTTTTCGGAAGGGTCTGTCAGAGAATGTAAAAGATGTTATGGTGGGTTTCCCTGCTCCCTCTGGTCTCAATGATTCTATGTCATTAGCGATTCAAATTGACAGACGTTTGCGTGAGCGTAGAGGTATGCGTGGAATAGTGTTGCCTTGTGAACCAGCTTCTGAACCCATGCAGTGTGATAGAGTGGCTTCTGGGGCACAGCGTCATGAATTTCGAAAACGCAATGGGTTATGTTTCTACTGTGGTGATGCCTCTCATGCTATTTCAGTCTGCACTAAGCGGGGAAGACGTTTTGCATGCGCAGTTGTCTTGGGTAGTGTTCAGACTAAATTTCTGTTGACTGTTACCTTGATTTGCTCCCTGTCCACATTTTCTGCTCAGGCTTTTGTTGATTCGGGAGCAGCTATTAACCTGATGGATTTTGATTTTGCTAAACGTTGTGGGTTTCCCTTGATACCCCTACAGAAGTCTATTCCCCTACTGGGGATTGATTCTACCCCTTTGGCTGAGAATAAACCCCAGTTCTCTACTCAGGTGATAATGAGGGTTGAACCTGATCATCAGGAGAGTTGCAAATTTTTGGTGCTGTATAATCTGCATGACATTATTGTACTAGGTTTCCCTTGGTTACAGTCTCATAATCCTGTTTTGGATTGGAAATCTGTGTCTGTAACCAGTTGGGGCTGCCAATGTGTTAATGCCAACATTACTGTTTTTTCTGCCTCTCCACAGGCTCAGGATGTTCCTGACTTTTTGACTGATTTTTCTGATGTGTTTAGCGAAAGTAAATCTGCATCCTTGCCCCCCCATAGGAGCTATGACTGCGCTATTGAATTAGTGCCTGGTTGTAAATTCCCTAAAGGTCGCCTTTTTAACTTGTCTGTACCTGAACATGACGCTATGCGGTCTTATATCAAGGAGTCATTGGAGAAGGGTCATATCAGACCATCCTCTTCACCCTTGGGTGCCGGTTATTTCTTTGTGGCCAAAAAGGATGGTTCATTAAGGCCGTGTATTGATTATCGTCTCTTGAACAATATCACTGTGAAATATCAATATCCGTTACCCTTGATTTCTGACCTATTTTCCAGGGTGAAAAGTGCTACTTGGTTTACCAAGCTTGACCTCAGGGGAGGCGTATAACCTATTTCGCATTAAGCATGGGGATCAATGGAAGACGGCGTTTAATACCCCAGAGGGGCATTTTGAGTACCTAGTGATGCCCTTTGGGCTCACTAATGCTCCTTCCGTCTTCCAGTCCTTCATGAATGACATTTTCAGGGATTTTGTGGATAAATTTCTGATTGTTTATTTGGATGATATCTTGATTTTTTCCAATGACTGGGACTCTCATGTCAAACATGTTCGGACTGTGTTCCAGATTTTGAGAGAGAATGCTCTGTGTGTGAAGGGATCAAAGTGTCTTTTTGGCGTACAGAGGATCTCATTTCTGGGATTAATTTTGTCCCCATCTGTCATTGAAATGGACCCGGTCAAGGTTCAGGCCATCTGTGATTGGGTCCAACCTACTTCATTAAAGGCTCTTCAGAGATTCTTGGGTTTTGCCAATTTTTATCGTAAATTTATTGGTAATTTCTCTGTTATTGTTAAACCATTGACTGATTTGACCAAAAAGGGTTCTGATGTGGTGAATTGGCCTCCTGAGGCAGTCTCTGCGTTTCAGGAACTTAAGCAGAGATTCACTTCTGCTCCTGTTCTATGGCAGCCTGATGTTTCTCTGCCGTTTCAGGTGGAGGTTGATGCCTCTGAAATTGGGGCAGGTGCCGTTTTGTCCCAAAGAGATCCTGAGACCTCTAAAAGTAACCCTTGTGCCTTTTTCTCTCGAAAATTTTCTTCAACTGAACGTAATTATGACGTGGGTAATCGGGAGTTATTGGCCATGAAGTGGGCTTTTGAAGAGTGGAGACATTGGCTGGAGGGAGCGAAACATCAGGTGGTGGTCCTCACAGACCATAAGAATCTGGTTTATCTGGAATCAGCCAAGCGACTTAATCCTAGACATACCAGGTGGGCCTTGTTTTTCACATGTTTTAATTTTGTGGTTTCCTTTCTTCCTGGCACTAAGAATGTTAAAGGCGGATGCCCTCTCGAGGAGTTTCCTTGCGGACTCTCCTGAGTTATCTGATCCTGCTGTTATTTTGAAAGAGGGTGTAGTTCTTTCCGCCATCTCGCCCAATTTGAGACTGGCTCTGGAAGGGTGTCAGGAGGATAAACCCGAGCGCTGCCCTATTGGGAAATTGTTTGTCCCAGACCGATGTAAAAGAGTGTGATGTCTGAGATTCATTGTTCCGCGTTGGCCGGTCATCCCGGAATTTTTGGTACCAGAGACTTGGTTAGTCGGTCCTTTTGGTGGCCTACTTTGTCTCGTGACGTCAGGGAATTTGTGCAGTCCTACGGGACTTGCTCTCGCTCCAAGCCTTGCTCTCGCTCTAGTGGTTTGTTGATGCCATTGCCTGTGCCCAAGAGACCATGGACCCATATCTCTATGGATTTTATTTCCGACCTCCCTGTTTCTCAGAGAATGACCATTATCTGGGTGATTTGTGATAGGTTTTCCAAAATGATACATCTTGTGCCATTACCTAAGTTGCCTTCCTCCTCCGAATTGGTGCCTTTGTTCCTTCAGCACGTGGTTCGGTTACATGGCATTCCTGAGAACATTGTGTCTTACTGAGGAGTCCAGTTTGTTTCCAGATTTTGGAGGACTTTTTGTTCTAAACTTGGTGTTCAATTGTCTTTCTCCTCGGCTTTTCATCCTCAGACCAATGGACAAACTGAGAGAACAAACCAGACATTGGAGACTTATCTGAGATGCTTTGTGTCTGCTGATCAAGATGACTGGGTCTCTTTTTGCCTTTGGCTGAGTTTGCTCTTAATAATAGGGCTAGCTCTGCCACTTTGATGTCTCCATTTTTCTGCAATTTTGGGTTTCACCCTCGATTTTCTTCGGGAGAGACGGAGGCTTCTGTCTGTCCGGGTGTTGACTCTGTTGTGGAGCGTATGCAGCAGATTTGGGTCCAGGTAGTGGAGAGGTTGTCCCTCTCTCAGGAGAGGGCCCAGCGGTTTGCCAACTGGCATAGGACTGATGGTCCTCGGTTTGAAGTGGGGGACTTGGTCTGGTTGTCCTCAAGAAATATCCCTATGAGAGTTGCATCTCCTAAGTTTAAGCCTAGGTTCACTGGACCTTATAAGATCATGGAGATTCTTAATCCTGTTTCCTTTCGTTTACTTCTTCCAGGGACATTTAAGATCCATAACGTGTTCCACAAGTCCTTATTGAAGAGGTTTGTCGAGTCAGTGGTTCCTATGGCTGCGCCTCCTGACCCTGTTTTGGTTGAGGGCAATCTGGAGTATGTGGTTGAGAAAATATTGGATTCTCGTTTTTCTAGACGGAAACTTCAGTATTTGGTTAAGTGGAGAGGTTATGGTCAGGAGGACAATTCTTGGGTGTTTGCTTCGGACATCCATGCTAGGATACTGATCCGTGCATTTCACAGAGCTCATCCTGACCGACCTGGTTGCACAAATGAGGGTTTGGTGACCCCTCCTCAAGGGGGGTACTGTTGTGAATGTGTTAGAAATGAATTCTGAGCAGAAGCTCCCTCTGGTGGTTGCAGACAGTACTGAACCATTCAATGAGGATTGGCAATCAGGAATTACAGACTGGCTGGATATAAGGGAGGTTCCCTCCCATCATGGTTGCCGGTGATCAATTGTTCTTGTCTCAACGTTGTTACCTGGTTCACTTGGAAGCTTGCTGAGTCTTGCCTCTTCTCCTGCTCTCAGATAAGATATTTTCTGTTTTTTGCTTTTGTGCTTACCATTTGCATATTTCTCTGCATTTCTGTGAAGTTAGCCAGGTTTCCCCCCCCCCCCGGGGGCTTGGGCTCCTCTCAGTTCCTCTGGAGCCACTGTTATTTGTTCATTTGCCTTTTCCAGTTTTTTCAGTGGCTGCGGCTTTGTTTTGTTACACCAGAGAACTAATTTAGGTGGTAGAGGTCGTGTGATCTCAGGTGTTTTTGCAATTAGTAGCGTTGGCTTTTTTTAGGGGTTTTTTTGGATTGCAGTAAGTATCCTTCCTATCCTTTTCTGTCTAGGCAGATTGGGTCCCAACGTTTGCTCATACTATTTTCTGTCTGTGTCTGTATTTCCTCTTGTCTAACCGCCATTACATGTTTGGGGGCTTCCTATGTTCTTTGGGGATCTGCTCCGGGCAGATAGCTTTCCTCTTTCTATCTTTAGGTGTAGTTAACCTTTCAGGCTGTGACGAGGCGTCTAGGACCAACGTAGGTACGCTCCACGGCTGCCTTTAGTTGTGGTGGTTAGTCAGGGTACTGCAATCCAGTAGATTCCAACCTCTCTGGTGTATTGCCGTTTTTGCCTGCTCTCCTCAGCTACCAAATCATAACACAGTACCTTCCGCGGGCACATGGAACAAGTGATCGGTGGTGCTGCTGGGTGTTGCACCTCCACTGATCAGACATTGATGACAATCAATGTTAAAGTCCTGGACAACCCCTCTAAGTGGATTTAGGTAAGTTAACATTGCAAAAGCCATTGACTGATCTCAAGTTAGGTGTATGATTACACTTTTCTGAGCCATAATATCCCAGTGCTGTGTTTTCTGCACTCTTTGAGCCATAACTACATCTGTATATATTGGACAGTAGTTAGTACATTGTGTTAATACAAAATTAATATTCATAAGTTATAGTCTAAAAATAATTATTTAAATGTTTTATTAATTCTCTGTATTTGTGCATAGTAACATGAACAATGTATTAAAGAAAGCAATAATGTATTATTCATGGTGTCATATATTTATATTTGTTTTACAACCAACGATATAAGCATCATAGTGGTACAGGAGGTGATATGGCTGCCTTTGAGAAAAAATAAGAGCCAGTGCTCATTTATACCTTCTCTTCTGTTTGAGCCAATGATCACAACAACGTGTATGTGTATTTTCGTAATCATTTTCTGTATAATGTGTTTATTTTAATTTACTTTCATTTTGTACTGGTGATTGCCAAAACGCCGCCTGTTCTCCCCTTGTTGCTAGAGCTGGCTGAGTGCAGCACTGCTCTTGGGTATCTTCAACAGTGCCACAGATTTTTTTATTGAGTGGTAGTGTCAGGTATGCCAGGTGCGACAGACAGCTATTTTGGATCCGGCTGTAGAGGGTCATTGTGCTTTGCTTTGCAAACACCTTTTTGATTTTTGCATCTCTGTTATAACGTGATATCCTTCTCCCTAGCAGCGACCTCCACCTTCTGCTGCTTATTGACACACTCTTGCTGGATGTCTAAATACTCTGAGTCCCTTCAGCTAATCACTAGTGTTAGCTCTATTTACCTCTGTCTGTTGGAAGTGCTAGAAGTTGACTAGTTTCTTCTTGGAGCTTCTTGGAGGATTGAGAGCTTGAGCTCTCTTGTGTCGTCACAAGCTAAATGTATTCCCTCGTTTGTCTTCCTGCTTTATCTTTAGAAGGTAGTGGGGGGTGACTATCTCTAACCACTGTCCTCTTCCTATCCAAGGCCAATCTCTAGGGGAAGTCAGGGATTAGGTTCCTGCTCGGCGATAGGTGCGGAACCTATTTAGGGACTTTAGGGCAGATAGGGTGTTGTCAGACATGCCTAGGGGTCTACACTCCCCCCTTTCCTAGTGTTTGGGCTACCTCACCCTCTTACCGTTGTTGTGCACTTAGCTTCTCCCTCACCCAGCTTCCAGCTTAACAGGTAGGGAACGCAGATATCACATCAGTCCAACAACTAAGGGTGCATCTACATTGAAAGATTATTGTGCATGAAAGTTAATATTAGAATGCTTGTTTCACGATAATATTTTGATGTAAACAGATGCCGATAACCCGATGAACAAGCAAAATGCTCACTCATTGGGTGAAATGATCTCTTGCTTATCGTCCTGTGTTAACAGGACTCAACTTTTGAGAAATATGGCAGACTATGTGTATTGAGCAAGCTGTTACAGATTGTGCATCATTTCTTTTCGTTTGCTGGAAAAACAGGCTATTAAATGACTGCTGATCAGTAAAATTTTACGGTTCGGGGCTTGTTGAGTGTCATCAGTTGGTCCACGTAAGCGGACACTAACACCTATCTAGCAGATAAATGAGGGTAAGTGAGAATTTATGTACACCGTAGAATCGCTTTAATGCCAATTAATGATATAAGTTTTAAAAGAATTTTACTTTAAATTGGTGGAAAATATTGACTGAACTTGATTTATTTTTATTCCAGGAACAAAAAAAATGCTAATATTACATTGTGGAAAAAAGTGATTCAAATGGATCCAATCCTTTTATATCAGAATGTAAGGCAAAACAATATAAAAAAAACCCTTTTATATCAAAATGTAAGGCAAAACAATATTAAAAAAAATCTTTTATATCAGAATGTAAGGCAGAACAATATTAAAAAAAACACACATTAGCAAATAATAAACGGAAACTAGTTGGATTTTATGGGCAGAACATGCTGTATGAGATGTACTTTGGAATTCTCATATCTTCATTCATCATAAGTGCACCTTTTGATTGACAGTCTAAGGCAGCTAATACATTATATGTTAATTTACCAATTATAATATAGCCTGTAGGTGGCACCAAAAGCTTATATAGGTTGTTGAGACCTGGAGAAATTACTGGATATTTTATTAAATGAAGAAAGGGTGTACACTAGGCCATAAAAACGTGCTCTATATTTGATATCCAATCTTGTGCAGATATTGCGTGAACCTGCCACCACTTTACCTTATTTATGACACCCTTAAAAATAAATACGTTTCACAAACTTTTACAAGCAAAAGGCAAAATGAAGATTGGTGCTGTATTTCTAAAACTTGTTTCTTTCATGAGATTGATAGCTGAATGTAGGATGTAGGAACTACTCATTTTTTTTATTTGACCCATATATTCTAGAAATATTATTTAATAGCAAATCACATCCCTTTTCCATGAATTTGTCAACCTGGAATTTAGCACTGGCCTGGCATTTCTGTATATTTTTTTATATAGCTAATATAAAAATGAAGAAAATATTTCTTAATATTTATGAAATCCACAAAGGCTACAGCTTGGCTTTAACACATAAAATTTCACCTGTTGTGAATTATCATATTGTGTATTTTTTGCTATTCTCGAAAGCATTTTATACATCTTCATTTTACTGGTAGTTCGAATTGGACACATTTTATTAGAGTAGAATTGAATTCTACTAGAAATTTACAAAAATCCATGTTCTCCGGAATACAGAATTTTTGTAATTTGCTCTTCTCAAATTCATCAGTCATGGGCCAGCAAAAGGTTAAAAAATAGATGAAAAATTAATACTCACCTCTCCGGCCACCTCCACTGCTCATTCCCCCATAGGTCGTCTGTATTTCTTTCTTAGTGCTGCCATGCACTGAAGCCTCAAGCTTATTCATGGTTTACAACTTGTGAGGCAATAATGGCTAATGGTTTACATTGAAAGACATTGAGTAACATGCAGGGGACAATGAGCAGTGAAGGTGAGTGTTGAGGTGAGTGTTAGAGATGAGAAAACCTTTCAAGGTTCAGTTTGGAAAACGTCCGGATGCTCGCCAAACAGTTAGTCGAACATACCCGAACCCCGATTGAATTCAATGGGAGGCAAAACCAAACGCATAGACAACACCTTAAGAGTGGCCATAAAGCTTCCCAAACAGCTCAAATTAGGGGCAGACACAAGGAAAAGTGGACCCAGAGTACAAATAGTATAATTGCACCGCATGGATGCATGGATCAGGGCCTGGACAAGCCTGGGACCAGCATTTCTAGCTGAGACATTGATCAGTAACAGGCAGATGAGTTACAGATGTAGGCCTGGTGCCCTGAGGGGTCTGCCAAATTCAGTCAACACACAAGAGGTAGACCCAACTTGGAGTCCAAACATTTCCAAAAATTAGGGGCAGACCCGAGGAAAAGTGGCATCAATTGACACACAGAAGAAATGTTATTATGGCACAGCAGCAGTCAGTCATGCATGAGTTATCAAGGTTTGGGATAACATTTATAGTTTTTAATTTAGGTTTAAATTAAGACAAGGTGGGTGAGGGACTGGTGTAAGCATGCTTTGCTTAGAGCCCTGATGCCTCATGCAACAGCTCAAACTGCTTTTCTGCTCAGCCACACTCAGGTGGCACAAATATCAGTTTCATATCAGTTTCATCAACTACTATTGTTTGAAACATTTAAGGATGGTAACACAGGTAACACAGGTATTTGGCTGAAAGTAAGTGCAGGCCTGGTGATCTGGAGCCCTACTGCTACAGGAAACACACATGAAGGAGAACCAACTTGCAGTACAAACATTTCACAACATTTATTGCCACACACTACTAAAGTGGCATACATTTCCCCAGAGTAGCAATAGTATAAATGCATAGCTTTTTGACAACTTATGTTACTGGAAAGGCTACTCGACTCCCTTTCTTATACAGCGGTATTATTATTTATTGTTATAGCGCCATTTATTTCATGGAGCTTTACATGTGAAAAAGCGATATACATAATAAAAACAAATACAATAATCATAAACAATACAAGTCACCGACTGGTACTGGAGGAGAGAAGTCCCTGCCCATGAGGACTCACAGTCTGCAAGGGATGGGTGAGGATACAAAAGGTGAGGGTAAAGCTGCTTGTGCAGCGGTATGGTGGAACAATGGTTACTGTAGGTTGTAGGATTGTCAGAAGAGGTGGTTCTTCAGGTACCTTTTGAAGGTTCCCATGGTAGACGAGAATATGACATGTTGGGGTAAAGAGTAGAGTTGAGCAAAACTTTTGATCTTCAGTTCGAACTCGCGAACGGTTTGATGAACGCAATTGAACACCAAAAGCCACGACTCCCATCCCACACCTTTTCAGGCACATGACAGCAGATATGATCAGCTCTCATGTGCTCCTAACAGCCACAGGTGGAATCGTGATCCACCTGTGGCTGTTAACATGTTAAGATGAGCGCCACCGGTCAAAGTGCTGCAGTTCCCATGTTGTCAGATGACAGCGTAAACTCGCAGCTGTGACCGGAGGTAAAAAATGTACCTCCGGGCACAGGCGTTAACTGATGGGACTACTGCTCCTATGAGTTTATGCCTGCTGCCACTGATAACTACTAGAGCAGGTGGCAGCTGATGAGAGTATTCATCAGCCGGCGCCTGTGCAATAAATAAATAAGACAAAAATGATGTGAATAATCAAAATTGGCAGCTGAGGGCTGCAACCTTCAGCTGTCAGCACTTTCTTGGCTGGTTATCAAGAACAGATGGGTCCCACACCTTTTTTTTGTTATTTAAATAAATGATTTTAAAAAATGGTGTACCCCCCATTTTTGACAACCAGCCATGGTAAAGCAGACAGCTGGGGGCTGGTATTCACAGGCTGGTAAGAGACCATGGATATTGGCCCATCACAGTCTAAAAATAGCAGCCCGCAGCTGCCCCAGAAAAGGCGCATCTATTAGATGAGTCAATTCTTGCATTTTATCCGGCCCTTTCCGCTTGCCCTGTGGCAGTGGCAAGTGGGGTAATGGTTGTGGGGTTGATGTCAAATTTGTATTGTCAGGTAACATTAAGTCCAGGGGTTAGTAATGGAGAGGAGTCAATAAGAACCCCCATTACTAACCTCATAGTCAAATTGTAGATTGGAGGGGTGTAAGACTGTTAGAAGGGAGGGCACAAAGCCGGAGCTTGCAGTAGTCAAGACGGGAGAAGATGAGTGCATGGAAAGATTTAGGAGAGGTGCCAGCAGTAGTGTTGAGCGATACTGCTCGATATCTAAAAATATTGTATCGAAATGGTATCGCCGATATCACTAAATATCGTCGATATCCGATTCCGATACCGTAAGTCCAATGTAAGTCTATGGGAACAAAAAATCGCAACAAAAAAAAAACCTTTCTTTCGTTGTAAACACAAAATATATACACATAGAATACATATATATATATATACATGTCATTGTGACATATATATATATATACATATATTTATAGTTTATACACTTCTACATAGTAAAATAGACTCTGATTGTAAAGCCGTGACATACCCCATAGAAGTCGACGGGCTCGGTGCCGAGTACCCCCAAAAACTCTGGCTCTGTGTGACTCAACTTGGGCGTCACGAACAGGATTCTGTAGCTCGCTATAAGCGAGTCCTGTGTACCTGAATTGAACTGGTTTTGTGCTTGAGAATTGCTAAAATCATCAGAGAATGTATTTGCCATTTTTCCGCCATATCTGCGTCACGACGAGGCACTGGTGAAGAAGAAGGGCGTGCTCTTCGTGGGTGTACACTCACTCAGTGGCGCAAAAAAGATGGCCGACCACTCTAAATGGTACTGCAATGTAAGATCGTGCCCCACAGCTCTTGAGTTCCGCCTCCTCATCCTCCTCAGTGTGCGGAAACTAACACGAAGGTCCCGCCTCACTACAAAAGAGGGGCCCTCTCCAGATGCTAATGACACATGTGACTTGGCAGAGATGGCTAATGGACACGAGCAGAAGTGTGAAGGGATGGAGCAGTCAGAGCTCTCCCCCCACGGAAGCGACCTGATCGCCACGGAACCACCGTTGGGCACCCGGCCTGGAAACCCTTCTACGCTGCAAGAAGCAGAGGATACCCTAAGAGGCCTGGCCCGGCACCGGGAGGAGGTCGCCAGGATGGAAGCCAGCTGGCGTGCCCTAAAACTAAACTTGGAGCGGCACCAATCCCTCTTACCTGAAGTGTCTGTACCGGAAGGTGAGGCACCCGTTCTAGTAGAGGAGTCCGTGCGGGCATCCCAGCCCTTGCAATGTGATCCGGTTGACATTGTCGCAGTGGAGGCACCCGTTCCTGCAAAAAACTCTGCACCGGCAGTACCCCAGATCCCGCTGTCTGCCCCCGTCGCTGAGACAGAAGAAGCGACACCCGTCCTCATGGAGGAGGCCGCGCAGGCACCAGAGGTCTACCTGTCTGTACCGGAGCCCCGACTGTCATCTGTTCCAGAGCCGGCTGCTTCCTCCGCAGGTGAGCGCCGCCAGGACTGGGGGGCGCCAGGAGAGCTGCCGCAAACCGGACATCATAAGCTGCAGTTTGATGGTGGAGACATGGAGATGCTGCAGGAGAATTACAACCGGCGTCAGGAGGAAGAGTGGAGACGTCAGGAGAAGGAAGCAGAGCGACAAAGGGAGCAGCGCGAATCCCAGAAGCTTCGCCAACGTCACATCGAGAAGGACAGGGCAGATAAGGACCGGATGAGAAAAGATAAAGGTACCCTGAGGGAACCGCGGCGTAAGGGTGCAGTACGGAGCTTTAAATTGAAAGGTGGTTGGGGCTTCATCCAGGAGCCTGGACTTTATTTAGAAGTCTTTGTGACCCAGCGGAACGTGGAGACTCACCTCCCAGAAGGACACCCGGGGAGGGACCTGTTGCCAGGAGACTTGGTGACTTACACCCGACACTGGGGTTACAATGGATGGTATGCCCTAAATGTTACCAGGTGCGACCCCTACTCCCCAGAGTGTCAGGAACCTGTGAGACCCTCGGAGCCTTCAGCCTCCCACATCCAGGCCTCTGCACAAGTGCCCACCCCACGCCGTAAATCTCCCCAGCCTCCCTCAGTGGTCTCCTCAGCAGCCCCAGCTATGGACATGATAACTATAGCTGGCCCGTACCCGGCGCCTGTTAGGCCCCCTGGGGTTCGTTCAGTCCGGGACATAGGGGTCCAGACCCGGAGGGAGATGAAAGAGGTGGCCACACAGACCCAGATAGCAGGTCACGACTTGACTGTACAGGCCACACGACGTCATCAGGTCCTGGTGGTCCTTGGTGTCTCGGATGTTTGGCAAGCATCAGAACAGTACCAGGTGGTACCTGGAACACCCCTGCCAAAGAATTATAAATAACCCGGACAGGGTCCCTGTATGTAAATAGTTAAATTGTTGATGTACCCAGACGGGTGAATGTTCATATAAAAGTTTTTTAATTTAATAAAAAAAACAACAACACAGTTTTCATTACTTTTATTACAGTCTCATCCTGCGACGCCATTGATCTCCTGTAAAAAAATGAAAAAAAAAAACAGCAGTATACCACCTGTCCGACGCAGTCCATAGTAACGAGTGTCCCACGACGATCCAGCTCTGCTACATCAGAATGACAGGCAGAGCCTGTCATCCCGGCGCAGCACAGCTGATTACCTGCTTCCCCGGCGGTGACGTCATCGGACTGACTGCTTTACCGCCGGGATTACCCAGCAGTCACTGCAGTTATCGCGAAAAACTGCATGTGACCGCCAGGGAGAAGATAATGGCGGCCATCAAGCAGTCCAGGACGTGACCGCCGGAGATCTTCTGCCAGGTAAGTGCCGCTGACTCCTGACAGACCCGACCGACGGACACTCACAGTGACAGTGACAAATCCGATTCCGGTATTCGATATGACGAAAATATCGGTATTCGGAATCGAAAGGCCGATACAGCTAATATCGGCCGATATCCGATATTTGCAGTATCGTATCGCTCAACACTAGCCAGCAGCCCTGTCATATAGTGTGATTGATCTGTGATACTTTGTAGCAGGGATTTGTCATACTGCATTTGAATTAATGCAGCAAAAAGCAGTCGCACGACAGCACAATCGTTTTTACAACCCTACCACCATGAAAACAATGTT
Source organism: Oophaga sylvatica (assembly GCA_033576555.1). Taxonomy (NCBI): domain Eukaryota; kingdom Metazoa; phylum Chordata; class Amphibia; order Anura; family Dendrobatidae; genus Oophaga; species Oophaga sylvatica. The sequence continues at coordinate 461,007,953 of JARQOD010000005.1, forward strand.
AGACGGTGAGCTTTCTTGTCATTAGCGACTTTGTCGAGCCGAGATCTCAGTGTACACATGTGCCCCCATCAGAGGCCAACGCAGTGAAAAGTATGGGAAATGCGGGGACTCCTGAAATTTTCTCTAAGCCGGAGCCCGCTGCAGTCTCGCACTGCTGAACACCCCCTCCTCCCAGCCCAGGACACACAGCACTGCTGCCGACCCTAGCTTTCTGTAGCAGCAACCCTGCCTCCTGGGACCCCTCTCCACCTCAGCCTCCCCCTGGTAAGCTAAGTTTGGATTATAAGACACACCACCACCCCCTCCAAAAAACATGCATCTTATAACCCGAAAAATATGGTAGTTTGGTTTTGTTTTTGTCTTTCAGTCACCTCTTCTTTACCATATTTTCATTGTTTGTAAACTGGCAGCAGGATCTATCTTGGAATATATTGTTTAGTTTTGAATTTAAAAGAGAACATGAACATTTTTGTCTTAATCTCATGTTATTTCAACAAAAGAAAAACAAATAATCAGTTCATCTTCAACAGCATATCTACAATACTGCCTAAAGAAGTAAGGGGCCAGTATGTTCAGAAGTGTCCTTCAAAAGCTATTCACACCTCTGAATGCTTTTCCCTTACGATTATATTGGAGCTTCCTGATTCACCTTGTCATTTATTATTAAAAGCTGCTAGACCATGTGTTGCATTATGTCAAAGCCCTGCTTCTGGGAATTGTCATTTGTGTGTTTTTTTAAATCTAAACAATTTATTTTACTGAAATATAACTGAATCCTAAATAGCAGTATGAAACTGAATGAGCTTGTCTTTAATCAGAGGTAAATCATTAATTAATAGAGTTGAGCGATACTTTCCGATATCCAAAAGTATCGGAATCGGAATGGTATCGCCGATACCCCAAAAATATCGGCGATACCCGATACTGATACCGGAAATCCAATGTAAGTCTATGGGAACAAAATATCGGAATTAAAAAAGCCCATTCTTGGCTTGTAGGTTAATTGTACATGAAGGAAAACAACAAAGAGTAATGTAGAATGTATTGGGGGAGGTTGAGGAGACATTAAAGGCATAGATGTTTAACCCAATCCAATGGAATAGCATTTATATATCTTTTTTTTTAAAGACGTTCGGATTGCCGAAATAATTGACAATGTTGTTAACCTTTTTTCTATTTTGCCAAATATGTATGTTTCACAACTTCCATGCTCTTCACCTTTTTAACTTTTGCCACACTTTCACCTTCATAATCTTCAGCAGCATCATCTTTGTCATCAAATTATTCTTCATCTTCACCTTCTTTATCTTCTTAAACTTCTTGCTATTCATCTTTTTGTTAACATTACTCATATTGTTCTCATTAAACTATTATTCTTCTTCATATTCTACTTCTTCATCTTCTTCCTCTTCATCTTCTTCATCATATTCTTATTTGTGACAGAGATTCCTGTACTTGTAATCTGTAAAAGTATGAATTTTTCATCCTTCCGTTCTTGCTGTCACAAAAGATTTAAATTACAACAGTATTTGTCCGTGTTCAGTTTAGCCTGCAGCAGCAGGCATTTTCCAGGGGCACCACGAGGAGGAACGGACTCACCCCTATACACTGCTTAGTCTTCTTCTGCTTATAATTTAGAGCATATATTTTGCTCTTCATTTTAGTCTTATACTTCATGTTCTTCTGCTTTTTGATCTTCTGCTTATTGTTCTTCTGTCTCTTGTTCTGTATCTTGTAGTTTGTCTTAACCTTCTTTGTCCTGTTGGTGATCTTCTTCTGGGTAATCTTATATTTCTTCTTTGTGATGGTGTTCAGGCTGGTTGTCTTGATGCTCATCGTCCTTGGGGTCGTCATCTTCTTTGGGGTGGTCTTTAGGGTCGTCTAACTTCCGAGAACCAGTTGACGTTACTGGAACCCGGACGGGTAGCAGAATGTACAAGAGCCAATGCAAGTAACGAGGACCAGCTGACTGTGCTGGAACCCGGAGGGGCAGCAGAAGGAAAAGAGCCAATGGCACAACCGAGGACCAGCTGACGTTACTGGGACACGGTTACTAAGCAGGAGGTACCTGTGCTCAAAAGCACTACCAAGGACCAGCAGACATTGCTGGAACTCGGATACCGACATGGAGGCACCTAGGCCAAAGGCAGTGCGGAGAACCAGCTGACGGTACTGGAACCCGGACGGGTACCATAAGGCACCCATGAAAATGTAAGTTGACAGGCCGCAAGCCGTCCGCAGTTACCGAATCACACAGTCCTAGAGTGGGTGCTTGTCCTATTGTCACAACGGAAACAGCCTTTATTTAGATATCCCACAGCACACATAGGAATCAACTAAACTAAAGGCACCATAGAGTCGGCTAACCCGACTAACCCGAATGCAACACGACAGGACAACTTATTGGAGGCTAATTAACGTTGACACTGCCAGGAAACAGCTGTCGTGCTGTAACCAGGCTGGGCAGGAGTCATTACCCGTGGCAATTACTTCCGAGCAACAACTGGCAGTGTTGGAGCCCAGGGATGAGAGGAGGACAGGGTGGAGGCAGCATGACTTTTTGGCGTTCACACAGCAGGGGAACAGCTGACATTACTGAACCCCAGTAACACAGGAGCAAGTGTTGACTGTGCTAACAGCACTTCCGAGCGTTCCTTTATGTGCACTTTAGTAGGAGGTCGCATACCCCCCCTGCTGCGGGAAGAACAAATTTAAGCCGTTGTTGCTTGGATGGCAGCCAATGCATCTACTTCAATTGCTTCCACCTCCTCTCAGGACCACAGCACTGTTGAGCAACCATCTGTCTCTTCACCGCCTGCCAAATTGCCCAGGCAGTCAGACAGTTCTGTACAGGATCCAGCTGAGTCTCTGCTTCTGTTCTCAGAATCTGTTGGCTTGCAAACAGGGGCCCAGCCAAGCAGCATTCTGGAATGTGAAGAAGAGGGAGTATGCAGTGATGCGCAACAGTTGTGTCTCTCAGAATCTGAAGAGGCGAGTGAGGCATTGCCGATGCTCAGCACACCGCAGAACGCATCTGATGATGATGAGACTCAGGTGGCAGTTTCTGTTGAGCATGGTGCTGGCCAGACCACCGAACAGCAGCAGGTTTTGGAAGAGGGTAGTGGAGATGATGAGGTCCAAGACCCAACATGGCGTGAGGAACAGGAAGGTGGTGGGAGCAGCTCTGAGGAAGAGATTGCCCCAACGGTACAAACAGGAGGGAGAGTTAGGCTGCATACTCTGTTGACTTTAGCCTCCAGTTTGGAACCTGTTCGGAGCAGTTCTCTTCCAAAAGTCAAAACGGGCGCTCCCAGGACTTGCACTGCGTGGTCCTTTTTGACACACTTGCAGATGATATTTGCTATGTCAAATGCAAGCTGTGTAATCAAAAAGTAAAAAGAGGTAAAAGTGTCAGTAACGTGAATAACACAAATATTATTATTATATATAGATTTTAATTGCGCCATTTATTCCATGGCGCTTTACATGTGAAGAGGGGCAAATATAGACAATTACAGTAAACATGAGCAATACAAGGCACACACAAGTACAGAAGGAGAGAGGACCCAGCCCGCGAGGGCTCACAATCTACAGGGGTGGTTGAGGATACACTAGGAGACGGAAGAGCTGATCGTGTGTTGGTTCAGTAGACTGATGATCATTGCAGTTGTAGGCTTGTTGGAAGAGGTGGGAAATATGTGCAAACATGTGGGTACAAAGCACGTAGTTGAGTTACAAAGACACACTGGAGATGTAGGCCAACCTACAGCAGCACCTACATCTTCAGGTCGTGTCGGAGCCTCTTCCTCCAGCTCACACACAGCAGGTTCGGCTTCCTCACAGGATCGCCATGGAAGAACCTCGGTCACTGTTGTCCAGAGACAAGTGTTATTCCACCCACAGCAGCAAGTTCCCTGTCATCCTCACACTCCCAGGCCACAAAACAGCCATCGGTTAGCACAGGCATGGGATAAAAGACGGCCATACTCGGCAAACCATCCACGAGCACAGGCTCTGAATGCTGGCATTCCAAAACTCCTGTCCCTTGAAATGCTGTCATTCAGGCTGCTGGAGACTGACAGTTTCCGTAACTTAATGGCATTGGCAGTCCCACAATACAACGTCCCTGGTCTGCAAAAGCATGTTGAGGGAAAAATTAAACATGCGCTACTAAACTCAGTCAGTAGCAATGTCCACCTGACCACAGCTGCGTGGACCAGTACCCATGGCCATGGACGATACCTTTCCCTCACTGCCCATTGGGTCAATGTTGTGTAGCCGGGTACAGATCTTGCGAGTGGCGCTGTACGTGTTCAGCCAACTCCAAGGATTGCAGGAATCAAGTCTGTACACATTGACTCCTCCTACTACTCCAGTTCCTCAGAAACATCGCTGCAGGAGCCGTCACGGTCTACCTCCACATGGACCAGTGAACGCTTAATAATAATAATCTTTATTTATATAGCGCCAACAGATTCCGCTGCGCTTTACAGTTTAACAGTTTCAGAACACAAGTCATAAGTAACAACGTTAACAATAAAATAATTAAAGCAATATAAGCCGCCCCTGCTCTTGAGAGCTTACAATTTACAATGAGGTGGGGGAGCTACAAAGTACAGGTGTTTATATACAATGGTGTATTTACAATGATGGTCCAGCCATTTAGAGGGAGTGAGGGATGGATGGAGATAGTGAATGGGCTACACACACACACTTACACATAGAATGACTTTGGGCCTGGGGGCCGATATATGACCGCTACTCTGAGGGAGGGGACGAAAGAGCCTGATGGTGTGGACCTCAAAAGAAGAGAATGAGAGTGATGGAATTGGGGGGATGACCTGGAAAGTGCATTGTGGGGACAGGAGTATGCCGACTCCACCACCATGTCTGTTTGAGGGTCTCGGGGAATGTGAGAACTGTAAGCCACCATAAGAAATGGCAGGAGGGGAGACCATGTCAGAATCCTGAATCCAGGTTTCAGTGAGGGGCCCAACAGATGAAGAGAGTTGTTCAGAAAGTAGTTGTGCAGGAAGTTAGCTTGTTGATTGCAGACCGTGGATTCCAGAGGGAACAGTTAAACGAAGGAGATGAGGGAGTGCAATTAATATTAATAAGATTACTATGGTTTCGATATGAGGTAGGGTAGGGATTGAGGTTGGGGATGGTGGACCAGGGTTGGGGGAGATGTCCCCTGAAATCAATAGGAGTAGGAAGATAAAGAGCAGGTAGTTGTTGGAGTTGTAAGTTGCTTTTTTCTGTATTGTGTTTGGGCTAGATGGCCTGAGGTTTCTCAGGAAGGTGATGAGTGCATGGGAACTGTACATGGGAGAGGGAAGTATGGAGGGGCTGATGTGTATGAGTCGTGATGAAGGGGTATCGGGCGGTGAATGTGGATGGCAAGGGAACACAGGAGGATAAAGTTAATGTACATAATTAAAAAGATAACAAACAACAAGAAACAAATATACTAAAATAAAATTAAAATATATTGCAAAAGATGCATGAGGTTGTAATAATAATAATAAGGGTATTTGATAAACCTAATATTTATGAAAAAGTTTTGTTCAGGATTAAAAATATAGCAAAGTGTGGACTACCTTATTCCAGCCCTGATTAACTGCCATGGATAACTGCTGTTTACTCAATGCTTGTCTTCTATGATGCTTAGCTTTTTGTGATGCGTGCACCCCACACATGCACCACACAACGCTTAGCTGTTGCGACCGATATGAGCACTGCCGTGGGCAAACGTCAACAGGCCGTCCTGAAATTAATTTCCATGGGGAATCGAAGCCACATAGCGCAGGAGCTCTGGAATGCCATCAAGCAGGAGAGCAACGTGTGGTTTTGGACAGCGAATCTCCAGCCAGGCTTGGTAGTGTGTGACAATGGCCGAAATCTGGTGGCAGCTCTGGGCCTAGGCAACCTCACTCACATACCATGTGTGGCACATGTGCTCAACTTGGTCGTGCAGAGTTTTTTGAGGGACTATCCGGATCTTGATGCACTGCTGCACAAGGTCTGCCTACAGTGCGCTCACTTGCGACGTTCCAGCATGGTCAGATCGCGCATTGCAGCTCTGTAACGCAGATTTAGCCTTCCTGAACATCGCATCATATGTGACGTACCCACCAGGTGGAATTCCACGTTACATATGTTGGAGCAGTTGTGTGAGCAGCAGCCAGCAGTAATGGAGTATCAGCTGCATCAGGCGCAATCAACTCGCAATTTGCGCCGTTCACACTTCACCACTACTGAGTGTGCCTCTATAATAATAATAATAATAATAATAATCTTTATTTATATAGCGCCAACATATTCCGCAGCGCTTTACAGTTTAACAGTTTCAGAACACAAGTCATAAGTAACAACGTTAACAATACAATAATTAAAGCTAAATAAGCCGCCCCTGCTCGTGAGAGATTACAATCTACAATGAGGTGGGGAGATACAAAGTACAGGTGTGTATATACAATGGTGCATTTACAATGATGGTCCAGCCATTTTGAGGGAGTGAGGGATGGATGGAGATAGTGAATGGGCTACACACACACACTTACACATAGAATGACTTTGGTTAGTGAATGTGATAGGGCACTCTGAACAAATGTGTTTTGAGGGAGCGCCTGAAACCATGCAAATTGTGGATAGTCCTAATTTCTTGGGGTAGAGCATTCCAGAGGATTGGCGAGCCAGTATGCATTGGAGGTGCTGGCTTGCCCTGCTGGCAGTTTATTATCGGAGCGCGTTTTTGGTGCTTCAGGTGGTGTACTAACAGACCGTCGCATGCGACTATCCTCCTATAATGTAGACCGGCTTACTTTGCTGAAAATGAACAAGGCATGGATCACGCATTAATTTGCCTGTCCGGTTTCAGATTAAATAACTGGTTGGCAACGTTATACATGTCTCCTGTTATGTTCATCTTTCTACCACCTGAACTGTACTCCTTGGGCTACAACACTGCCAGTTGCTGCTCAGAGATGTTAGATGCACAGATCAAAAAAATTGCTGATGTGTTTGTGGGGTTCAGTAACGCCTGCTGTTCCCCTGCTGTGTGTCCGGCAACAATTACTGATAGCTAGCTACACATGTTGAAAAAAACATGACTTGTTAAAGTGGCTAGTGCTACACATAGATATGAGGCTACACCCTTAATTCTACGCTCTAAACAAGTAAAACGTCACCTTTAAAACCATAAAATTATTAGTCTTTGTCACAAATCTGTTAATAAAAAATTGTGACATATTACTGCAGATATCCATATGTCGAACACAAATGCAAACACAAAAGCATACTTATGCTATAGGGTACTGATTGGGGAACCTTGTCACTCCATAACTTAGGCAAATCCAACTCACATCATGCCTCAAAAGCTGCAATGTTGGAAGTGCATAATGTGGGTTGAACTTTGACAACAGCTGCAGTGCGAAGGTTTGCCCTCAGTGTTCTTGGCTTTTAAATAAAAGCATACAAGTAAATATAATAATACATGAAAACCTCAGACTACAGTGAACACTTCACACAACTGTTCAATAACTGTGAAAGCCCTGTTTGTGTAATTCTATATTCTTTGCAACCAATGTATTGGATACCGATGGAAGCACGTCACACTAATAGATTTTAATTATTTGAAATAGAATGGAGCAGCACCAATTAGATAAAAATGACAAGGATGAGGCAGTGAGACACGCTCAGCAGAGTACACGCAGCGGTGGTTGAAGAAATAACTGGAGCGGGATCTACACTCCTACAAAAAATGAAAACCTCAGACTACAGTGAACACTGAACACAACTGTTCACTTGCTGTGAAAGGACTTTTTGTGGCCTTCTATTGTGTTTGCAAGCAATGTATTGTATCAGGATGGAAGAGCGTCACACTAATAGATTTTAGTTTTTGGAAATTGAATACAGCAGCACCAATTAGATAAAAATGACAAGGATGAGGCAGTGAGACACGCTCAGCAGAGTACACGCAGCGGTGGTTGAAGAAATAACTGGAGCGGGATCTACACTCCTACAAAAATGAAAACCTCAGACTACAGTGAACACTGAACACAACTGTTCACTTGCTGTGAAAGGACTTTTTGTGGCCTTCTATTGTGTTTGCAAGCAATGTATTGTATCAGGATGGAAGAGCGTCACACTAATAGATTTTAGTTTTTGGAAATTGAATACAGCAGCACCAATTAGATAAAAATGACAAGGATGAGGCAGTGAGACACGCTCAGCAGAGTACACGCAGCGGTGGTTGAAGAAATAACTGGAGCGGTATCTACACTCCTACAAAAATGAAAACCTCAGACTACAGTGAACACTGAACACAACTGTTCACTTGCTGTGAAAGGACTTTTTGTGGCCTTCTATTGTGTTTGCAAACAATGTATTGTATCAGGATGGAAGAGCGTCACACTAATAGATTTTAGTTTTTGGAAATTGAATACAGCAGCACCAATTAGATAAAAATGACAAGGATGAGGCAGTGAGACACGCTATCACGAACACCGCACTGCACTTGCTCACTGAGCCAGTGCGCGTGTCCTGAATAATACAGACTGCACTCAAAGATACCTGTGGAGCGGGGCAGCAGCGGTGAAGATGCGTGCTTCTGACTAACAGGACCCGAAGCACATGACTGCCAAGGGGCGGCGCCGGCCACAAGTCTCTCAGAGAAGGCAGTAACAGACAGAGATTGTTTCAGGCCAGAGGACCTTAAGCACGTGACTGCTGATGGGCGTGGCCTAAGCTCCAGAGAGCTATGAGCAGAAGGAAAACTCCTAGAAGGGTAACTACGGGACAGAGTTACCAAGGGCATAGACAAAACGGAAAGTCAGGATAGCCAGGTCATACACAGAGGGAGCAACGCAGTACAAGAGGAGCAGGCAGAGAATAACCAGAACGTAGCCAAGAGATCAGAAAACCAGAACGGGCAAATACACAGTACCAAGACAGTAGACAAGCTCACAACGAAGAGACGGACCGGGTCAAAACCAAACAAGCAACAAGATCAGGCACAAGGCACAGGCACACAGGAGGTCAACTAACTCAGCCGAGGGCAGGAGTTAAAACTGACACCAGACCTAGGTCAATTGGCAACTAAATAGCCACCCTCTGCCAGAGAGAGGCTGAAACCATTAACCCCAGACTGGCCAGGACGGGACAAAGACCAAACCCCGTCCTGGGTCATGACAGTACCCCCCTCTCAACGGGGGGCCACCGGACCCCCGGGTTTCTCAGGACACCTGGCATGAAAGGCCCGGACCAACTGATCCGCATGAACAGATCGGGCAGGAACCCACGACCGGTCCTCTGGACCGTAGCCTTTCCAATGTATAAGATACTGAAGAGCACGACGGACAAACCTAGAGTCAAGAATTCGTTCCATCTCGTACTCAGACTGCCCGTCTACCAAAACCGGTGGTGGGGAAGACAACGGTCCTTCCCTACAGGACCCCACAGGTTTCAAAAGGGCCCTATGGAAAACGTTGGGAATCCGTAGAGACGGAGGGAGACGCAACCGAAATGCCACCGGGTTAACTGCTTCCGTAATTTCATAAGGACCAATAAATTTAGGTCCAAGTTTCGCAGAGGGGACCTTGAGCCTTATATTTTTAGTAGATAACCATACCTTATCCCCAACCTGGAACACCGGCCCCACAGACCTCTTTTTGTCAGCAAAAAGCTTATATTTAGACTGAGCCTTAGTAATGTTCCTTTGGACCTCCTGCCATAACTTCCCAACCGCTGGATTGTCCCATCCGCCCCAGGACACCCAGAGTCCAAACGGGAGAACTCCCCAAAATGTGGATGAAACCCATAATTGCAGAAAAAGGGAGATGTGCCCGTAGACTGGTTAATGCGGTTGTTAAACGCAAACTCAGCCAAAGGTAACGAAGTACACCAATCATCCTGTCGGGCTGAGGTCAGGCAACGCAGGATTTGCTCTAGAGACTGATTGGTCCGCTCAGTCTGCCCATTAGTCTCTGGATGATAAGTGGATGAAAAAGACAGACCAATAACCAACCTCTTACAAAATGCCCTCCAAAATCTGGAAACAAATTGTACCCCCCTATCAGACACCACATTCAAGGGTACCCCATGCAACCGCACCACATGCTCAACAAACAATCTGGACAACGTTTCCGCATTAGGTAAAGCCGCCAAGGGTACAAAATGTGCCTGTTTACTAAACCTGTCCACCACTACCCAAATGACGGTGTTACCCTTGGAAGGAGGAAGGTTAGTGATAAAATCCATGGACAAATGGGTCCATGGTCTATCAGGAATTGGCAGTGGCACCAATTCCCCGGCCAGCCGGTTATGGGGGGGTTTCGCACGGGCACATACCCCACAAGCAGACACAAATTCCCCAACATCAGAGGCTAAAGAAGACCACCAGAATATCTTAGCGATGGCCCTCCGGGTAGCCGAGATCCCAGGATGTCCACCCAGAACTGAGTCGTGGAATTCCCGAAGGATCCTGAGACGAAATTGAACTGGTACAAAAAGTTTATCCACTGGCTTAGCTGGAGGGGCAAGAGACTGAGCTTTCCGAATCTCCTGATCCAACCCAGCAGAAACAACTGCCACCACCACCCCAGGCTGAAGAATGGAGGATGGAGGTTCGGGGGGAGACACCGGATCCAGACTGCTTGACAAGGCATCAGCCCTGACATTTTTAGATCCTGGCCGAAAAGTGATGGAGAACTGGAATCGGGAAAAAAAAAGCGACCATCTTGCCTGTCTAGGAGTCAACCTTTTAGCAGACTCAATGTAAGCTAGGTTCTTGAGGTCCGTAACCACGGTAATAGGATGGACAGCACCCTCCAAAAAATGCCTCCATTCTTCAAAGGCCAACTTCACGGCCAGAAGTTCTCGATTCCCAACATCATAGTTTCTCTCCGCAGGAGAGAATTTCTTAGAGAAAAAGGCACAGAGTCTCAAATTAGTCAAAGTGGCGGGTCCCTGGGACAACACTGCCCCACCCCCACCTCCGAGGCGTCCACCTCAACAATAAATGGTTCAGACGGGTCCGGTTGAATAAGAACCGGAGCAGACATGAAACATTTTTTAAGAACTGAAACGCCGCCACCGCTGCGGCTGACCAATTCTTGACATCAGCCTCCTTTTGAGTCAGATCTGTGAGAGGTTTAACTACCTGCGAGAACCCCCTTATAAACTTGCGATAGTAATTTGCGAATCCTAAGAAACGCTGCAGAGCCTTCAATTCACGAGGTTGTACCCAATCAACAATGGCCTGCACCTTATTAGGATCCATGCGATACCCCTCAGCAGACACAATGAACCCCAGAAATGACAGTTCCTGAACGAAGAATGAACATTTCTCTAGCTTAGCAAAGAGACAGTTCTCCCGGAGCCTTTGGAGAACTGCCCGAAGATGATCAATGTGAGTTTGTTTATCAGGCGAGTAGATAAGAATGTCATCCAAATACACAACCATAAAACGCCCAATAAAGTCAGAGAACACATGATTAATAAAATTTTGGAAGACTGCTGGTGCGTTGGTCAGACCGAAAGGCATGACCAAGTTTTCAAACAACCCTTCAGTAGTGAGAAAAGCAGTCTTCCACTCATCCCCCTCCCGGACCCAGATAAGGTTATATGCCCCCCGCAGATCCAATTTCGAAAACCACTTAGCCCCAGACAACTGGTTGTACAAATCAGGAATAAGGGGGAGGGGGTAAGTATTTCTCACAGTTATCTTATTTAACTCTCGAAAATCGAGGCATGGGCGCAAACCACCGTCTTTTTTCTTAACGAAAAAGAACCCCGCCGCCATGGGGAAACAGAAGGACGAATGTGTCCCTTACGAAGGCTCTCGGAAATGTATTCTTTCATAGCAGCCCGCTCGGGACCTGAGAGGTTATACAAGCGGGCCTTGGGCAATTTAGTACCTGGAACCAGGTCAATGGCACAATCAAATGGGCGGTGTGGTGGTAAAACTTCAGCCTCTTTTTCAGAGAAAACGTCCGCATAATCCTTCAGGTACTCCGGAATACCTTCCAGACCAACGGACGACACAGACACAGTAGCAAGACATTTTTCAGAACAATTAGATCCCCATTTAACAATATCACGGGAATCCCAGTCAATAATCGGGTTATGCCGTTGCAACCAGGGAAACCCTAACACCAGGCCAGCAGAGAGGTTATCCAAAACAAAACATGACATACGCTCCTGGTGAAGGGCCCCCACCCTGAGGGTGAATTCTTCAGAGACAAAATGGACACCGTCCTTGGTGAGAGGTGTAGAGTCAATGGCCATTATTTTTATAGGAGTCTCCAACCTAACTGTCCCTAATCTACAGCTGGCCACCAGCTTAGAGTCAATCAGGCTCAAGGATGAACCACAGTCCACAAAAGCTGAAGTAAGGAAAAAGCAGTTCTTCACACCAAGTTCCACCTTTAACAGTATCTTAGAAAATGAAGGAAAGGGTACCTGAGAGTCTGAGTGACCTCCACGATGATCACCCAGACTCAGTCGCTTGTTAGTCGGTGGGCAGGAGGGACAGTTCTTTTTCCAATGTCCAGGATCACCGCAGTAAAAACACAGCTTTTCCACACGCATCCGTCTCCTTTCTTTCTCTTTGAGGTCGATGGCTCCCATCTCCATGGACTCCAATACAGGACTGGCTCCCCTTCCACTGGAGAAAAGTGGTGTCTCAGCCTGCATCACACCTCTCGCCCGCAGCCTGCGATCCATTCGGACGGCCTACGTCATGGCGTCCTCCAGAGAATCAGGCGGAGGGTGGAGTGCCAAGGCATCTTTCAGACGTTCAGACAGGCCTCTACGGAACAAGCCCCGGAGGGCGGCATCATCCCAACAGACCTCAGCAGCCCAGAGTCTGAACTCTGAGCAAAACCACTCGGCTGAGTGCTTCCCCTGACTCACACTCATCACCATGTCCTCAGCCATAAGCACTCGATCAGGCTCATCATAAATATGCCCCAGGGCCTCAAAAAATGCATCCACAGTCATTCTCTCAGGGGCAGTGGTAGGAAGGGAAAAAGCCCAAGCCTGGGGGCTCCCCTTAACAGAGACATAATGACCCCCACCCTCTGACTTTCATCCCCAGAAGAGTGCGGTCTTAAAGAAAAAAAAAGCTTACAGCCCTCTTTGAAAACTTTAAATTCCTTTCTATCTCCGGAAAAGGTATCTGGTAATTTAACCGGGGGCTCTGGGGAAACTAATATAACATCTTGAACCCCTGTCCCATGAGCACCAGATGATAAAGCCCCCTGCACAGTGTCAGCCATCAGCTGCTGAGACTGAGCCAGAACTCGCTGTTCCTCATTCAGTGTCTGAGACATCTGAGTCAGGTGCTTTACCTGCTCAGAAAGGGCATACATAGGATCCATAACACACACAGGAAAAAAAAAAAAAAAAAGTAGCGGTCAGTTATAATATCACGAACACCGCACTGCACTTGCTCACTGAGCCAGTGCGCGTGTCCTGAATAATACAGACTGCACTCAAAGATACCTGTGGAGCGGGGCAGCAGCGGTGAAGATGCGTGCTTCTGACTAACAGGACCCGAAGCACATGACTGCCAAGGGGCGGCGCCGGCCACAGGTCCCTCAGAGAAGGCAGTAACAGACAGAGATTGTTTCAGGCCAGAGGACCTTAAGCACGTGACTGCTGATGGGCGTGGCCTAAGCTCCAGAGAGCTATGAGCAGAAGGAAAACTCCTAGAAGGGTAACTACGGGACAGAGTTACCAAGGGGCATAGACAAAACGGAAAGTCAGGATAGGCAGGTCATACACAGAGGGAGCAACTCAGTACAAGAGGAGCAGGCAGAGAATAGCCAGAACGTAGCCAAGGGATCAGAAAACCAGAACGGGCAAATACACAGTACCAAGACAGTAGACAAGCTCACAACGAAGAGACGGACCGGGTCAAAACCAAACAAGCAACAAGATCAGGCACAAGGCACAGGCACACAGGAGGTCAACTAACTCAGTCGAGGGCAGGAGTATAACTGACACCAGACCTAGGTCAATTGGCAACTAAATAACCGCCCTCTGCCAGAGAGAGGCTGAAACCATTAACCCCAGACTGGCCAGGATGGGACAAAGACCAAACCCCGTCCTGGGTCATGACACACGCTCAGAAGAGTACACGCAGCGGTGGTTGAAGAAATAACTGGAGCGGGATCTACACTCCTACAAAAATGAAAACCTAAGACTACAGTGAACACTGAACACAACTGTTCACTTGCTGTGAAAGGACTTTTTGTGGCCTTCTATTGTGTTTGCAAGCAATGTATTGTATCAGGATGGAAGAGCGTCACACTAATAGATTTTAGTTTTTGGAAATTGAATACAGCAGCACCAATTAGATAAAAATGACAAGGATGAGGCAGAAAAATATATTAGACTTGAGAGTCCTCAGTGGTTGATACCTTTTAATGACTAACTGAAAAGATGGTAACAAATTGCAAGCTTTCGAGACTACTCAGGTCTCTTCATCAGGCAAAGACTAAAACAAAAACTGAAGAATCACATATTTATACACAAGAGGACACAGGAATAATGCAATAGGTAAGACATGTGACGTGAAGCAGAACTGTCATTATGGCAGAGGGATGAACATAAATATTGGAACAGTTCATAGATAAGGAGTGAGAGTTTTATTGCCCTCTGATTGGGGTCTGGTATTGTGTTTTGATGCCCCAGGTCAGAGAAGAAGATTCCTTAATTGATGTACACAGACATGAATCCATGTGACACTTCAGTTTTGTTTTAGTCTTTGCCTGATGAAGAGACCTGAGTAGTTTCGAAAGCTTGCAATTTGTTACCATCTTTTCAGTTAGCCATTAAAAGGTATCAACCACTGAGTACTCTCAAGTCTAAATATTTACTATCTACTGGCTAACACGGTACGAAGATATACATCTTTCCTATATCAAGGATGAGGCAGTGAGACACGCTCAGCAGAGTACACGCAGCGGTGGTTGAAGAAATAACTGGAGCGGGATCTACACTCCTACAAAAATGAAAACCTCAGACTACAGTGAACACTGAACACAACTGTTCACTTGCTGTGAAAGGACTTCTTGTGGCCTTCTATTGTGTTTGCAAGCAATGTATTGTATCAGGATGGAAGACCGTCACACTAATAGATTTTAGTTTTTGGAAATTGAATACAGCAGCACCAATTAGATAAAAATTACAAGGATGAGGCAGTGAGACATGCTCAGCAGAGTACACGCAGCGGTGGTTGAAGAAATAACTGGAGCGGGATCTACACTCCTACAAAAATTAAAACCTCAGACTATAGTGAACATTGAATACAACTGTTCACTTGCTGTGAAAGGACTTTTTGTGGCCTTCTATTGTGTTTGCAAGTAATGTATTGTATCAGGATTGAAGAGCGTCAGACTAATAGATTTTAGTTTTTGGAATTTGAATACAGCAGCACCAATTAGATAAAAATGACAAGGATGAGGCAGTGAGTCACGCTCAGCAGAGTACACGCAGCGGTGGTTGAAGAAATAACTGGAGCGGGATCTACACTCCTACAAAAATGAAAACCTCAGACTACAGTGAACACTGAACACAACTGTTCACTTGCTGTGAAAGGACTTTTTGTGGCCTTCTATTGTGTTTGCATGTAATGTATTGTATCAGGATTGAAGAGCGTCAGACTAATAGATTTTAGTTTTTGGAAATTGAATACAGCAGCACCAATTAGATAAAAATGACAAGGATGAGGCAGTGAGACACGCTCAGCAGAGTACACGCAGCGGTGGTTGAAGAAATAACTGGAGCGGGATCTACACTCCTACAAAAATGAAAACCTCAGACTACAGTGAACACTGAACACAACTGTTCACTTGCTGTGAAAGGACTTTTTGTGGCCTTCTATTGTGTTTGCAAGCAATGTATTGTATCAGAATGGAAGAGAGTCACACTAATAGATTTTAGTTTTTGGAAATTGAATACAGCAGCACCAATTAGATAAAAATTACAAGGATGAGGCAGTGAGACACGCTCAGCAGAGTACACGCAGCGCTAGTTGAAGAAATAACTGGAGCGGGATCTACACTCCTACAAAAATTAAAACTTCAGACTACAGTGAACACTGAACACAACTGTTCACTTGCTAAAAAAGGCACCTTTGTGTACTTCTATAGTGTTTGCAACCAATGTATTGGATACGGATGGAAGCACGTCACACTAATAGATTAGAGTTTTTTTCTATAGAATCGAGCAGCACCAATTTGAGAAAAATGTCAAGGATGAGGCAGTGAGACACGCTCAGCAGACTACAAGCAGCAGTGGTTCAAGAAGTAACTGGAGCGTGATCTGCACTCAAAAAAAAGAAAAAAAAAAAAAAAAAACAGACTAGAGTGAACACTGCACACAACTGTTCACTATCTGTGAAAGGCTCCATGGTGTACTTCTATAGTGTTTGCAACCAATGTATTGGATACGGATGGAAGAGCGTCACACTATAATTTCAATTGAATGGAGCTGCAAGAATTACACTAAAGAAAAAAAAAATGAGTCAGTGAGTGACACGTTCAGATGCCTACAAACAGCGTTGGATGCAGAGCAAACTGCAGCGCGTCACCTGCACTCACACACACACCTTGCAGAGCTGTGAAAACAACACTGCAAGGCAAAAGGAAGCTTTACACAGCGGTTGGTAAAATAGCCTGCCTAAAGCACAGTACACAAAATCGCAATCTCTAACTGTCCCTCAGAGTCAGCAGAGCAGCGTTCTGTCCCTAACTGAATTCACAGCACAGTGACGCTAAAATGGCGGCGGCGCCTTTTATAGTGCATTCTGACATCATTTCAGCATCCAATCACAGCCATGCCATTAGTTAACATGACCGCAGCAGTACAGGATGTGCCCACACTTCTTAGGATTCTTCATTGGCTGACTAAAATCACATTGCCTCTCAAAGAATTATGGGAACTTCCGATTCCGGTATACGATATATGAAAAATATCGGAACTAAGTATCGGAATTCCGATACAGCGAATATCGGCCGATACCAGATACTTGCGGTATCGGAATGCTCAACTCTATTAATTAACTATCAGGTTGCATATAACAAAATAATTAATACACATACTTAATGTCTAGTTGATTAAGTTTGCTTCCTCCTTAATTGTGTACAATTTATTAGTGATATGATGTCATTTTAGGACAAATCTTATATTATGTATGTAGTAAAGTCTAAGCATGTTGCAGTAGTACTCTGAGATTAACTTCAGGAGGTGGGTATTATGTCTCCTACACTTAAAATGACAATGCACACCATAAAGCAGTTGGCCAAACACTTGCTGGTCTTCCGACCATTCCATACAAAAGCATACTCAACTTTACTAAGTGTGCATACATTCTCTATGGGGAGAAGGGACTAAGCCGCTGCAATATACTTCTATCTATGATTAATTGCCAACAAAGAAAATCAGGGGTTTAACCACAAAAAGATATATGACGTACAAGGTACATCATGTGCCATCTGTCGGCCTTTGATGTGGGCTCTAAAGTCAAACTCACATCTTTCCCAGCAGATGATGGCTGATCAGCCATCATCTGCATGTAACAGCCACGAGTGGAGCAGTGAGTTAACTTATCAAATATACTGTGACTGTGGCATTTACAGTGCTCAGGCAGGGAGTGCACTGTTCTATGAGCACATCAGAGCGCTCGTGACATGATCGTGGAGTACCAATGACCTGCAATGATGGCCAGGGGTCTGCTGAACACCCCTATGCCTGTCATAACTGTACTCCAGTGAAAGCCAGCCCATGGCTGGCATTCAAAGGAGAGTGTGATTTTTGCTATACACAGCAATACTGTGACATTGCTATTTATAGCACAAGCAATCAGGAAATTGCAAGTTCAAGTCCTTTAAGGGGACTAACAAATACCATGAAAAGTAAAAAAATGTTTTTTTAAAAATAAGAAAAATTAAAAATAAATATAAAAGTTCAAATCAGCCCCTTTTTCCCTCATTAAAAATTAAGAAACAAAATTAATAATAATAATAATAATAATAATAATTTTTATTTATATAGCGCCAACATATTCCGCAGCGCTTTACAGTTTAACAATTTCAAAACACAAGTCATAGGTAACAACGTTAACAATACAATAATTAAAGCAAAATAAGCCGCCCCTGCTCGTGAGAGCTTACAATCTACAATGAGGTGGGGGAGATACAAAGTACAGGTGTATATATACAATGGTGCATTTACAATGATGGTCCAGCCATCTTGAGGGAGTGAGGGATGGATGGAGATAGTGAATGGGCTACACACACACACTTACACATAGAATGACTTTGGTTAGTGAATGTGATAGGCCGCTCTGAACAAATGTGTTTTGAGGGAGCGCCTGAAACCATGCAAATTGTGGATAGTCCTAATTTCTTGGGGTAGAGCATTCCAGAGGATTGGCGCAGCACGGGAGAAGTCTTGGAGTCGGGAGTGGGAGGTACGGATTAGTGCAGAGGTTAAATAAAATTAAATAAAGGTTAAAATTAAATAAAGACACATATTGGGTACTGCTTCATTCGTAAAAGTCCGATCTACCAAATGTAGAATAAATTAATCCGCAACAACACAAATAATGCATTAAGCCTAGAGGCAATCAAAACATTGTATTTACCCCCAAATTATATCAATAAAAACATGAGCTTGAGGTGCAAAAAGCAAGTCCTCACGCAGCTCCATATCGTGAAAATTACAAATGTTATGGCACTCAGAAAATGACGTCAAAATTTATGATTTTTTTCACCACTTAAGTTAAATAAAAACATTACATGCTTGGTATCTACAGAATCATATTGACCTGTAGGATCATATTGGTAGCTCATTTTTACCATAAAATGAACCCTGTAAATAATTTAAAAAAAAAAACAATTGCAGAATTGCTCTTTGGCTATTTCATCACACTTGGAAATTTTTCCCTCTTTCCAGTACATCACATGATAACATGGATGGTGTCATTCAAAAGTGCAACTCATTATGTAAAAAACAAGCCCTCACATTGCTTTATTGAAGAAAAATAAAAAAATTGTTGCTGTTTGAATAAGGGGAGGAAAAAAACGAAAGCAAAATAAAATCTTCATCTTCCACAGCTTAGTCTGTTGCAAGAGAGTTCGGAGTGACTCATGCACATTAGTTAGCTGGATGCTCTTGCTAAGCAAAGTTTTGGCAACTTTACTGAAATTAAAGGCTTTTAAAAGGACCATTCCATCCGCCATCATAATTGAATTAACAAAACATGACAAGTCTTTTCAACAACAATAAAAATCAGTTGCTTATTGCACCAAACTATTCTCATAGTTTGCGGTCACATGAGAATAGCATACTAATCAATTTTATTCAAGTTCAACTTATTATCTGTGTATGACTGAAAAAAAATATAAGCAAATGCACTATTTTTCTATTTCACAAAAGATGCAGTATTGCAATTCAACACTGTTAGCCTATGCTTATAAAGCCTTAAAGAGATTGTGTACTACCTCTACCCTGATGACCTATCTTTAGGATAGGTCATATATGTCTGATCAGCTGGGTCCGACACCTGGCACCCCCATCTATCAGCTGTTATCGGTGTCTGCGTCAACTACAAGTACTCAGTTGCCAAGCTGCTCTGTCTTCTGGTAGTGGCCAACGCAGGGTACTACACATCCAACTGCTATTGATTTGAAGACGGAGCAGCTCGGCAAGTCCTAAGGATAGATCATCGATGTAAAAGTAGTGGACAACCTCTTTAACATACTCTAAAATAGGAAGTCTGATACAATATCATAGGGTAGACATGGGAGTTATATGGATTGAAACAAGATTGGCAGTCTTTATAGTTACGATTGATTGTGATCTTTCAGCCTAAAGTTTTGCTTAGCGACTAAAACCACTAGAACCTCTTTTTTTTCTTCAGTTGAAAATGCTGTCATCTAGTTTCATTGAATTCCCTCCTCCACAGAAACCCAAATGAACTCCTTTCCAAAGGACATAGTGTTCCTTGTCACACATTGATCCAAATCCAAATACAGTATTAAACCCAACCCTTGAAAAAATATATAACATACCGTATATACTCATGTATAAGCCGACCCATGTATAAGCCGACCCCCCTAATTTTGCCACAAAAAACTGGGAAAACTTATTGACTCGCGTATAAGCCTAGGGTGAAAAATGATTATGCCCCCATATGATGCTCCACAGATTATGCCCCCATATGCTGCACAGATTATGCCCCTATATGCTCCAGATTATGCCCCCATATGCTCCAGATTATGCCCAATATGCTTCAGAGATTATGCCCCCATATGCTCCAGATTATGCCCCCATATATTCCACAGATTATGCCTCCGTATGATCCACAGATTATGCCCCCATATGCTCCACAGATTATGCCCCCATATGCTCCACAGATTATGCCCCCATATGCTCCATATTATGCCCCCATATGCTCCAGATTATGCCCCCATATATTCCACAGATTATGCCCCCATATGATCCACAGATTATGCCCCATATGTTCCACAGCTTATGCCCCCATATGCTCCATATTATGCCCCCATATGTTCCACAGCTTATGCCCCCATATGCTCCATATTATGCCCCCATATGCTCCAGATTATGCCCCCATATGCTCCAGATTATGCCCCCATATGTTCCACAGCTTATGCCCCATACGCTCCATATTATGCCCCCATATGTTCTACAGCTTATGCCCCCATATGCTCCATATTATGCCCCCATATGCTCCATATTTTGCCCCATATGCTCCAGATTATGCCCCCATATGTTCCACAGCTTATGCCCCCATATGCTCCATATTATGCCCCCATATGCTCCATATTTTGCCCCCATATGCTCCAGATTATGCCCCCATATGTTCCACAGCTTATGCCCCATATTATGCCCCCATATGCTCCATATTTTGCCCCCATATGCTCCATATTATGCCCCCATATGTTCCACAGCTTATGCCCCATATGCTCCATATTATGCCCCCTTATGCTCCATATTATGCCCCCATATGATCCATATTATGCCCCCATATGCTCCATATTATGCCCCATATGCTCCATATTATGCCCCCATATGTTCCAGATTATGCCCCATATGCTGCAAAAAAAATAAAAAAAATGACATACTCACCTCTCGTCGCTGAGGGCCAGGTGCCGGTGTCCTGAGCAGGCGGGGACACCGGCGCGCTATGGGGGACAGGTGCCGGCGTCACCGCTCACTCAGAACCCCGGCACCTGTGATATTTACCTTTCCTCTCTGCACCGCAGCGCTGCGTCCTCTTCCTGGTCCTCAGCAGTGAATGATCTGGCAGGGGGCGCGGCGCTCACTAATGAAATCAACACGCCCTCTGCTGATCATTCACCGCCAGAGGAGTCAGACGAGGACGCAACACAGCAGTGGAGAGAAGACAGGTAAATATCGCTGTACTCACCTCTCCGCCGCGCGTCCCTGCAGCCTCTCCTCTTCTCCCGGCGCTCTCAGCAGCGCTTCCTTCCTACAGCGGTCACATGGTACCGCTCATTAAAGTCATGAATATGTGCATATTCATGACTTTAATGAGCGGTGCCATGTGACCGCTGCAGGAAGGAGCCGGAGATCGTGGGAGAAGCAAGGGGGCTGCAGAGACCGCGGCGGCGGAGAGGTGAGTATAATCCGACACCCCCGCTCCCCCTCCCCCGCCGACCCCCGTATATGACCCGCGTATAAGCCGAGAGGGGACTTTCAGCCCTAAAAAATGGGCTGAAAATCTCGGCTTATACATGGGTATATACGGTATATAATTTTTCAATTACCATTGTTCATAAGACTTGCAATTTTACATATTATTTTTAGATGATTTATTGGTTGTTACCTTCTTTGCTGGACAAAATCAGGTACCACAAGTCTCTCATGCATCGGTTCCTGTAATTCTGTAATTCTGTCACCCGTGTTCTTTTTCAGACAATTGAGCGTTACTAAGCACTGTATTCTCCTATATGTTCAAGCAGTTCAATCATGTCCAATTATTTTGAACCCTTGCTAGAATGGGAACAATCTGTGAGTAGTCACATGTGAAGATTCGCATGTGAAGACATTGGAGGAACATAACCTTTAACGGAAAAGATTATTTGGTTGGGTGGGATAGAACCATCCTCTTCTGTCTAAGCCCTTGCTGATTAAGACCATCTGAGACTCCCTACATTTCTTCCCCACTTAAACCTATTCCTATTCGGCATCCTACCCATCCTGCATATCCTAAACCTCTTCCTAGTCCTATAATTATTTGTTTTACTTCCTTATAGTGTCTTGAAAACACATTCATACCCTGTGAAATTGTCTACGTTTTCATGCTACACCCACAAATGTAAATGAATATTACTGAGATTTTATGTGATATACCAATACAAAGTAGCAAATATTTGTGAACTGTAAAGGAAATCATGCATGGTTTTCTAATTATTTAAAAAATAAATATAAATCTGAAAATTATGACATGCATTTGTATTCCGCTCCCTCTAGTCTGATACCACTTAATAAAATCCTGATTGACAATTGCCTCCATAAGTCACAAAATTAGTAAATTGAGTCCAACTGTGTGTAATTTATTTTCAGCATAACTACTGTTTTTCTGTGAAGGCCTCAGAGTTTTGTTTGAGAACATTGGTGATCATCAAACAGCATTATGAAAACCAAGGCACTCACCATGCAGGTCAGTGATAATATTAGGGATAAGAGTAATGTAGAGATAGATAAGAAAAATATAGCCCTTCTCTGAAAATCTCCAGGAGCATTGTTTAATCAATCATCCAAAAATGGAAAGAGTATGGCACACCTGCAAACCTACCAAGAAATGGGTATCACTGTTGACTGACATTCCAAGCAAAGAGAGCACTAATCAAAGAAGCAGCCAAAGGCCCATGGTCACTCTGGGGGAACTGCAGGGATCCACAGTTCAGGTGGGAGAATCTGTAAAAAGAATAACTATCAGTTGTAAACTCCAAAAATCTGGCCTTTGCAGAAGAGAGGAAAGAATAAAAGACATTCATGAAAACAAACCATAAGAAGTCCATTTGCAGTTTACAAAACGTCATGCAGGGGAAGCAACTAGCAAGTGGAAAAAGGTTCTCTGCTCAGATGAGATCAAAGTGGAACTTTTTGGTCTAAATACAAAACGCTATGTGTGGCAGAAAACTAACAGTGCATATCAACAAATGTGATGCAAAGAGCGGAATTGACTTGGTACTATCATGTAATTAAAATGGGAAAACTCCTGTGTAAACTCCTGTGTGAACTCAGTCTGACATCAAAAGCACTAAGTATATGGAGGTGCTCAGCTAACCAGTCTCACATGGGGAAAATTCAGTATGGTGTATTCAGTGAAAAAGAAAAAAGAAAGTTATCGGCACTCACCAATGTCCATAAAATCTTTTTCTTTATTTCAAATCTTCATTAAAACCTTCTCCATGGCAGAGAGAGTAGGGAAGGGTGAGGGTGGCAGGTGCAGCAGAGTAGACGACGGTGGCTTTGCAGTGGAATGTGCTTCAACAGGTCTTGAAGTGCACTCTGTCTGGGGGCTTAATACATATGAGGTCATGTCATGTCAGCCCGGGTAACCGTAGGCCAAGTCTGGGATCTTGCAGATTAACCTTCGTCAGGCTGCATAATTTTACAACGTTAACAGGCTGCAGAGGTACAATTGTACCTTCATATATACCTCCACTGTGGGAAGACTTTCTCCTTTACTTGGTTTCAGAAACTAAAGTTCATTCAGCTACAAATGTTATGCTGATATCTATTGGCCAGTGTTGTTACTGCTCACTTATGTTGCTGTAAATTAAGTGGATTCAAACTGGGAGTGGCTTCTACTTCTCTTCCTGCCTCCCTCCTCTCAGTAGCCATTTTGCTGTTCATCTCATTGCTGTGAGCACACACATTTCTAGGCTTGTGAAGTCTTCAATTTCTTGGATACGAAGGTATGAAAGTCTCACAGCATCTAACAGCCAGTTATACCTTCATTCGCCTTATTTGGGGACAGAACAGTCAGAAATTGTCTTTGAGCCTGGACTTGGCTTACATATATTTTGTATGAAACTTATCACTATAGGTATGATTTTTATACGAAAAATGGATAATAATTAGTATCTACATATTGTTTTACGATGTTTTACTTATATTCAGCACAAAATAAAGATGGTGGCTCTGTTACAATTTTCCTATTGGTCGAAAAAACAGTTGAAGATGGAATGAAAATTCTGAAACCGTATAGGTTTGCATAATATATAAATGCCATTTATAAATAATTATCACTAGAAATAATTTACTTTTTTATCTGCACTTTAGAATCGAGTTTCATTCTACTTGCCACGTGTTACTGAACTAAATTACGAAGCCAAAATTCATCTACCAAGTCATCATGAGTGATAGTGATGCTGGATCTAGTTTCCGCCATAATCCAAGAAAACGTGTTTGCAGGTTAGTATCATTTTGTGAAAAGTCAATAATGTAGTATTGTGTAGTATTTCGGAAAATTATTTATTTTTCATTTTTTCATATTTACAGATTTACGTCTGACGAAATAATGCGAATGCTAGAAGAATCTGATTCTGAGCATGATGAAGAACCATATGTTGCATCTGATGATGAAAACTATGTACCACAAGTGGATGTTACTGAAGAAGATTCAGACATTGAACAAGAAATGGTCATAGAGCAGCAAAAAGAATACGACTCAGACGAAAGTGTTGAGGATGAGTCTGTGCCTCAAAGTGCAGGCGACATTTGGACTGCTAAGGATAAAACTCAATGGTGTAGTGATCCACTGCCAAATGCACAAACAAAATCTCGTAATGTCCTACGACAAAGAGGTGGCCCTGCAGCAATCAGCAACCTGTATACAGCAAAAGAGCTATTCAAGTCAATCATGACTCCCGAGATCTGTGACATCATATTACGAGAAACGAATTGAAAGGCCAAGAGAGTTTGTGATGCTTACAATAACGAACTGGTACAACGTTTTCCTGATTCTTCTGAACGGCCACCACAAAAAACATTCAAGCAATTTACTGAAACTGAACTCCATGCATTTTTGGGCATACTGATTGCTGCTGGTGTGCACAGAGACAACAAAGAGAATCTGGAGGAAATGTGGAATGTTGCTGCTCTGCCTCTTATACTTGCAGCCATGTCTCGTGACCGCTTCAAGATGATACTCAGATTTATCAGATTTGACAACGAAAATACACATGCAGAACGTGTGCAAACAGATAAAGCTGCACCAATACGGGACATCTGGACAATGCTGAACAGAAATCTGGAGAGAGCCTACAAGCCATATAATTGTATCACCGTCGACGAGCAATTATTTCCATTTAGAGGCCATACTAAATTTACCCAGTATATACCTTCAAAACCAGCTAAATATGGCATAAAGATTTTCTGGGCTTGTGACTCGTCAAACGCCTACCCATTACAAGATCAGCTCTACACTGGGAAACCAACTGATGGTCCTCGACAAGTAAACATTGGTGAACGAACAGTATTGGACCTAGTGAGCTCGTATAAAGGCTCTGGAAGAAATGTCACCACCGATAACTTCTTTACAACCATGGAACTAGCTAAGGTATTGAACTCCTGGAACATGACACTAGTTGGTACAGTGAGAAAAAACAAAAGGTTCCTACCTAGCAACATGCAGCCTGCCAAAGAAAGGCCTGTAAACTCGACAAATTTTGCCTACAATCATGATGCAACAGTCTGTTCATATGTACCAAAGAAGAACAAATCAGTGGTGCTTCTATCATCTATGCACATGACGGGAGAAGTTGAAGAGACACTAGCAGCCAAGCCAGAGATAATAAAATACTACAACAAAACAAAAGGCGGAGTTGATGTTATGGATAAAATGTTGGGAGAGTACACTGTGAAACGACGAACATTACGTTGGCCTCTGGCATTTTGTCTACAATATGATTGACGTCACTGGGTTAGCATCCTACATTATCTACAGAGAACACAATCCAAGCTTCAAGACAAAGGATCAACGAAGAAAGTTCCTGAAAGATCTCGCAAATCAGCTGTGTATGACTGCAATTGAAGATCGTAGTACAAACCGAATGATGATGAGAAACCATTTTCTTTGAGGTCCAGTAGAAATGGTGCTTGGACAATGCATTCTGGTAGCATCGCAAGCAGCAGCTGGCCCTCAAATACCTCATGGTAGTCATGGACCCTCCCCTGTTGTTGGTAGTTGCTATTAGTGTTGAGCGATACGATACTGCAAATATCGGGTATCGGCCGATATTAGCTGTATCGGGCTTTCGATTCCGAGTACCGATATTTTCGTCATATCGGATACCGGAATCGGGATTGTCACTGTCACTGTCAGTGTCCGTCGGTCGGGTCTGTCAGGAGTCAGCGGCACTTACCTGGCAGAAGATCTCCGGCGGTCACGGGCTGGACTGCTTCATGGCCGCCATCATCTTTCCCCGGCGGTCACATGCAGTTTCTCGCGATAACTGCAGTGACTGCTGGGTAATCCCGGCCGTAAAGCAGTCAGTCCGATGACGTCACCGCCGGGGAAGCAGGTAATCAGCTGTGCTGCGTCGCGATGACAGGCTCTGCCTGTCATTGCGATGTAGCAGAGCTGGATCGTTGTGGGACTGTCGTTACTATGGACTGCGTCGGACAGGTGGTATACTGTTGGTTTGTTTTTTTTCTTTTTTTACAGGAGATCGATGGCGTCGCAGGAATGAGTGTATAATAAAATTAATGAAAACTGTGTTGTCTCTTTTATTTCATTAAAATACTTTTTTCTTGCTTTGTCTTTTTTTTATACATTTAATAACTTTGGGTTTAATAATGGATCGGTGTCTTATTGACACCTCTCCATTATTAACCGGGCTTATTGTCACCGTGCAATCAACGGTGACATTAACCCCTTATTACCCCACTTGCCACCGCTACAGGGCAGTGGGAAGAGCCGGGTAAAGTGCCACAATTGGCACATCTTTTGATGCGCCAAATGTGGGGCTGCTGTAGCCTGGTATTATCAGGCTGTTGAGGGCCAAAATCCATGGGCCTTGACAGTCTTTTAATACCAGGCCGCAGCAGTCTGCATTTTACTTGGCTGGTTAACAAAAATAGGGGGACCCCTACGCCGTTTTTTTTTCGAGGGGATCCCCTATTTTTGTTAACCAGCCAAGCTAAGCAGACTGCTGTGGCCTGGTATTATCAGGCTTGCAAGGTCCATGGATATTGGATCCTTACCAGCCTGAAAAACCAGGCCTCAGCGGTCTGCTTCATCTGGCTGGTTAACAAAAATAGGGGGGACCCCACGCCAATTTTTTTCGAGGGGATCCCTATTTTTGTTAATCAGCCAAGATATGCAGACTGCTGTGGCTTGGTATTATCAGGCTGGCAAGGTCCATGGATCTTGGCTCCTTAACAGCCTGAAAATCCAGGCCTCAGCGGTCTGCTTCATTTGGCTGGTTAACAAAAATAGGGGGGACCCCACGCCAATTTTTTTCGAGGGGATCCCCTATTTTTGTTAATCAGTTCCCTCTGACATCACTGATTGTGTCCCTGGCTGACCTGAAGTGAAAGTGGAAAGCAATCAATTAAGCTTTCCACTTCCTCTCCTGTCAGCCAGGAGAGGAACTCATTCATTTGGGGGTTTACTGTGAGGCTGCAGCATTAGCTGCGGTCCCTGCAGTAAACATTAACCCTTTCTGAAGGATTACACCGTGGGACCTGACTGTGCATGGGATAGGTAAGAATAATTTTGCTTTTTTATTTTATTTTTATTACAGGAAATGGTTTTTGCAGTCAAATAAAAGATGGTCAAAAACATGTGTCTTTATTTCATTAAAATGATTTTTAATTAAAGTGTGTGTGTTTTATTTTTATTTCATGCAATAGGATTAATAATTGATAGTTGTCTAATTGACAGCTCTCAATTATTAACCTGGCTTAAGGTCACCTTTCAATTGCAATGTGGCTTTAACCCCATATTAACCCATTCGCCACCGCTACAGGGCAATGGGAATAGACAGGCAAAGTGCCAGAAAGGGCGAATCTAATTATAGATTTGTCTTTTCTGGGGTGTCTGGGGGCAGATGTTAGTAGCCAGGGGGGGCCAAAAATAATGGTCCCTCTCTGGGCTATTATTATCTGCCCCATTCGCTGGCTTTGTCTGTCTGGTTGCGAAAATAGGGCGGGAGCCCACGCATTTTTTTTAAACAATTTTACACCTCATATATATATATATATACATGTCATTGAATTTGTGACACGTATATATATATTTATATTTATAGTTCATACACTTCTACATAGTATAATAGCCGCTAATTCAATTGACGGCTTTTGTGAAAATGCAGAACCCGACATGAAATGACACTTGGTGTACATAGGGTTAACCATGTCTTTTCATGTCCTTTGCTATCTGATTTGCACAAACAATTACATCAGTCTATGTGTGCAAAATTTCACACCTGTAGGGGTTAATTAAAGGTGTAAATTCGTAGCAAAAAAGTCCGTTTTTTTTACAACAAATTTACACCTTTAATTAACCCCTACAGGTGTGAAATTTTGCACACATAGACTGATGTAATTGTTTGTGCAAATCAG
The DNA here is from genome assembly GCA_033576555.1 of Oophaga sylvatica. Classification (NCBI taxonomy): domain Eukaryota; kingdom Metazoa; phylum Chordata; class Amphibia; order Anura; family Dendrobatidae; genus Oophaga; species Oophaga sylvatica. The sequence continues at coordinate 461,036,591 of JARQOD010000005.1, forward strand.
ATTGCAAACGACATGAAAAGACATGGTTAACCCTGTGTACACCAAGTGTCATTTCATGTCGGGTGCTTCTGTCTTTTCACAGAAGCCGGCTTTACCCGGCAATTGAATCAGAGGATATTTTACTATGTAGAAGTGTATAAACTATACATATATGTATATATATATATGTCACAATGACATGTATATATATATATATATATATATATATATATATGTATTCTATGTGTGTATATTTAGTGTTTACAAGGAAATAAAGGTTTTTTTTAGTTGCGATATTTTGTTCCCATAGACTTACATGGGACTTCCGGTATCGGAATCGGATATCGGCAATATTTAGTGATATCGGCGATACCATTCCGATCCTATATTTTTAGATATCGAGCAGTATCGCTCAACACTAGTTGCTATGTATGCCGAGACCTGAGGCGAAAACAACGTAAGACTAGAAAGTCTTGTGTGGTTTGTGTGAAACCCATTTGCGATGAACACTCGGTAGCAAAGACAACATGCATTACTTGCAAATAAAATCAATAAAAAAAGTTTCTTACATTTTCTTTTATAATGTAAATGAACAGTTTTTTTACTTGTTTATAATAATAAAATAGCATTATCATTAAAAAAAAATATTATTCTTTTTTCCTTGTATTATCTTCATTCAAAATATATGAGGGTACATTTGTACCTATGCAGCTTGTTATGGATGCAAAAATATCTTGACCCCTTATCTCGGAAGGGGGTGGAGATATTTTATTGAAATTTGGCCAATATATTCTGGACCAAAACTGCAGAGATGTCACAAAATTTCAGCCTTCTACGACTTTTCGAAAAAAAGTTATTGCAATTTTAAAACGGAATAGTTACAATTGTACTCAGCCGGACGAAGGTTAAGGAAATTTACACAGCTTCTGTCCATGGCCAGAGAATACTGACCTGAACCATGGACTGTGGTTGCAAAATGTGACCTGCATAAATCTACCATCCACTCGTACATCAAAGTCTTTTTCAGTGCAGGTTTTACTATTTTGTACATAATTGTGGTATTTCATTATTATTGTATCAAATTATCCTCCTCAGTGTTTTTTTATTATACTGTAGAGCTTAATATGCAGAGTATCCTCTACAAGGGCCTTAATAAATATTAATATTAATATTGACCCTGTAGTACCCCACTCTTAACTGTGACACAATCAGAGTGTGTTCCATTAATAAACTTCCTCTGTGATAGTTTCCAGTTGTTAACTCAATTACATTTATTTTATCCTAGTCTCATTTTTCTCATTCTATGTACCATCCTTTTACGTGGCACTATAGCAAACACCTTTGCCCACAATAGAGGTTAAACTTACAAGACTATAGTTTCAGTTTTTTACCCTCTGGAGCAGACTCTGTTTTTGTGGAATCCTTGAATATTAGATAGTATATCTATTATGGTACTTAACTACTGCAGAACTCAGAGGGGTATGCCATCCGGCCCAGGCAATATGTCTAAACTGCGAGTTGCATATGTTGCCAAGTTTGTTGGATTTTCTGTCACTGGTTGCAAGTAGCACGCGACATTCTTGCCATAGACATACTGTAAATCAGACGAGATATGCGAATAGCATGGGACTTGACTGTAACTTGGCTGTTTTATTTACATCAAAATCAGAGCTCTAAAGTAATCACATAATAGTAAGTCTCACATAAGTTGCACAAATTTTCTTTGCACAACTTTTCAGACAAATTCTGTTGTGTGACACATGTCACTGTGTAGCTCCAGGTTTAATATTATTAAGGCATGTCAGAGGCTAGTTATTCACCATCAATTAGATTAGCATTGCTATATGAAGACTAAGGCCGGAGTCACACTAGTGATGAATACGGGCGAGTTCTATGAGCGAAAACAGCTCCCATCACCGTTTTTTTTCTCGGCCGTATTCTACGTGCGAGTGAAATCGCAGCATGCTGCGATTGTCACTGACACTCGGCCGAGTCTCGGTGCACTCATACCCATATAAGTCTATGGGTGCGAGTGACACAGCGCACATCACCCGGATATCATCCAAGTGCTGTGCGATATACGCCGACACCAGCAATTGAGGACATAGAGAAATTAGTTTCTCTGCCTCCTCTGCAGCTGTCCTCCGATCCGCTCTGTGCAAGAAGCTCGGAGCACAGTAGCCTGACACTCGGCTATCGCACACAGCAGAGCAGGAGCCGAGGGTCATTAGCATATTGCATATCGCATCCAATGCCATACACAAGTGTGACCCCGGCCTAACAAAGAGACACATCAGTTTGGCTTTTATGAAAGTCTCCTTTATTATGACATAGGCCTATCTTTTATAGGGGGCCTGGTTACACAAAAGATTGCTTGACTGTTAGATAACTATTGGCATAAATATTGGTAAATACAATGATTTCATAGAAACAATGACTACGTATCATAATAAGTTGCAATTATGCCAAAATCCACTGTAAACAATTTCTACTTGGCAGAAATAGGAGTTCGTCCTTTCCCACCATTTTCATATGAAAGGGGAATTTTATGCCTACTTGAACAGCTAAACTCCCAGCAAGGTCAAGGCCAAGTATTGCTTAACATTTGCAAAAACAAAAAAGTCAAGGAAACACAGATGATAACTACAAAAATATGTTCTAAAAATAATTTTAGACTCATAAAAGAATGTAACTATTTCTTTCACAAGGCGGTACCGCACTTCCTGCTGAGTTAAGCATGTGAAATTAAAGTTTGAGTTTATGGTATCTCGTATTATGTCAACTGTCATTGGATTTTCTCATTTAAATACTGTAGAGAAGAAGGTGGGCTGGGAAGAGGAGATTTCCCTCACTCTTCCTCCAACATTTCACCCAAGATTATTTTTGAAGAGGTCAACACAATTATTTTTGAGTCCTTTACTGTTTATGTAGTTGAAGAATATTTTGTTAATCATGCTTACTTTATTTGGCGACGAGTCTCCCTGTCTCAATCTTTGCTGACTTGATTTGTTTTCTACATAATTTTTTTACTCTACAATTTTTTAATGCTTCGAAACTAACCTTTTCTTTAGTTCCCTAAATGCCTTGTTTAATAATGTATTGCTCCCCTTATAGTAGTACACAGATAGACTTTTCATGCTTTGTAAATTTAAAAAAAACTGTTTCTGTCGGAGGCTACATTCCCATGATCAGCTTTTGGAGCATTTTTTACTGCATATTTTTTGCATGTCAGAAAAGCAGCATTTTACAGTTCCAACGAAGAAGTTGGGATTTATAGAAATCTCCTGCCCACTGTGCTTTTTTTATTACTCAGCTTAAACTGACCTGCAGAGTGTGTTTCTAATCTGCAACATGTCAAATTCTGTGGGTACACTGAGATTTCTGATCTGATTTTCCCCATAAACTTACATCAGGTGCGGAAAATCCACAGGTAATAAATGCACATGCATTTTTAGTGCATTTCCACAGAAGAAACGCATCAAAAACGCATGTAATCCGCAGCTAAGAATATCAATAAGGTTTTGGCAAAGCCAAATTACAGGAAGTATCAGTAACAAAGCAGCTTTGTTTAAAGTATTACACACAAAAAAAGACAAAAAGTGCAGCATGAAAAAAAATGATAAAAATGCATGTTAAAGAAAAGCACACAAAGTGCAAAGAAAAAATGCAAGTAACCTAATTTAAATAATAGGTGTAGAAATTATGCAGAATGAAAACTCACCAAAGGCTCATTGTGAGAGCATAGTCTTTTGTGATCAGTAAGATGGTTCTATCACTGCCTGTAAGTCCAAGAGATTGAATTTTACTGTGCAAGGGCCTACTAAGAGTTCACATGCCTAGGCCTGTGGTCAACTCCAAACCCTTCTGACCATTTTATAATGCATGTAGTGTACTGGACAGGATGATATTGATTCTTGACTGTGACACTGTATCATATCAACTTTCTATGTTGCTATCTGTGCCTAAGGCCTCATTCCCACGTCCATGTTTAAACACATACGTGAAAAATGGTGCCAGTGTCATCAGTGTTATGCATCAGCCGGTCTATTTTTATCATCAGTGAGCCATCTGCGTGTCATCTGTATTTTTCAGTGATAAATGAATAAATAAATTACAAAGCTTCTCCTATACTTTGCAATGTTAAATAAAGACAGCACACGGATGACACACAGATGCATGGGGAAGACTGCTGACTTGACTGATGTCCAGAAGGCAGTCGTTGACACACTCCACAAGGAAAGTAAATTTTGCATTTCATTTTGAAATCAAGGTCCCAGAGTCTGGAGGAAGAGTGGAGAGGCCACAATCCAAGCTGTTTGAGGTCTAGTGTGAAGTTTCCACAATCAGTGATGGATGGGGAAGCCATGTCATCTGCTGGTATAGGTCCACTGTATTTTATCAAGACCAAAGGAAATTTTAGAGCACTTCATGCTTCTCTCTGCTGACAAGCTTTTTGGAGATGGAAATTTCATTCTCCAGCAGGACTTGGCACTAAAGTTGAGCGATACTTTCCGATATCCAAAAGTATCGGAATCGGAATGGTATCGCCGATACCCAAAAAATATCGGCGATACCCGATACCGATACCGGAAATCCAATGTAAGTCTATGGGAACAAAATATCGGAATTAAAAAAAACCCATTCTTGCCTTGTTGGTTAATTGTACATGAAGGAAAACAACAAAGAGTAATGTTGTAAGGTTCTATGTATATATTCCTGAAACTCAGTTTGTTCGTCAGCCATTTTACTTTCTGTCTTGCTGCAGCTATCTTGCCTCAGTCAAAATGGAGTTTCCAGCTTGCATGTTCCCGCCCTGATTCTCTCCTTTGCTTCTTAAGCAGCCACAGCTGAGCAATCAGTGCTTCAGAATCTAGCCTGCAGTGAACCTGTGACTTGACTCCTGTAAGCCTTGGACCTTGTACTCCAGCTATTCCTACTGAGGAACTCTGAAGCACTTGTGGACTCTGAACCCTGCTCTTTGAAAGACCCACGTTTGCATGGACTTACGGTAACAGAGAAGAAGATCCTGAATCTGTATTGGAGAGTGATTGCTGAGCTTGGATTACTCTGGCCTGCTGTGTCTCCTGTTTCTGTGTCTGCAAACTGTGTGACTATTTCTGCCAACTTGTATGAAGTAATACAGGACTTTTCTATATCAAACCTGTGACTCCTGTGTTTTCATCGCACCCAAGCACAAGACGCTATATGAACTGTACTACATACATTACAAGATTCTGAAGCCAAAACGTTAGTGTCTGCTGGGTCTGGAAGGCTGTGTCTGCTGTACTGTGGATATCAGACGTCCGGTTGTACTTTCTGTGATGACAGTGGTTGTGACTTCTCACAACCATTCCAGGTGAGCAATTCCCTTAAGTTTTTTCTTTTTGCAGTGTTACCACAGGTAAACACTATTGTTTTTTTTTTTTTTCCTTTCTTTTCTCTTTTTTGTCTGCTGTAACTCTGGATATCAGATGTCTGGTTGAAACTTTCTGTGATGATAGTGGTTGTGACTTCTCACAACCATTCCAGGTGAGCAGTTCCCTTAATTTTTTTTTCTCTCTGCAGTGTTGCCACAGGTGAACACTATTGTTTTTTTTCTCTCCTCTTCTTCCAGTAATCCTGTCTTAAAAGATCTGGAAAATGGAGGCCCGCTAAAGGAACTTTGCGGAGTGACTGATAATATCCTTGCAGATTTGCAGAATATAAAGACCCGTTTTACAAATCTACAGGACCTCAATAATCACAATTTGCAAGTGGTTGGACAGACTACCCAGGATTTGCGAGCCAGGATTGAGGTTCTAGAGGGGCGAGTCCAGGCTCCTGCCGTAGCCCCGAGTGCTGGGATTCCCAAGTTGCCCCCTTTTCGTTTTAGCGGTGAACGTGAGTAATTCAGGGGATTTATTAATCAATGCAATCTTTTTTTTTCTGCACATGCTTCACAATTTCCCACTGAACGATCTAAGGTGCTTACTATAATTATGTTGCTTACCAACAAGGCTTTAATGTGGGCAAACCCTCTGATTGAGACTGAGGATGATTGTTTGAATCACCTTGATGATTTTTTTCAGCCATGGGGCAGGTGTTTGATGACCCCAATCGAGGTGCAACAGCTGAAGCAGCCATGTTAGCTTTGCGCCAAGGTAAGCACTCGGTAGCTGAATATGCCTTGGATTTCAGGAGATGGGCCCTTGATACCACCTGGGACAGTTCCGCCAAAAAATCTATTTTTCGAAAGGGGTTATCTCCACTGATTAAGGATGAACTTGCTCGTGCCGACCCTCCCACTGCGTTAGGTGACTTTATTAACTACTGCATCCGTATTGATACTCGTCTGACTGAACGCAGGCAAGAGAGATGGTTCGAAAGCAATCGTACTAACCTTTTCCTACCTTCCTCTCCAGCTAAGGAACCTTTGAGTAGGATTACACGGGAACCTGAACCTGAACCCATGCAGGTAGACTCTTTACAGCGACGGGTTAGTGATGCACGCAAGGAACATCGTTTTAAGGAGAATCTATGTTTCTATTGTGGTAAGTCAGGGCACTTCATTATAAACTGCCCCAGCCGTTCTCGTAAGACTACTGCAGCACTCATTCATTGTGAGTGTTGCGAGAGGGGATCTGTCAGGTCCGAGCCTCAGGCTCCAGAGAGATCTGCAGCAACAGATCTTGATTTCTCGGACTTAAACTCCGTTACCTCTGAGGACGTTGACTGTGTAAACGCTGCCATTTTTCAAGTTTCCTCAGCGGTGTCCCAGCTGAGTTGTAAGAAAAACAATTCTCATTGCTTTCTTTCCATCAAACTCTGGGTTGACTCAGCTTGGGTGTCTAGCTCTGCTATGATCGACTCAGGGGCAAGTGGAAATTTTATGGATGTCTCCTTTGCTCTGAAACAGGGAATACGTTCAGTGAAGAAGGCTACTCCAGTACAGATGGAAACTGTGGATGGCTCCCTGCTGACCTCTGGACCAGTGGATCAGGAAACAGAGCCTTTGAGGGTTCTTATGGGTAAAGATCATCAAGAGAAACTGTCCTTTATGCTTATCTCTTCTCCCCACTTTCCCATTATTCTAGGGCTACCATGGCTGCAGGCTCAGAATCCTACCATTAACTGGGAGACCAAGGAATTACACTTTCCAGAGAAACAGATGAGTCCAAAAGTTTCAGCTTGCTCTGTTCCTAAAGGAATCATGTCAGTCCCTGAACTACCAGCTGTATACCAGGACTATGTGGATTTATGTGACAAGAAGAACGCTGACCAGCTTCCTCCTCACCGTCCATATGATTGTCCAATTGAATTATTGCCTGGAGCAGAGATACCTTTTGGTAAGATCTACCCCCTGGCGGGGCCCGAGCTAAAGGCTTTAAAGGATTACATAGATGAAAATCTAGCCAAGGGCTTCATACGTCCCTCTTCATCTCCTGCAGGTGCACCCATCTTCTTTGTAAAGAAGAAAGATGGATCTCTGAGACCATGCGTAGACTATAGGGAACTCAATAAGGTTACTATTAGAAACCGTTATCCATTGCCTTTAATCCCTGAGTTATTGGAGAGAGTGCGACATGCCAAAATTTTTTCTAAACTAGATCTTCGTGGGGCCTATAACTTAGTCCGTATTAGACCTGGGGATGAATGGAAGACTGCATTCAGGTCACGCTATGGACACTTTGAATATCTAGTTATGCCTTTTGGTCTGAGTACCGCCCCAGCCACTTTCCAACACTTGGTGAATGACATCTTCAGGGATCTCCTAGATACATTCGTGGTAATTTATTTGGATGATATTCTAATTTTTTCTAACTCCACAGAGGAACATCATGGACATGTGAGAATGGTCTTGGAACGTCTAAGACAAATCATCTTTACATCAAACTTGAAAAGTGTGAATTCCATAGGACCGAAATTCAATTTCTGGGGTATGTACTGTCTACACAAGGTATTAGTATGGATGGAAGCAAAACCCAAGCCATCAAGGATTGGCCAAGTCCTAGAAATGTGAAGGAGGTACAGCGCTTCATCGGGTTTGCCAACTTCTATAGACGTTTCATTAGAAATTTCTCTGAGGTAGTGTCACCTATCACTCAACTTACCCGGAAAGAGTCTAGGTTTTCCTGGACTCCCCAAGCCCAGGAAGCATTTTCCCGTCTAAAAGATAAATTTACCACTGCACCTATCCTAGTACATCCCAACCCCGAGCTTGCCTTCATAATAGAGGTGGATGCTTCAGACTGTGCCGTTGGAGCTATACTCTCTCAGAGAACAGGTGAGAAGAATGTCTTGCATCCCTGTGCCTTCTTTTCCCAGCAGTTGTCTTCGGCTGAGAGGAACTACGATGTGGGCAATAGAGAGTTGTTGGCCATTATTGCCGCCTTCAAAAAATGGAGACACCTTCTTCAGGGAGCTGCACAGCAAATAGTCGTCCTGACAGACCATCGTAACCTTGAGTTTATCAGGTCGGCTAAGTGCCTGACTCCTCGCCAGGCTCGCTGGAATCTTTTCTTAAACCAATTTAATTTTATCATCTCTTATAGACCAGGATCGCGCAATGGAAAGGCTGATGCACTCTCTAGGATTTACTCAGCAGAGACACGTCCAATTACTCCTACTAAGACTATTCTTCCTGACTCTAGATTCCTAGGAGTAATTCATAATCAAGACCTACTTAAGGACATCAAGGAAGCATACCATGCGGATTCCTTTTTGGCACAACCCCCAAGGGACGTAAGTCTTGTCTTTAAGAATGGTGTGTGGATTCAGGGACAACGTCTGTATATTCCTGAAACAGTCAGATTAAGAGTATTGCAACTCATTCACGATTCCAAGATAGCTGGGCATAGAGGAATTCTAAAGACACAGGAATTTCTTTCTCGTTTCTTTTGGTGGCCCACTTGCAGGAAGGATGTTTTGAATTATGTCACTTCATGTGAGGTCTGTGCAAGATGCAAAACACCTCGCTCCTCACCAACTGGTCTGTTACAGCCTCTTCCCACCCCGTCCCGCCCGTGGGGATCCATTTCTATGGACTTCATTGTGGAGTTACCAACCTCTCAGGGGAAGAACACCATTCTAGTGGTGGTTGACCGTCTAACAAAGGCAGCTCATTTTATCCCTTGTGTCGGCTTACCCACTGCAAAACAGACATCAGATTTGATGATTAAAGATGTGTTTCGCTTACATGGAGTACCGGATGAGGTTATTTCGGATCGAGGGGTGCAATTCACTTCTAGGTTTTGGCAAAATTTCTGTGCAGCATTGGACATTAAAGTAAACCTTTCTTCTGCTTTTCATCCCCAGACTAATGGACAGACCGAACGAACCAATCAAACCCTGGAGCAGTATCTCCGCTGCTTTATCTGCCACCTACAGGATGATTGGGTGGATCTACTTCCATTAGCTGAGTTCTCGTATAACAACTCTCAGAGTGCCTCCACTAAACAGTCTCCTTTTTACTCTAATCTAGGTTATCATCCTAACATTCTACCACAATTTCCATAGAAACGCCTTTACCAGCAGTGGCTGAAAGAATCACGTCTTTCAGAAGAATATGGATCTTCTAAAGGAAAATCTGGAATCGGCTCAAGAAAGGTACAAGAAAGCAGCAGATAAATTTCGTAAACCTGCACCAGCTTTCAAGGTAGGAGACTTGGTCTGGCTGTCAACCAGAAATCTTAATTTAAGGATTCCATCGTCTAACTTAGGGACATAAGTACATTGGACCCTATAAAATCAGTAAAATTATAAGTGCGTTGCTTGTCGTCTTCAACTGCCCAGAACTATGAGAATCCACCCTGTCTTTCATGTATCCCTACTAAAGGCTGCGACACCCAATACGTTTCCTGGACGTTCCTCTCCTTGCCCTGACCCAGTGCTAGTCGATGGTCAGGAAGAATTTGTGGTGGAAAGGATTTTAGATTCCAGGTTGTATAGAAATCAGTTACAATATCTGATTAAATGGCAGGGCTACCCAGTGGAGGACAACTCATGGGAACCGGTCAATAACGTTAATGCTCCTCGCTTGCTCCGTCAGTTTCATCAGAGGTACCCACACAAGCCTGGTCTGAGGTCATCCGGAGGTTGTCCTTAAGGGGGGAGTAATGTAAGGTTCTATGTATGTATTCCTGAAACTCAGTTTGTTCGTCAGCCATTTTACTTTCTGTCTTGCTGCAGCTATCTTGCCTCAGTCAAAATGGAGTTTCCAGCTTGCATGTTCCCGCCCTGATTCTCTCCTTTGCTTCTTAAGCAGCCACAGCTGAGCAATCAGTGCTTCAGAATCTAGCCTGCAGTGAACCTGTGACTTGAATCCTGTAAGCCTTGGACCTTGTACTCCAGCTATTCCTACTGAGGAACTCTGAAGCACTTGTGGACTCTGAACCCTGCTCTTTGAAAGACCCACGTTTGCATGGACTTACGGTAACAGAGAAGAAGATCCTGAATCTGTATTGGAGAGTGATTGCTGAGCTTGGATTACTCTGGCCTGCTGTGTCTCCTGTTTCTGTGTCTGCAAACTGTGTGACTATTTCTGCCAACTTGTATGAAGTAATACAGGACTTTTCTATATCAAACCTGTGACTCCTGTGTTTTCATCGCACCCAAGCACAAGACGCTATATGAACTGTACTACATACATTACAAATGTAGAATGTATTGGGGAAGGTTGAGGAGACATTAAAGGCATAGATGTTTAACCCAATCAAATGGAATAGCATAAATATATTTTTTTTTAAAGATGTTCGGATTGACAAAGAAATTGACAATGTTGTTAACGTTTTTTCTATTTTGGCAAATATGTATATTTCACAACTTCCATGCTCTTCACCTTTTTAACTTTTGACACACTTTCTCCTTCATAATCTTCAGCAGCATCATCTTTTTCATCAAATTATTCTTCATCTTCACCTTCTTTATCTTCTTCTTAAACTTTTTGCTATTCATCTTTTTGTTAACATTACTCATATTCTTCTTATTAAACTATTATTCTTCTTCATATTGTACTTCATCTTCTTCATCATATTCTTATTTGTGACAGAGATTCCTGTACTTGTAATCTGTAAAAGTATGAATTTTTCATCCTTCCGTTCTTGCTGTCACAAAAGATTTAAATTACAACAGTATTTGTCCGTGTTCAGTTTAGCCTGCAGCAGCAGGCATTTTCCAGGGGCACCACGAGGAGGAACGGACTCACCCCATACACTGCTTAGTCTTCTTCTGCTTATAATTTAGAGCATATATTTTGCTCTTCATTTTGGTCTTATACTTCATGTTCTTCTGCTTTTTGATCTTCTGCTTATTGTTCTTCAGTCTCTTGTTCTGTATCTTGTAGTTTGTCTTAACCTTCTTAGTCCTGTTGGGTAATCTTTTATTTCTTCTTTGTGATGGTGTTTAGGCTGGTTGGCTTGATGCTCATCGTCCTTGTGGTCGTCATCTTCTTCGGGGTGGTCATCAGGGTCGTCGTCTTCATTGTTGGAGATCCAGAGTGATTACCCAAAAAAAATTTAAAAAATCTTCAATTTGTAAATGTAGCAGAAGGTACAAGAGCCAATGCAAGTAACGAGGACCAGCTGACTGTGCTGGAACCCGGAGGGGCAGCAGAAGGAAAAGAGCCAATGGCACAACCGAGGACCAGCTGACGTTACTGGGACACGGTTACTAAGCAGGAGGTACCTGTGCTCCAAAGCACTACCAAGGACCAGCAGACGTTGCTGGAACTCGGATACCGAGATGGAGGCACCTAGGCCAAAGGCACTGCGGAGAACCAGTTGACGGTACTGGAACCCGGATGGGTAGCAGAAGGTACAAGAGCCAATGCAAGTAACGAGGACCAGCTGACTGTGCTGGAACCCGGAGGGGCAGCAGAAGGAAAAGAGCCAATGGCACAACCGAGGACCAGCTGACGTTACTGGGACACGGTTACTAAGCAGGAGGTACCTGTGCTCCAAAGCACTACCAAGGACCAGCAGACATTGCTGGACCTCGGATACCGAGATGGAGGCACCTAGGCCAAAGGCACTGCGGAGAACCAGTTGACGGTACTGGAACCCGGATGGGTAGCAGAAGGTACAAGAGCCAATGCAAGTAACGAGGACCAGCTGACTATGCTGGAACCCGGAGGGGCAGCAGAAGGAAAAGAGCCAATGGCACAACCGAGGACCAGCTGACGTTACTGGGACACGGTTACTAAGCAGGAGGTACCTGTGCTCCAAAGCACTACCAAGGACCAGCAGACGTTGCTGGAACTCGGATACCGAGATGGAGGCACCTAGGCCAAAGGCAGTGCGGAGAACCAGCTGACGGTACTGGAACCCGGACGGGTAGCAGAAGGTACCCATGGAAATTTAAGTTGACAGGCCGCGAGCCGGCCGCAGTTACCGAATCCCACAGTACTACAGTGGGTGATTGTCCTATTGTCACAACGGAAACAGCCTTTATTTGCATATCCCGCAGCACACATAGGAAGCACCTAAACTCCAGGCACCATAGAGTCGGCTAACCCAACCGCAACACGACAGGACAACTTATTGGAGGCTAAGTGACGTTTACACTGACAGGAAACAGATGGCGTGCTGTAACCAGTCTGGGCAGGAGTGAGTACCCGTGCCAATGACACTTCCGAGCAACAACTGTCGGTGTTGGAGCCCAGGGATGAGAAGAGAACCGGTTGGAGGCAGCAGGACTTTTTGCCGTTCACACAGCAGGGGAACAGCTGACATTACTGAACCCCAGTAACACAGGAGCAAGTGTTGACTGTGCTAACAGCACTTCCGAGCAACAACTGGCGGTGTTGGAGCCCAGGGATGAGAAGAGAACAGGGTGGAGGCTGCAGGACTTTTTTCCGTTCACACAGCAGGGAAACAGCTGACATTACTGAACCCCAGTAACACAGGAGCAAGTGTTGACTGTGCTAACAGCACTTCCGAGCAACAACTGGCCGTGTTGAAGACCAGAGATGAGAAGAGAACAGGGTGGAGGCAGCAGGACTTTTTGCCGTTCACACAGCAGGGGAACAGCTGACATTACTGAACCTCAGTGACACAGGAGCAAGTGTTGACAGTGCTAACAGCACTTCCGAGGAACAACTGGCGGTGTTGGAGCCCAGGGATGAGAAGAGAACAGGGTGGAGGCAGCAGGACTTTTTGCCGTTCACACAGCAGGGGAACAGCTGACATTACTGAACCCCAGTAACACAGGAGCAACTGTTGACTGTGCTAACAGCACTTTCGAGCAACAACTGGCGGTGTTGGAGCCCAGGGATGAGAAGAGAACAGGGTGGAGGCAGCAGGACTTTTTGCCGTTCACACAGCAGGGAACAGCTGACATTACTGAACCCCAGTAACACAGGAGCAAGTGTTGACTGTGCTAACAGCACTTCCGAGCAACAACTGGCGGTGTTGAAGCCCAGGGATGAGAAGAGAACAGGGTGGAGGCAGCAGGACCTTTTGCCGTTCACACAGCAGGGGAACAGCTGACATTACTGAACCGCAGTAACACAGGAGCAAGTGTTGACTGTGCTAACAGCACTTCCGAGCAACAACTGGCGGTGTTGGAGCCCAGGGATGAGAAGAGAACAGGGTGGAGGCAGCAGGACTTTTTGCCGTTCACACAGCAGGGGAACAGCTGACATTACTGAACCCCAGTAACACAGGAGCAAGTGTTGACTGTGCTAACAGCACTTCCGAGCAACAACTGGCGGTGTTGGAGCCCAGGGATGAGAAGAGAACAGGGTGGAGGCAGCAGGACTTTTTGCCGTTCACACAGCAGGGAACAGCTGACATTACTGAACCCCAGTAACACAGGAGCAAGTGTTGACTGTGCTAACAGCACTTCCGAGCAACAACTGGCGGTGTTGGAGCCCAGGGTCAAGGAGGATGTTTAAATACTAGATCAAGTATTTTCCTTGTTACGTGTCAATTAAAAATATCTATACTCCAAACAAGAGAAATTTAACCTTTAGTACCATAAGATGATGATTTTACTTTAAAAAATATATGTAAATTAATAATTGACAAACATAAACGCATACATTAACATGTTGAAAAGCAATGCAAACCACAATAAAAATAGGTTAAATAATCTGCTATACGGTTTTAAATAAAAGCATACAAGTACATATCAGAATCCATTAATGATGGATAAGTAACAGTATGTACACCATTTTTATTGTATAGACAATGAATGGCTGACTTAAAAACATAATCAGCATTACAAGTTATCTGTGACATTCATAAAACTTTACATTTGCTGAATAATATCACTAAAAAGTTTTTAAAAATACCTAAAATTTCCATCATGTAATACTGATAATATGTGCCAATCATTTATATTAACAAACGAAACCTTTAAAAAGTGCATAGTGCATAGTGAAAACAGCTATTTATGCCTGACTGTGGACTTGCAAGCATGACAACGGATAGATAAGGTATATATAGATGAGACTGCATAGCCACAGATGGTGAATGGCGATGTAATACTGTACCTCAATAAAGTGTGCGTTACTACTACATCCTTTTTTTATATAGCATTATAAAAGGGTACGTGCATGTATGCTTGCGCCTTTGTTTGGACGCACAGACTGGCTTCCTGCTGTGACGCGTTGGGTATTGGAGCGTCTGTGCATCTTATGACGCAGACTAACATTCACGGTGCGCATCGTTCATCATCGCAAGCGTACCGACAACACAAAGGCGTTGTCATGACTGCTTTACTCAGTAAACATGCACCTATGATGAAACATACACGCATGTGCCCTATTACATAACAAGCTACAAGAAAAACACGTGTGAGGTGTGACACAGCTGTTTTGTTAAGGTACAGTATTATATTGACATTGTACAGGTGTCGCTATTCAGTCTGATAAATAGATATCATTCACCTATTCTATCAGTTGTCGTTCTTTCAGCACCACTTACAGGTATATATTTTGCTTTTGTGACTATGCACTATTGACTTTAACAAGGTAATGCATGATTTTTGTTACCGATTATCATGTTTACATGAAGGACCTTTATGATATGGGCTGTTAACTTTCTAATTAAATATGTATTTTTTAAAATGACACAAATATAAGTAATGTTGAAGAGGACTATTCCTACATGCATTGTTTGCACAATATTACAGGTGTACATCACGTCCCTTAATCAACATTGGATTATTATATTTACTTGTATGCTTTTATTTAAAAGCCAAGAACATTGAAGTCTAACCTTCGCACTGCAGCTGTTGTCAAAGTTCAACCCACATTATGCACTTCCAACATTGCAGCATTTGAGTCATGATGTGAGTTGGATTTGTCTAAGCTATGGAGTGACAAGGTTGACCATCAGTATCCTATAGCATAAGTAGGCTTTTGTGTTAGCATTTGTTTTCGACATGTGCATATCTGAAATAATATGTCACAATTATTTTGTTACAGATTTGTAACAAAGACTAATCATTTTATGGTTTTAAAGCTGACGTTTCAATTGTTTACAGCTTAGAAATCAGGGTGTAGCCTCTTATCTATGTGTAGCACTAGACACTTTGACATGTCATGTTTTTTTCACCATGTGTAGGTAGCTAGCAGTAATTTTTTTAACACTTCTGAGCAGCAACTGGCGGTGTTGAAGCCCAGGGTCAAGGAGGGTTTTGAAATAAAATATTGAGTTATTGCCTTGTTACGTGGCCAAATCTAAGAAGCATCATTGTCAGAAGCTCCCTGTAAGGTTCTATGTATATATTCCTGAAACTCAGTTTGTTCGTCAGCCATTTTACTTTCTGTCTTGCTGCAGCTATCTTGCCCTCAGTCAAAATGGAGTTTCCAGCTTGCATGTTTCCGCCCTGATTCTCTCCTTTGCTTCTTAAGCAGCCACAGCTGAGCAATCAGTGCTTCAGAATCTAGCCTGCAGTGAACCTGTGACTTGACTCCTGTAAGCCTTGGACCTTGTACTCCAGCTATTCCTACTGAGGAACTCTGAAGCACTTGTGGACTCTGAACCCTGCTCTTTGAAAGACCCACGTTTGCATGGACTTACGGTAACAGAGAAGAAGATCCTGAATCTGTATTGGAGAGTGATTGCTGAGCTTGGATTACTCTGGCCTGCTGTGTCTCCTGTTTCTGTGTCTGCAAACTGTGTGACTATTTTTGCCAACTTGTATGAAGTAATACAGGACTTTTCTATATCAAACCTGTGACTCCTGTGTTTTCATCGCACCCAAGCACAAGACGCTATATGAACTGTACTACATACATTACAAGATTCTGAAGCCAAAACGTTAGTGTCTGCTGGGTCTGGAAGGCTGTGTCTGCTGTACTGTGGATATCAGACGTCCGGTTGTACTTTCTGTGATGACAGTGGTTGTGACTTCTCACAACCATTCCAGGTGAGCAATTCCCTTAAGTTTTTTCTTTTTGCAGTGTTACCACAGGTAAACACTATTGTTTTTTTGTTTTTTTTCCTTTCTTTTCTCTTTTTTGTCTGCTGTAACTCTGGATATCAGATGTCTGGTTGAAACTTTCTGTGATGATAGTGGTTGTAACTTCTCACAACCATTCCAGGTGAGCAGTTCCCTTAATTTTTTTTTCTCTCTGCAGTGTTGCCACAGGTGAACACTATTGTTTTTTTTTTCTCCTCTTCTTCCAGTAATCCTGTCTTAAAAGATCTGGAAAATGGAGGCCCGCATAAAGGAACTTTGCGGAGTGACTGATAATATCCTTGCAGATTTGCAGAATATAAAGACCCGTTTTACAAATCTACAGGACCTCAATAATCACAATTTGCAAGTGGTTGGACAGACTACCAGGATTTGCGAGCCAGGATTGAGGTTCCCTTCGAAAAAAAAATGGCGTGGGGTCCCCCCTATTTTTGTTAACCAGCCAGATGAAGCAGACCGCTGAGGCCTGGATTTTCAGGCTGTTAAGGAGCCAAGATCCATGGACCTTGCCAGCCTGATAATACCAGGCCACAGCAGTCTGTATATCTTGGCTGATTAACAAAAATAGGGGATCCCCTCGAAAAAAATTGGCGTGGGGTCCCCCCTATTTTTGTTAACCAGCCAGATGAAGAAAACCGCTGAGGCCTGGATTTTCAGGCTGTTAAGGAGCCAAGATCCATGGACCTTGCCAGCCTGATAATACCAGGCCACAGCAGTCTGTATATCTTGGCTGATTAACAAAAATAGGGGATCCCCTCGAAAAAAATTGGCGTGGGGTCCCCCCTATTTTTGTTAACCAGCCAGATGAAGAAAACCGCTGAGGCCTGGATTTTCAGGCTGTTAAGGAGTCAAGATCCATGGACCTTGCCAGCCTGATAATACCAGGCCACAGCAGTCTGCATATCTTGGCTGATTAACAAAAATAGGGGATCCCCTCGAAAAAAATTGGCGTGGGGTCCCCCCTATTTTTGTTAACCAGCCAGATGAAGCAGACCGCTGAGGCCTGGATTTTCAGGCTGTTAAGGAGCCAAGATCCATGGACCTTGCCAGCCTGATAATACCAGGCCACAGCAGTCTGCATATCTTGGCTGATTAACAAAAATAGGGGATCCCCTCGAAAAAAATTGGCGTGGGGTCCCCCCTATTTTTGTTAACCAGCCAGATGAAGCAGACCGCTGAGGCCTGGTTTTTCAGGCTGGTAAGGATCCAATATCCATGGACCTTGCAAGCCTGATAATACCAGGCCACAGCAGTCTGCTTAGCTTGGCTGGTTAACAAAAATAGGGGATCCCCTCGAAAAAAAAACGGCGTGGGGTCCCCCTATTTTTGTTAACCAGCCAAGTAAAATGCAGACTGCTGCGGCCTGGTATTAAAAGACTGTCAAGGCCCATGGATTTTGGCCCTCAACAGCCTGATAATACCAGGCTACAGCAGCCCCACATTTGGCGCATCAAAAGATGTGCCAATTGTGGCACTTTACCCGGCTCTTCCCACTTGCCCTGTAGCGGTGGCAAGCGGGGTAATAAGGGGTTATTGTCACCGTTGATTGCACGGTGACAATAAGCCCGGTTAATAATGGAGAGGTGTCAATAAGACACCGATCCATTATTAATCCCAAAGTTATTAAATGTATAAAAAAAAGACACAGCAAGAAAAAAGTCTTTTAATGAAATAAAAGAGACAACACAGTTTTCATTTCTTTTATTATACTCTCATTCCTGCGACGCCATCGATCTCCTGTAAAAAAAGAAAAAAAACAAACCAACAGTATACCACCTGTCCGACGCAGTCCATAACGATAGTCCCACGACGATCCAGCTCTGCTACATCGCAATGACAGGCAGAGCCTGTCATTGCAACGCAGCACAGCTGATTACCTGCTTCCCCGGCGGTGACGTCATCGGACTGACTGCTTTACGGCCGCGATTACCCAGCAGTGACTGCAGTTATCGCGAGAAACTGCATGTGACCGCCGGGGAAAGAAGATGGCGGCCATGAAGCAGTGCAGGACGTGACCGCCGGAGATCTTCTGCCGGGTAAGTGCCGCTGACTCCTGACAGACCCGACCGACGGACACTGACAGTGACAGTGACAATCCCGATTCCGGTATCCGA
>JARQOD010000005.1:461055187-461073695 GCA_033576555.1 Oophaga sylvatica
TAAGACGAAAATATCGGAACTCGGAATCGGAATTCCGATACAGCTAATATCGGCCGATACCCGATATTTGCAGTATCGGAATGCTCAACACTACTCCTCACCAACTGGTCTGTTACAGCCTCTTCCCACCCCATCCCGCCCGTGGGGATCCATTTCTATGGACTTCATTGTGGAGTTACCAACCTCTCAGGGAAGAACACCATTCTAGTGGTGGTTGACCGTCTAACAAAGGCAGCTCATTTTATCCCTTGTGTCGGCTTACCCACTGCAAAACAGACATCAGATTTGATGATTAAAGATGTGTTTCGCTTACATGGAGTACCGGATGAGGTTATTTCGGATCGAGGGGTGCAATTCACTTCTAGGTTTTGGCAAAATTTCTGTGCAGCATTGGACATTAAAGTAAACCTTTCTTCTGCTTTTCATCCCCAGACTAATGGACAGACCGAACGAACCAATCAAACCCTGGAGCAGTATCTCCGCTGCTTTATCTGCCACCTACAGGATGATTGGGTGGATCTACTTCCATTAGCTGAGTTCTCGTATAACAACTCTCAGAGTGCCTCCACTAAACAGTCTCCTTTTTACTCTAATCTAGGTTATCATCCTAACATTCTACCACGATTTCCCATAGAAACGCCTTTACCAGCAGTGGCTGAAAGAATCACGTCTTTACAGAAGAATATGGATCTTCTAAAGGAAAATCTGGAATCGGCTCAAGAAAGGTACAAGAAAGCAGCAGATAAATTTCGTAAACCTGCACCAGCTTTCAAGGTAGGAGACTTGGTCTGGCTGTCAACCAGAAATCTTAAGTTAAGGATTCCATCGTCTAAGTTGGGACATAAGTACATTGGACCCTATAAAATCAGTAAAATTATAAG
Source organism: Oophaga sylvatica (assembly GCA_033576555.1). Taxonomy (NCBI): domain Eukaryota; kingdom Metazoa; phylum Chordata; class Amphibia; order Anura; family Dendrobatidae; genus Oophaga; species Oophaga sylvatica. The sequence continues at coordinate 461,056,069 of JARQOD010000005.1, forward strand.
TGCCGTTGCTTGTCGTCTTCAACTGCCCAGAACTATGAGAATCCACCCTGTCTTTCATGTATCCCTACTAAAGGCTGCGACACCCAATACGTTTTCCTGGACGTTCCTCTCCTTGCCCTGACCCCGTGCTAGTCGATGGTCAGGAAGAATTTGTGGTGGAAAGGATTTTAGATTCCAGGTTGTATAGAAATCAGTTACAATATCTGATTAAATGGCAGGGCTACCCAGTGGAGGACAACTCATGGGAACCGGTCAATAACGTTAATGCTCCTCGCTTGCTCCGTCAGTTTCATCAGAGGTACCCACACAAGCCTGGTCTGAGGTCATCCGGAGGTTGTCCTTAAGGGGGAGTAATGTAAGGTTCTATGTATATATTCCTGAAACTCAGTTTGTTCGTCAGCCATTTTACTTTCTGTCTTGCTGCAGCTATCTTGCCCTCAGTCAAAATGGAGTTTCCAGCTTGCATGTTCCCGCCCTGATTCTCTCCTTTGCTTCTTAAGCAGCCACAGCTGAGCAATCAGTGCTTCAGAATCTAGCCTGCAGTGAACCTGTGACTTGACTCCTGTAAGCCTTGGACCTTGTACTCCAGCTATTCCTACTGAGGAACTCTGAAGCACTTGTGGACTCTGAACCCTGCTCTTTGAAAGACCCACGTTTGCATGGACTTACGGTAACAGAGAAGAAGATCCTGAATCTGTATTGGAGAGTGATTGCTGAGCTTGGATTACTCTGGCCTGCTGTGTCTCCTGTTTCTGTGTCTGCAAACTGTGTGACTATTTTTGCCAACTTGTATGAAGTAATACAGGACTTTTCTATATCAAACCTGTGACTCCTGTGTTTTCATCGCACCCAAGCACAAGACGCTATATGAACTGTACTACATACATTACACTCCCTGTCCTCCCCAACAGCTGCAGGAACCTTTCCTTGGAACCATAAGAAATGTAAAACCTGTGCATCTATAATGACCACGGACAAGATAAAGATCCCCAACTCCCATCACGACTACAAGATCCCAGCTACTTTCAGCTGCATCACATCTAATGTGGTGTACCTAATTATATGTACTAAATGTCCAAATGGGGGTCTGTATGTGGGGGAGACCGGCCAAAAACTGAGAACAAGGATGAATTATCATCGCCACACAATAAGAGAAAAAATAATGGATTTACCTGTGGCAAAAAACTTTGGTATGCCCGGTCATAGCATGATGGATATGGAATTACTGGTATTAAAATCTAACTTCAAATCTGAGAAAGATAGAAAGGTTTCGGAATATAAGCTCATCATGACCTTTGACACTCTTAGTGCTGGAATGAATAGATCACACGGATTCATGTCATTCTATATCAATTAAGGAATCTGCGTCTCTGCCCTTCCAGGGGCATGAAAACACAAAACCAGACCCCAATCAGAGGGCAATAAAACTTTCTATCCTTATCTAGGAACTGTTCCAATATTTATGTTCATCCCTCTGGCATAATGACAGTTCTGCTGCACGTCACTTGTCTTACCTATTGCACTATTCCTGTGTCCTGTTGTGTATAGAAATATGTGATTCTTCATTTTTTGTTTAAGTCTTTGCCTGATGAAGAGACGTGAGTAGCCTCGAAAGCTTGCAATTTGTTACCATCTTTTCAGTTATCCATTAAAAGGTATCAACCACTGAGGACTCTCAAGTCTAAATATTTTTCTATCTACTGGCTAACACGGTACGAAGATACACATCTTTCCTAATTTCAAGAATAAAAATAAAGACCCTGCAAATATAAACGCATTTATGCACATGGCAACAAGAAATGGAACAACACACCACCCAAAAATTAGTTTACAAAATATAGTGTTGTAAATTTAAGAATAAAAGTCCATTTTTGTATTTATGAATAATGCTTAAGGAAAGCTATGTTAAACCATAACATAGTGAAGACAATGGATTTTGTAATAGTCACTCATCATCATCATTGCAATTTATATGTGACAGTCACAGACATTTCAATTATTTAAGTTAATAAAATAGTTACTTTGTACAGCATGTATGACATGTCCAGCATGGACTCATCAATGTGATGACGCAATAATGTACGATAAAAAATAACCATTTAAAAAAACATTATGCATTGTCACAATTTAAGTGTGTGCCTGCAAGTGTAGGTGAAACAAAGGCTACGGATAGCAAAGGTATATGCTATGTCTGTATCAGACAGTGGACAGCCTCTGATGGGTAATGGCGATGTTATACTGTACGTTAATAAAGTCTGCGGCTGCAATCGTGCATTTTTTGCTTGTACAGTGTTGAAGAGGGTAAAAGCATGTCTGGTTGCGCAAGGCTTTATCCGTCAACACTACCTTCCTACTGTCACGCGTAGGGTAGGGTAGCGTGTGTCTATTAGATGACTCTCTATAAAATGTGACCTTACGCAGCGTTATTCTGCCCTAGGGATGCCAAAAATACGACAGCAGTAATCATTTACTGTCTAATACTCCACCTATGACCAACAAAAAAAGCACGTTCCCTCTTTAACAATCTACAAGACTAACAAGCATAATGGTTGACGCTGACTTTATTGAGGTACAGTATTACATCGACATTGTCCATGAGTAACTATGCACTGTGATACCTATATACCATTATTAATTTATATCTGTTGTGGTTGTTTCAACAGCACTTGCAGGTATAACTACCTATTGTCAGTATGCATGATGCACTTTCTAGATGTAATAATTTATTATTGCACATTATTACCAGGTTTAGATGCTGGCCATTTCATATATGGTGTGTGAAGTTACAGTTGGCATCAGTATGTGTATTTTATAATGTCTGTCATAAATATAACTCGTGATGATGATGATGAGGATGTTTATGATTCGTACATCCATTGACTGCATTATCTTACAGGTACAGATAAAGTTCCTTAAAAAGCATTAATTGATAAGTATGAAATGTACTTTTATGCATTAATTTCAAAAAGTGAACACTATGTTTTAGTTTTTGTTACCATTTCTAATAGACGTGCAGATATGCGCTGTGATGACAAATTATTATTTGTCCATATTTGTTATAAAAATTTATCATTCTAGGCCTGGAAAACTTCACAATTTCCTGTTTTAAGCATAACAATCAGGGTGACGGCTCTTCCATATTTGGAGCATGTTCGACATGGGTTTTTCTGTGCATGTGTAGGGAACAGGAGACTTCTTGCCGGACACACAGCAGGGAACAGCTGGCGTTACTGAACCCCACTAACACTATAGCTTGTGTATTGGTCTGTGGACACGACACTTCTGAGCAGCAACTGGCAGTGTTGTAGCCCAGGGAGTAGAGTTCAGGTGGTAGAAAGATGAACATAACAGGAGACATGGATAACGTTGCGAACCAGTTATTTAATCTGAAAACGGACAGACAAATTCAGGCGAGATCCATGCCTTGTTCATTTTCAGAAAAGTAAGCCGGTCTACATTATCGGAGGATAGTCGCATGCGACGGTCTGTTAGTACACCACCTGCAACACTAAAGACGCGCTCCGATAATACACTGGCAGCAGGGCAAGCCAGCACCTCCAATGCATACTGGCTAAGCTCTGGCCATGTATCCAGCTTAGAGACCCAAAACTTGAATGGGGAAGAGCCATCTGAGAGTACACTGAGAGGGAAAGACATGTAGTCTGTCACCATCTTACGGAAACATTGCCTCCTGCTGACTGGAGCCGTCTCGGATGGTGTAGACATTTGTAGCGCTGCCACAAAACTTCGCCACATTTGGAACATACTGGTCTTGCCCTGTGCAGAGGCGCTGCTTGTGCTCCCTTTTGTTGCAGAGCTGTCTCCACTGCCTCGACGCACAGAGCTGCTTTGTAAAGCAGTAGCAGCAGCAGTGCTCTCGGCTGGAATGGAGAACATTATGGATTGCACCAGTGTGTCTTGGTACTCCCGCATTTTACGCTCCCGGTTCAACGGTGTGATGAGGCTTTGTAAGTTGTCCCGGTAGCGAGGGTCTAGGAGGGTGTACACCCAATAATCAGACGTGGTGAGATAATGTGCGATGCGGCGGTCGTTTCTCAGGCACTGCAGCATGAAATCAACCATGTGCTTCAGACTCCCAACTGGCCAAGAAACGCTGTCCCCTGCAAGAGGCGTCATCTCTGCCTGCTCTGCATCACCCCACCCTCGCTCTACATACTGACTAGAGCGTTGTGTACCTCCCTCTGGAGCGATGTCTTCCTCCTCCATTGACTCCTCCTCATCCTCCTCACAAAGTGAGCCCTGCCCAGCCCTTTGTGAGGAACCACGTTGCGCTGACTGTCCAGAAGGTGATGGAATTTGTGACTCCTCATCCTCCACCTCTTCCAAAACCTCATCCCTTAGTGCTTGCAGTGTTTTTTGAAGCAGGCAGATAAGGGGGACAATCAGGCTGACTAGTGCATCATCTACACTCGCCATCCGCGTTGACTCATCAAACGCACGCAAAACGTGGCAGATGTCCTTCATAGAGGCCCACTCAGTAGTGGTGAAGTGTGAACGGCGCAAATTGCGAGTTGATTGCGCCTGATGCAGCTGATACTCCATTACTGCTGGCTGCTGCTCACACAACCGCTCCAACATATGTAACGTGGAATTCCACCTGGTGGGTACGTCACATATGATGCGATGTTCAGGAAGGCGAAATCTGTGTTGCAGAGCTGCAATGCGCGATCTGGCCATGCTATAACGTCGCAAGTGAGCGCACTCTAGGCGGACCTTGTGCAGCAGTGCATCAAGATCCGGATAGTCCCTCAAAAAACTCTGCACGACCAAGTTGAGCACATGTGCCAGACATGGTATGTGAGTGAGGTTGCCAAGGCCCAGAGCTGCCACCATATTTCGGCCATTGTCACACACTACCAAGCCTGGCTGGAGATTCGCTGGCAAAAACCACACGTCGCTCTCCTGCTTGATGGCATTCCAGAGCTCCTGCGCTGTGTGGCTTCGATTCCCCATGGAAATTAATTTTAGGCCGGCCTGTTGACGTTTGGCCACAGCTGTGCTCATATCGGTCGCAACAGGTAAGCGTTCACGGGTCCATGTGGAGGTAGACCGTGACGGCTCCTGCAGCGATGATTCTGAGGAACTGGAGTAGGAGGAGGAGTCAATGTGGACAGACTGGATTCCTGCAATCCTTGGAGTTGGCAGAACACGTACAGCGCCACTCGCAAGATCTGTACCCGGCTCCACAACATTGACCCAATGGGCAGTGAGGGAAAGGTATCGTCCCTGGCCATGGGTACTGGTCCACGCATCGGTGGTCAGGTGGACCTTGCTACTGACGGCGTTTAGTAGCGCATGTTTAATTTTTCCCTCAACATGCTTTTGCAGACCAGGGACGACTTGCCTGCTGAAATAAAATCGGCTGGGCACATTGTATTGTGGGACTGCCAATGCCATTAAGTTACGGAAACTGTCAGTCTCCACCAGCCTGAATGACAGCATTTCAAGGGACAAGAGTTTTGCAATGCCAGCATTCAGAGCCTGTGCTCGTGGATGGTTTGCCGAGTATGGCCGTCTTTTATCCCATGCCTGTGCTACCGATGGCTGTTTTGTTGTCTGGGAGTGTGAGGATGACAGGGAACTTCCAGCTGTGGGTGGAATAACACTGGGTCTCTGGACAACAGTGACAGAGGTTCTTCCATGGCGATCCTGTGAGGAAGCCGAACCAGCTGTGTGTGAGCTGGAGGAAGAGGCTCCAACACGAGCTGAAGATGTAGGTGCTGCTGTAGGTTGGCCTACATCTCCAGTGTGTCTTTGTAACTCAACCACGTGCTTTGTCCGCACATGTTTCCACATATTTGTGGTATTAAGGTTACTGACACTTTTATCTCTTTTTACTTTTTGATTACACAGCTTGCATTTGACATAGCAAATATCATCTGCAAGTGTGTCAAAAAAGGACCACGCAGTGCAAGTCCTGGGAGCGCCCGTTTTGGCTGTTGTAAGAGAACTGCTACGAACGGGTGCCAAACTGGAGGCTACAGGCAACCGAGTCTGCAGCCTACCTCTCCCTACTGTTTGGACCGTTGGGGCAATCTCTTCCTCAGAGCTGCTACCACCACCTTCCTGTTCCTCACGCCATGTTGGGTCTTGGACCTCATCATCTCCACTACCCTCTTCCAACACCTGCTGCTGTTGGGTGGTCTGGCCAGCACCATGCTCAACATAAACTGGCACCTGAGTCTCATCATCATCAGATGCGTTCTGCGGTGTGCTGACCATCGGCACTGGCTCACCCGCCTCTTCAGATTCAGAGAGACACAGCTGTTGCGCATCACTGCATACTCCCTCTTCTTCACATTCCAGAATGCTGCTTGGCTGGGCCCCTGTTTGCAAGCCAACAGATTCTGAGAACAGAAGCAGAGACTCAGCTGGCTCCTTTACAGAGCTCTCTGACTGCCTGGGCAATTTGGCAGGCGGTGAAGAGACAGATGGTTGTTCAACAGTGCTGTGGTCCTGAGGGGAAGGTGGAAGCAATTGAAGTCAATGCATTGGCTGCCATCCAACCAACAACGGCTTCAATTTGTTCTTCCCACAGCAGGGGGTACGCCAACCTCCTACAAAAGTGCGCATAAAGGAACGCTCACGGGGAAAACTGGTGGATGCTGTGTCACTGGGTGCGGCAGCAGCCACAGAATCCCCACGTCCTCTCCCTGCTGAAACTCCACGGCCACGACCACGTGCCTTACTCCCTGCCTTCTTCATCTTGGTAGATTGATAAAGAAAGTCAGAAAAGTTATAAGGCCTAAGTGTGGTTATTCCTCAGAGACTACAGTGAACACTGCAGACAACTGTTCAGTAGCTGTGAAAGGCCCCTTTGTGTACTTCTATAGTGTTTGCAACCAATGTATTGTATACGGATGGAAGCGCGTCACACTAATAGATTAGATTTTTTTAAAATAGAATGGAGCAGCACCAATTAGAGAAAAATGTCAAGGATGAGGCAGTGACACACGCTCAGCAGACTACAACCAGCAGTGGTTGAAGAACTAACTGGAGCGTAATCTGCACTCAAAAAATGAAAAGCTCACAGACTACAGTGAACACTGCAGACAACTGTTCAGTAGCTGTGAAAGGCCCCTTTGTGTACTTCTATAGTGTTTGCAACCAATGTATTGTATACGGATGGAAGCGCGTCACAGTAATAGATTAGATTTTTTTAAAATAGAATGGAGCAGCACCAATTAGAGAAAAATGTCAAGGATGAGGCAGTGACACACGCTCAGCAGACTACAACCAGCAGTGGTTGAAGAACTAACTGGAGCGTAATCTGCACTCAAAAAATGAAAAGCTCACAGACTACAGTGAACACTGCAGACAACTGTTCAGTAGCTGTGAAAGGCCCCTTTGTGTACTTCTATAGTGTTTGCAACCAATGTATTGTATACGGATGGAAGCGCGTCACACTAATAGATTAGATTTTTTTAAAATAGAATGGAGCAGTACCAATTAGAGAAAAATGTCAAGGATGAGGCAGTGACACACGCTCAGCAGACTACATCCAGCAGTGGTTGAAGAACTAACTGGAGCGTAATCTGCACTCAAAAAATGAAAAGCTCACAGACTACAGTGAACACTGCAGACAACTGTTCAGTAGCTGTGAAAGGCCCCTTTGTGTACTTCTATAGTGTTTGCAACCAATGTATTGTATACGGATGGAAGCGCGTCACACTAATAGATTAGATTTTTTTTAAATAAAATGGAGCAGCACCAATTAGAGAAAAATGTCAAGGATGAGGCAGTGACACACGCTCAGCAGACTACAACCAGCAGTGGTTGAAGAACTAACTGGAGCGTAATCTGCACTCAAAAAATGAAAAGCTCACAGACTACAGTGAACACTGCAGACAACTGTTCACTAGCTGTAAAAGGCCCCTTTGTGTACTTCTATAGTGTTTGCAACCAATGTATTGTATACGGATGGAAGCGCGTCACACTAATAGATTAGATTTTTTTAAAATAGAATGGAGCAGCACCAATTAGAGAAAAATGTCAAGGATGAGGCAGTGACACACGCTCAGCAGACTACAACCAGCAGTGGTTGAAGAACTAACTGGAGCGTGATCTGCACTCAAAAAATTAAAACCTCACAGACTACAGTGAACACTGCACACAACTGTTCACTAGCTGTGAAAGGCTCCTTTCTGTACTTCTATAGTGTTTGCAACCAATGTATTATATACGGATGGAAGCGCGTCACACTAATAGATACATATCAAAAAACTGACCGGCACATCCAAACATAGATCCAGTGTGAACAGGTGCTAAACCTAGAGTCACCAACTCATATACATACAAGAAAAAAGGTAGCACACTGTAGCGCTATAGCTTGCAGACACGAAATATGAAAATATGAAAAATATGAAAAATGAATTGCATCTCTGCCTTAGAAATATGAAAAATTGAGAAGTTTTAGCGCATAAGATGGCCAAATTATGTGAGCCTGATAGCCACGTCAAGGCTCTTCTCGTATATCAGGTCATATCACTAATAGATCACTGTTAATTTCAATTGAATGGAGCTGCACCAATTCCACAAAATAAAATAAAAAAAAGAGTCAGTGAGTGACACGTGCAGATGCTTACAAACAGCGGTGGATGCAGAGCAAACTGCAGCGTCACCTGCACTCTCACACACACACCTTGCACAGAGCTGTTAAAACAACACTGCAAGGCAAAAGGAAGCTTTACATAGCGGTTGGTAAACTAGCCTGCCTAAAGCACAGTACACAAAATCGCAATCTCTAACTGTCCCTCAGAGTCAGCAGAGCAGCGTTCTGTCCCTGAGTTCACAGCACAGTGACGCTAAAATGGCGGCGGCGCCTTTTATAGTGCATTCTGACATCATTTCAGCAGCCAATCACAGCCATGCCATTAGTTAACATGACCGCAGCATTACAGGATGTGCCCACACTTCGTAGGATTCCTCATTGGCTGACTAAAATCACAGTGCCTCTCAAAGAATTATGGGAACTTCCGATTCCGGTATACGATATAGGAAAAATATCGGAACTAAGTATCGGAATTCCGATACAGCGAATATCGACCGATACCCGATACTTGCGGTATCGGAATGCTCAACACTACTTGGCACCTGTCCAAATTGACAAAAGTACCAATACCTGGTTTACAAACAAAATATCACTGTGCTTGATTGGCAGCAAACTCGCCTGCCCTTAACCACATAGATCTCTAAGGGGTATTGTAAAGAGGAAGATGAGAGACACCAGACCCAACAATGCAGACGAGCTGAAGGCTGCTATCAAAGCAACCTGGGCTTCTATAACACCTCAGCAGTGCCACAGGCTGATTGCCTCCATGACACACTGCATTGATGCAGTAATTGATGCAAAAGTCTTCAGGCTCTCCAGGTCATACCACACTCTATGTGACCTGAAAGTGGCTTATACAATAAGTCTATGGAGCTTCAGAATAAGGCAGACATACATTGTAAAAGAGTCTTCTGGCTTATCCATGAAACATACAGAGAACAGGATAGTTTGAAGAGTGGTGACATCTGTGTGAAGACGACCCGGATGGTGTTGGATCCCAGAGAAGACATCTGTGGGTAAGTTTTTATAACACACACTGCACTACATACACATATATACAGATTCATAAAACAAATTTTTATAGGAATGTTACCATGTTTTTGGTACCTTATCTGACAGCAGCTTAATGTAGGAAAAGAGACCCTGATTCCAGCGATGTATCACTTTGTTTACTGAGTGCAGCAGTTGTGACACAATCAATGTTTTTAGATGTAGTGTGTAGCAGAGCTCAGAATGCTGAACCTACCCACACCACTGCTTTCTGTGTACACTGTCTATTGATAGTAAGCTACTTATCAGTGGAGAAGGTGTGGTCAGTATAGCAAGAATTTGTGATCTAGGCTAGGAAGTGATAATCTCCAGGTGATAAAGCCTTCATTGTAAGTAAACAACAGTCCACAGCCTAATAAGTGACACATCATTGAAATCTGTGTTTCAGCTGCTACCTCATGCTGTCCTCAGATAACATGAGAAAAACCTACTCAAAGATTCCCTTTAATAGGGGAACATTGACTTTTCTAGTCTATATTAAATTTGTTGCCAATAAATATCACATATTTAGACTTTTCTCAGTATAATCAATGTTTATGTGTAGGAATTACTTTTTTATTTTAAGATTATACCTAAATTTGTAATACCTACATGTATTTTAAGATAATACCTACATAATAAAACACCACATAGCAAACTATGAATAATGAAGGCAGTCTTTACTACCCGTTAGAGAACAGGGTATACTGTGTATGGATTGAGCTTTCCTAACTTCTCTTTCCTGGGTTGTCAATCAGCTTTTATAGATTATTTTATTATTGTTTTATTAGTTTTAAATGTTACTTAGTAAGCGATCCTGTTTAATACGGCATCCTGCCAATCAGGTCTCAGGGAAATGTAGATTTCAACTCAAAGGTCTCATTCAGACTTCAGTTTTCATGTACAATTTTCATCAACGATTTTCATCCATGCTTTTCACAGATAGAACTTGTACCTATTATAGTCCATGTTCAAGATCCTGTTGACATGTCTGTGTTTTTTTTGCAGACTGAGTCTTGAACTGAGTCAGGGGTCAAACTTACCAGTACATGTGTTAGGGTTCGAGTTCCCGCTGCTGCACAAGGGGAGTCTCGAACCAGTCCCGCTGTGGTCCCCCATTCTTCTCCGGCCACAGTGGAGCCTGCTCAGCAGAGACGTCGGTCCCAGCTTCTTGCCCATTCCAGTACTGTGCAGAGACTTGCTGCTGCGTCTCCTGGATCTGCTATTATAGCCAGTGCTAGAGCAGACGTCTTTGAGACGAAGTCCTGCGTTTCCCCTTCTGAGCATGCCCAGGGTAAGATCTCTCATTGGAGATCGGGGGTCACATGTTCAGGTACTGCAGCAGCTCCTATTGGTCTGCCAGGAAGGTCCTGAAACTACATGTGTTTTGGAACAGTTTCTCATTGGTCCTTGTTTCTGGCAGGTCCAGTAGCTGTTCTTATAAAAGGGTGGCATGGCTGGGCCACCATGCGCTAATATAAACCGTTATTAGCTTAGCGCCAGTGTGGTCATGCGTGTGTGTGGTTAGGGCCTGGCTGAAATAATCCCCTAGAATACCGACTTATTCGGTGAGGAGTTTGGTATGCCAGCTGGTCAGGGTCGGTGTCCTAGATGCCCTAGATTGCCGGCATAACCGGTGAGGAGTTTGATTGCCGTATTCAGGGTCTGGCGTTCAGACACCATAGATTGCGGGTAACTCCCGCGAGGACATTAGCGCATGTTCGCTTAGCAGTCAACTGTGTACCTGGGTGCCTGACAGGACACAGAAGTTTGTCTCAGCGGCTCTGTGACATAACAGGGTTCGCTTTCAACGCTAGACAGCGCCCTAGAGTGTTTATTTTGCGACTCAGTGGTGTTAAGTGAGTTCGCACACATCGCCATATAGCGCTGCGGCACTCCTTCTAGCGGCTCTGTGGAATAACAGAGTTCGCACATATTGCCACAGCGCGTTACGGCGTTTATTTTGGCGACTCTGCGGGATAACAGAGTTTGCTTCTTGCGCCATTTTACTAGCAGCAGGCTCCGCCTGCACGGTGGACCCGGGCTGCGAACGCACCTCTCTACATCATGTAACGGGTCTGTGAGGCAGAACCTCTGAGCTACTATACAAAGGGGCGGACATTGTAAGAGAGCGGGTGGCGACCAGGGTGGATGGGCAGGTAGTAACAGCAGATAACCGGGGTAGTCTCTGGATGAACAGGCAGGAAGTCACGGCAAGTGACCGAGGCAGTCTCTGGATGAGTGGGCAGGAGGTCACGGCAAGTGACCGGGGCAGTCTCTGGACGAGTGGGCAGGAGGTCACGGCAAGTGACCGGGGCAGTCTCTGGACGAGTGGGTAGGAGGTCAGGGCAAGTGACCGGGGCAGTCTCTGGATGAGTAGGCAGGAGGTCACAGCAAGTGACCGGGCAGTCTCTGGATGAGAGGGCAGGAGGTCACGGCAAGTGACCGGGGCAGTCTCTGGAAGAAGGTAGATACGACCTGTGATGGCTGAGCCTCCAGGTAGGCTAGCAGGCAGGTGACAGATGAGCGCTCCCAGGTGAGCGGGCGAGAGTCACTGGAATAGCAGAAGATCACGGTACGTGACTAGTGTTGAGCGATACGATACCGCAAGTATCGGGTATCGGCCGATATTAGCTGTATCGGACTTTCGATATTGACTTTCGATATTTCCCATATATCGTATACCGGAATCGGAATTGTCACTGTCACTGTGAGTGTCCGTCGGTCGGGTCTGTCAGGAGTCAGCGGCACTTACCTGGCAGAAGATCTCCGGTGGTCACGGCCTGGACTGGTTGATGCCTGCCATCATCTTTCCCCGGCGGTCACATGCAGTTTCTCGCGATAACTGCAGTGACTGCTGGGTAATCCCGGCCGTAAAGCAGTCAGTCCGATGACATCACCGCCGGGAAGCAGGTAATCAGCTGTGCTGCGCCGGGATGACAGCCTATGCCTGTCATTCCGATGTAGCAGAGCTGGATCGTCGTGGGACAGTCGTTACTATGGACTGCGTCGGACAGGTGGTATACTGTTGGTTTGTTTTTTTCCTTTTTTTACAGGAGATCGATGGCGTCGCAGGAATGAGAGTAAAATAAAAGAAATGAAAACTGTGTTGTCTCTTTTATTTCATTAAAATACTTTTTTCTTGCTGTGTCTTTTTTTTTGTACATTTAAAAACTTTGGGATTAATAATGGATCGGTGTCTTATTGACACCTCTCCATTATTAACCGGGCTTATTGTCACCGTGCAATCAACGGTGACATTAACCCCTTATTACCCCACTTGCCACCGCTACAGGGCAGTGGGAAGAGCCGGGTAAAGTGCCACAATTGGCACATCTTTTGATGCGCCAAATGTGGGGCTGCTGTAGGATGGTATTATCAGGCTGTTGAGGGCCAAAATCCATGGGCCTTGACAGTCTTTTAATACCAGGCCGCAGCAGTCTGCATTTTACTTGGCTGGTTAACAAAAATAGGGGGACCCCTACGCCGTTTTTTTTTTCGAGGGGATCCCCTATTTTTGTTAACCAGCCAAGCTAAGCATACTGCTGTGGCCTGGTATTATCAGGCTGGCAAGGTCCATGGATATTGGCTCATTACCAGCCTGAAAAACCAGGCCTCAGCAGTCTGCTTCATCTGGCTGGTTAACAAAAATAGGGTGGACCCCACGCCAATTTTTTTCGACGGGATCCCCTATTTTTGTTAACCAGCAAAGATAAGCAGACTGCTGTGGCCTGGTATTATCAGGCTGGCAAGCAGGGTCGGACTGAGGCACCGGGACACCGGAGAAACCTACGGTGGGCCCCAGCTCCTGCGTGGTGGGCCCTGATTTGAAAGGATAGGTCGCGGGGCAGAGGGGGCGGTGGCCCGGGGCCCGCACTCTGAGGGGGCCCACCCGGAGCTACGATACAGTTACATTCTGCGGCAGAGCAGGGAGAATCGCTCTCCCTGCTCTGCCGCCCGGAAGCTATGGGGCATGAACAGGCGTTGGGGGGGCCCGGTGCCAGCAGTGGGCCCCCCACCCATCATCGGAGGGTCAGCTGTATCGGCATCCAGCCGATAAAGCTGACCGCATAGAGAGAGAAGGAGCGAGCGCTCCTTCTCTCCCATAATCCCCCTCTCAGCGTATGACAGCGGGCGCAATAACATCACCTGCCGGCGCCCGCTGTCAGACGCTGAGAGGGAGAACAGTGAGCAGCACAGGAGCCGGGAGGTGAGTATTTTTTTTATTTTTTTTTTAATGGGGGTGCAGTCGAGTCCTGGCTGGAGAAGTCGTCATGTCGGTGTGGGCCAGATGGAAAAGACATGAAAAGTGAACAATTCCATTAGAAACAACATCAGCGGTAAGTCATTATCTGTACCTGTGCTGTAATCTATATGTTCTGTAGGACTGGTATTATTTAACACAGAACATATGGCGGTAATATCAATATTGGTCTTTTTATATATAGATTATTTTGGCCAACAGCGCGGTCATTTGTTGAGGTTCTCTGATGATGGGCCCACTCAGAAGTTTTGCCCCACTAAACCAAAACCCTAGCTACGCCTATGGCTCTCTCTCTAGTCTTTCTTTCTCGCTCTCTGTTCTTTCCTTCTCGCTCTCTGTTCTTTTTTCTCTCTGTTCTTTCTTTCTCTCTTTTCTTTCTTTCCTCTCTTTCTTTCTCTGTTTGTTCTTTCTCTCTCGCTGCTCTTTCTTTCTTTTCCTCAGTACCAGCCACTGTGCCCTCATTACCAGTCAGTGTGATCAGCAGTGCTAAATGGTTACGCTTGGGGCGAGGATATGGGTGTGATTAGCTGTGAAATGGGTGTTGTCGGGGCGTGGGCTAAAATTTTCAGCGGCGCGCAACACGCGCCGCAGCCTTTAATCCTCCTTCCTGTCTTCCAAATTTGGGAGGTATGCTGTATGACCTCCCTACAACTTCTGGCCATGCTCCTGATGAGCGCGACGGATGGTCTCGTGAGGGATCTCCTCCCACACCTGGACTAAAGCATCCACCAACTCCTGGACAGTCTGTGGTGCAACGTGGCATGGCCTAAAATTTTCTGCAGCATGCACAGCGTGCCACAGCCTTTGTCCCTCTTTCCCTTATTCAAAGGTTGGGAAGTATGATGGTGGGCCCAAGATTATATTTTCTCTGGTGGGCCCAAGGTACTCCAGTCCGACACTGCTGGCAAGGTCCATGTATGTTGGCTCCTTAACAGCCTTAAATACCATGCCTCAGCAGCAGGGGCGTACATATAAATCATGGGGCCCCATAGCAAAAGTCTGAATGTTCCCCACCCCCCCAAAAAAAAACCCAGAGGCATTGTAAATGTAAAGTGCCAGCACAGTGAGGGAAGTTGAGTCGCACAGAGACAGGGGTTTTGGGGGTACTTGGCACCGATCACGTCGACTTCTATGGGGGATGTCACGAGTAGCACAGCTCGGTCCGTGACCTGGGCGATAACTGGAATGTGGGATATTTCCAGGGGATGATAGAATGTTCGTGTAGTTTGTCGTGACGCCACCTGTAGTACCTGGTCAGGGTGTCCAGCGCTGCTGTGCAGGTCCTCTGGAAGGGATGGTGTAGTGCAGGTAGGTGATAAGTCTTCTACAGGTAACACGCTATCCTTCCAGGGCAGATAGATGTGAGATAGAGCAATGGTGCAGAGTGATGTAGCAGAGTGGACTATGCGACGTAGTAAGAAAGCAGGAAACACTTCAAGTTAAACGTTGCATAATAAAATTTTTAATAATAACATTACAAAAGTGCAAATAGCATTACTGCCGAAGTTCGTTGAGAGTCCTTAGGACTACCCCCACCGGGGTAACTTCACAGTGTCCTTTACTTGTGTTGTGGAGGACCCGCTCCAAACCTCCAACTGTGGTCTTGGGTGGGCTGCAAGACTTTCCTTGAGCAGACCTCACTTTCGGCCACACCAAACGGGTTTTTAGTTTCTGAGGTAGTTGAAAATAGTGCACAGTTAAGTTTTTTGTAAAACCAAGATGGAGCACCGAAGTGCCAACTATTTACAGAAAAGTTTGTGAGCCAGTACAGTTCATGGCTTCAAAGTTCAACATTTTGATTACATTGAAACACCATTACCCAACCTGGGTATATAAAGGCAACAATAAACTTGTTCTTCTGAACATTCACCCGTCCGGGTACATCAAACCATTACCCAACATGGGTATATTAAGGCAACAATAAACTTCTTTTTATGAACATTCACCCGTCCGGGTACATCAATAATTTAACGATTTACATACAGAGACCCTGTCCTGGTTATTTAGACTTCTTTGGCTGGCCTCTTACAGGTACCACCTGGTACTCTTCTGGAGCTTGCCAAACATCCATGACAGGAGGGTCCACCCAGACCTGATGACGTCGTGTGGCCTGTACAGTTACGTCGTGACCCGCTATCTGGGTCTGTGTGGCCACCTCTTTCGTCTCCCTCCGGGTCTGGAACCCTATGTCCCGGACTGTACGAACCCCAGGGGGCCTAACAGGCGCCGGGTACGGGCCAGCTATCATTATCATGTCCATAGCTGGGGCTGCTGAGGAGACCACTGAGGGAGGCTGGGGAGATTTACGGCGTGGGGTGGGCACTTGTGCAGAGGCCTGGTTGGGGGAGGCTGAAGGCTCGGAGGGTCTGTCAGTTTCCTGACACTCTGGGGAGTAGGGGTCGCACCTGGTAACATTTAGGGCGTACCATCCATTGTAACCCCAGTGTCGGGTGTAAGTCACCAAGTCTCCTGCCAACAGGTCCCTTCCCGGGTGTCCTTCTGGGAGGTGAGCCTCCACGTCCCGCCGGGTTACAAAGACTTCTAAATAAAGTCCAGGCTCCTGGATGAAGCCCCAACCACCTTTTAACTTAAAGTTCCGTACTGCACCCTTACGCCGCGGCTCCCTCAGCGTACTTTTATCCTTTCTCATACGTGCCTTCTCTGCCAGGTCCTTCTCCAGGTGACGTTGCCGAAGCTTTTGGGATTCTCGCTGCTCCCTTTGTCGCTCTGCTTCCCGCTCCCGACGTCTCCACTCTTCCTCCTGACGCCGGTTGTAATTCTCCTCCACCAGCAGCTCCATGTCTCCACCATCAAATGCCAGCTTACGATGTCCGGTTTGCGGCAGCTCTCCTGGCGCCCGCCAGTCCTGGCGGCGCTCACCTGTGGCGGAAGCAGCCGGCTCTGGAACAGATGACGGTCGGGGCTCCGGTACAGGCAGGTAGAGCTCTGGTGCCTGCGCGGTCTCCTCCATGAGGACGGGTGTCGCTTCTTCTGCCTCAGCGACGGGGGCAGACAGCGGGATCTGGGGTGCTGGTGCGACGTTTTCTGCAGGAACGGGTGCCTCCACTGTGATACTGGCAACCGGTTCAGATTGCAAGGGCTGGGATGCCCGCACGGCCTCCTCTACTGGAACGGGTGCCTCCACTGAGATACTGTCAACCGGTTCAGATTGCAAGGGCTGGGATGCCCGCACGGCCTCCTCTACTGGAACGGGTGCCTCCACTGAGATACTGTCAACCGGTTCAGATTGCAAGGGCTGGGATGCCCGCACGGCCTCCTCTACTGGAACGGGTGCCTCACCTTCCGGTACAGACACTTCAGGGGGTAAGAGGGATTGGCACCGCTCCAAGTGTAGTTTTAGGGCCCGCCAGCTCGCTTCCATCCTGGCGACCTCCTCCAGGTGCCGGGCCAGGTCTATCAGGGTATCCTCCGCTTCTTCCAGCGTAGGAGGGTTTCCAGGCCGGGTGCCAAACGGTGGCTCCGTGGTGATCGGGTCGCTTCCGTGGGGGGAGAGCTCTGACTCCTCCATCCCTTCCCACTTCTGCTCACGTCCGTTCGCCATCTCTGCCAAGTCACATGTGTCATTAGCATCAGGAGAGGCGCCATCTTTTGTAGGGAGGCGGGACCTTCGCGTTCGTTTCCGCCCACTGAGGAGGATGAGGAGGCGGAACTCCAGAGCTGTGGGGCACGATCTTACATTGCAGTAACATTTAGAGTGGGCGGACATCGTTTTCGCGCCACGGAGTGAGTGTACGCCCATGA
>JARQOD010000005.1:461073795-461150688 GCA_033576555.1 Oophaga sylvatica
GGGTAATCGGGAGTTATTGGCCATGAAGTGGGCTTTTGAAGAGTGGAGACATTGGCTGGAGGGAGCCAAACATCAGGTGGTGGTCCTTACGGACCATAAGAATCTGGTCTATCTGGAATCTGCCAAGCGACTCAATCCTAGACAGGCCAGGTGGGCCTTGTTTTTCACACGTTTTAATTTTGTGGTTTCCTTTCTTCCTGGCACTAAGAATGTTAAGGCGGATGCCCTCTCGAGGAGTTTCCTTGCGGACTCTCCTGAGCTATCTGATCCCTCTGTTATTTTGAAGGAGGGTGTAGTTCTTTCCGCCATCTCGCCCAATTTGAGACTTGCTCTGGAGGGGTGTCAGGAGGATAGGCCCGAGCGCTGCCCTGTTGGAAAATTGTTTGTCCCGGACCAATGGAAAAAGAGTGTGATGTCTGAGATTCATTGTTCCGCATTGGCTGGGCATCCCGGAATTTTTGGTACCAGAGACTTGGTTAGTCGGTCCTTTTGGTGGCCTACCTTGTCTCGCGATGTCAGGGAATTTGTGCAGTCCTGCGGGACTTGCTCTCGCTCCAAGCCTTGCTCTCGCTCCAGTGGTTTGTTGATGCCATTGCCTGTGCCCAAGAGACCATGGACCCATATCTCTATGGATTTCATTTCCGATCTTCCTGTTTCTCAGAGAATGACCACCATCTGGGTAATTTGTGATAGGTTTTCCAAAATGATACATCTTGTGCCATTACCTAAGTTGCCTTCCTCCTCTGAATTGGTGCCGTTGTTCCTTCAGCACGTGGTTCGTTTACACGGCATTCCTGAGAACATTGTGTCTGACAGAGGAGTCCAGTTTGTTTCCAGATTTTGGAGGACTTTTTGTTCTAAACTGGGTGTTCAATTGTCTTTCTCCTCGGCATTTCATCCTCAGACCAATGGTCAAACTGAGAGAACAAACCAGACATTGGAGACTTATCTAAGATGCTTTGTGTCTGCTGATCAGGATGACTGGGTCTCTTTTTTGCCTTTGGCTGAGTTTGCTCTTAATAATAGGGCTAGCTCTGCCACTTTGATGTCTCCGTTTTTCTGTAATTCTGGGTTTCACCCTTGATTTTCTTCAGGACAGACGGAGGCTTCTGTCTGTCCAGGTGTTGACTCTGTTGTTGAGCGTATGCAGCAGATTTGGGACCAGGTAGTGGAGAGGTTGTCCCTCTCTCAGGAGAAGGCCCAGCGGTTTGCTAACCGGCATAGGACTGATGGTCCTCGGTTTAAAGTGGGGGACTTGGTCTGGTTGTCCTCAAGGAATATTCCTATGAGAGTAGCATCTCCTAAATTTAAGCCTAGGTTCATTGGACCTTATAAGATCATGGAGATTATTAATCCTGTTTCTTTTCGTTTGCTTCTTCCAGGGACATTTAAGATCCATAACGTGTTCCACAAGTCCTTGTTGAAGAGGTTTGTTGAGCCAGTGGTTCCTGCTGCTGTGCCTCCTGACCCTGTTTTGGTTGAGGGCAATCTGGAGTATGTGGTTGAGAAAATATTGGATTCTCGTTTTTCTAGACGAAGACTCCAGTATTTGGTTAAATGGAGAGGTTATGGTCAGGAAGATAATTCTTGGGTGTTTGCTTCGGACATCCATGCTAGGAGACTTATCCGTGCGATCATAGAACTCATCCTGACCGACCTGGTTGCTCAAATGAGGGTTCGGTGACCCCTCCTCAAGGGGGGGGTACTGTTGTGAATGGGTTTGAGATGAGTTCTGAGCAGAGGCTCCCTCTGGTGGTTACAAGCGGTACTAGTGAGGATTGTGAAGACTGGGAATCAGGTGTTACTGATTGGTCTTATTTAAGGGAATCATTTTCCCATCAGGGTTGCCGGTGATCAATTGTTCTGGTCTGAATCCTTCTTTCCAGTTTCCCTTGTAGCCTGCTGTGTCGTGTCTGCATCTCCTGCTATCAGATAAGACAATTTCTTATTTTGTGTTTTTGCTATATTTTTGCATTTGGTCCTGCACTTCTTTGGGGGCCTTCTGGGTCCCCTCCGGGGGCTTTTGGCCTCTCAGTTCAGTTCAGCCACTGTGTTTTGTACTTTTGCTTTTTCCAGTTTTTTCAGTGGCTGCTGTTTTTGTTACACCAGAGAACTAATTTAGGTGGTAGAGGTCGTGTGATCTCAGGTGATTTTGAAATTAGTAGAGTTGGTGTTTTTCAGGGTTTTCTGGGATTGCAGTAAGTACCCTTCCTGTCCTTTTCTATTTAGATAGTTTGGGCCCCAGCGTTTGCTCATACTATTTTCTTTCTGTGTCAGTATTTCCTCTTGTCTAACCGCCATTACATGTTTGGGGGCTTTCTATTATCTTTGGGGTTCTGCTACGGGGCAGATAGCTTTCCTATTTCTATCTTTAGGTGTAGTTGGTTTCTCAGGCTGTGACGAGGCGTCTAGGACCAACGTAGGAACGCTCCACGGTTGCCT
Source organism: Oophaga sylvatica (assembly GCA_033576555.1). NCBI lineage: Eukaryota > Metazoa > Chordata > Amphibia > Anura > Dendrobatidae > Oophaga > Oophaga sylvatica. The sequence continues at coordinate 461,076,238 of JARQOD010000005.1, forward strand.
CTAGTTGCGGTGGTTAGTCAGGGTACTGCAATCTCATAGATTCCAACTGCTCTGGTGTATTTCCTTTTTTGCTTGCACTCCTCAGCTACCGTAACATAACACAAATAGGTGACTGATTGATGCACAAGAGTAAGTGGAGGTAGAGTACGGTTTGCAGTAGCTGATGGTGATTATGATAAATACAATGACCAGGGACTCTTTGAGGATCTGGTTTTGCTACCAGTAAAACTATCATGAGGAGGAAAGCCTGAGCCTTGCTCAAATTCCTTTCCAGTAAAGCTGATCATGCTACTTCTTCAGACATAGTTATTATTTATTTCTGGTTCCTAGTATGTACAGTAACATAGTAACATAGTAACATGGTTATTAAGGTTGAAGGAAAACTTTAAGTCCATCTAGTTCAACCCATATCCTATCCTAACCTGCCCGAACATGTTGATCCAGAGGAAGGCAAAAAAAACCCAAGTGACAAACAGTAAGCTTCACATTGGGGAAAAAAATTCCTTCCCGACACCACATATGGCAATCAGACTAGCTCCCTGGATCAACGCAGTATCTAGGAAACTAGTGTATATAACCAGTAATATTATACATGGATGGCTTATTTTGTGGATTCAGAGCATGCACACTGTAATAGATTGGTCCTCAAGCTACACAAAAGATAATTACCACACCCAAAATGGCTACACATATGGAGGTCTGAACCTGCCTTCAAAGATAATTACCACACCAAAAATGGCTACACATATGGAGGTCTGAACCTGCCTTCAAAGATAATTACCACACCCAAAATGACTACACATATGGAGACCTGAACCCGCCTTTCATCTGCTCCCTCTGCAATTGTCTGTACATTAATAGGAATAGAAGGTAGAAATAGTGGAATAACATCTGACAGTGAGTTGACAAATTTAGTAAACCTATTTATAAACCTTATTATGGAATTGCTTGTCCACTGTTTAGGATTCATTCTTATCAAGAGTATATTCCAGTTAAAATAAAGCATATCTCACTCTGCAGGCACATAGCGTTACCATAGTTTACCCATACTAGCTATACAGTAAATTGTAACCCTTACTAACAGGTTTCCCCTATCGCGGCCCCCTGAGGATGCACATTCAGTTGAAAATGGATCTGGCATGGGCCCGGTTATCATCACACCCTTTGTGACCACAATCGTTATGCCTCTAGTAGTCCAATAATCAAGTGATATGGAGGTGCAGGACCTAAGGAGTCTGTTTGACTGTAAATGGATTGATCCATGATATAATGAAGTATAGCACCTTGAAAACACCATTTTTACATTTATTTTCAGAAAAAATATATTTACACCAGTCTTCTACAGTACAGTCCATGCCTTGTATTTTCTGCAAAGTTATTTTTATGATGAAGCCTTTATCAGACTGTTTGGGAGTTTGGGACATCTGAATGAGTGATTGCCTGAAGAAGAAAAGATGAGCATTACCATGAGTCCTGTGTCTAACCAACAGTTATGCATCCTGAGATCATTCATGTGTGGAATTGCTATTTATCCCAGAACATGGGCTCACTCACAATTTTGCCTAAAAACACTGTTGTGAATAAAGAATGGCATCTAAACATGCTCCAAGAGAAAAATTTCCTAATGATCCAGGAGCAGTTTGGTGATGGGCAACGCTTTTTCCATCATAATGGAGAACCTTGTCACAAGTCAAAACTGATGACTTAGTGGCACAGTCAACAAAACATTGACATTTTGTTTCTATGGCAAATAATTTCCAAGATCTCAATCCCCTTAAGAACCTGTTTTGAGTCATCAAATTTGTTTGGACAAACAAAAACTCAGAAATTGTGATAAACTCCAACCACTGATTAGGGAAGAATTGTTTGCCATCAGTCAGGATTTGGCCCAGAAGCTGATATCCACCATTGCAGGGTGTATTGCAGAAGTCTTGAAAAATAGGGGTTAATACTGTTAATAATGAGTCTTTGTATAAACTTGCTGTATTTACCAATAATAGTTTAAAAGTCTACTTCTGTATATGAAAGAAATATCTGAACAAAAGATCTAACACAACCTGCTGCAGGAAGCTTTGTGAGATTCAAAATTTGTGCCCCAAAACTTTTTATCATGACTATCAAGCAGCAGCGAAATTGGAGCATGGGTCATTTTGACATCTGCCATTGGCAGTTGATGATGGACACATGCCACCTACTGAAGCCCTTAGAAGAACCCAGAAAATGTTTCTGTTGAGACAATTGTGTCATCAATTATGTCATCCCTCTCATATTCCGCCAGGAAAAAACACTCACCAGAATTCAATATGGGATGGAGGAAAACAGCAGCTTCTACATATTCATTACTGTCCTGTAGCTGTTGAAACCCTTAAGGGCCAAGTTTATGCAGCAGGATATGGAGCACGTTGATATAAAGGAGGAATAAGAGAAGGAGCATCAGCAGGTGGATGTGGAGAGGAACAATTATTCCAGGCAGGGGATGAGGCTGACAGAGTGAAAATGATGATGACAACAATGATGATAGTTATGACATCCGACCATTGCAGTGGGGTGCAGAAAGTGAACCATGCTGACCAGCATGGCTAGCTGTATTCTTGTGGAATGCTTGTGTATAGCTTCCATAGAGCAAAAGAATAAATATTGAATGGTCAAGGTTTTAGGCCCTCACTATTAGGGCTCTTTCACACGTCCGTGTCTCTGATACGTGTGGTGATAGTTTTCACATGTACCGGAGACACTGACACATGTAGACCCGTTCAAGTGAATGGGTCTGTGCACATGTCAGTGTGTTTCCATGGACCATGTGTCTGTGGGCAAAACATGGTGACTAGAGTTAAGCAAAACAGGTCGGTCAGATTCAAAAGTTGCCGGCTTTCGACAAAGTCGGGTTTCGTTGGCCGAAACCCGATCATAGCGTGCAATCGGCCATGCAGTCGTCAACCCCAGCGCCCAAGTCGGTTTTCCCATAATGCTTGCAGGCGCCTTTCTTCAGCCAATGAGCAAGGACGTACACTGTAGTCAACGAGATGACATGTGCAGCGTCCACAACCATCTTTGAGAAGGGCATTTCAGTGATTGGCTTGCTTTGGGGGGCGTCATAGTATCTATAAAAGCCCTGAGCGCCGACCTCCATTTTACTTGTGCTGATATGAACAGTAGTGAGAGGTTGCTGACGCTGTTTATCAGCAGGGAAAGAGTTAGGCAGGAAAGAGAAGCTATTCTGTGCTTGTGCTGATAGCAATTGTGCTGTACAGTTAGTGTGCAATGACAGCGGAGGAATTTCTTGTGTGCAGCAGCAGAGCTGGTTATTAGGCTGCCTGATAGCTGTATTGCTGTGTGTACACTGCTGTGCAGAATGCTTTTTACACAGCACTAATACTTTTATTCTTTTTTTTCTGCACACTTAACGACTGTTAATTTTTTCCCACACCGTTTAGAGCTGTACGCTCCTCACACACTACCGTGTACCGACTGGTATCTCGGACAAATACATGCTGACTATCTGTGTGTGACTCCAGAAATATATATTGCAATTTTCCCCTACAATGTATACAGCTGTACGTTTCTGAGACAGTACCGTATATCTGCTCTTTGTATTACGGTCAAATCCATACTGAGTGAGCCTCTGTGTGTGACTCCAGAAATATACACGGAGATTGCAATTTTCCCCTACACCATATACAGCTGTACGCTTCTGAGACAATACCGTATATCTGCTCTTTGTATTACGGTCAAATCCATACTGAGTGTCATCTGTGTGTGACTCCGGAAATATATACGGAGATTGCAATTTTCCCCTACACAGTATACAGCTGTACACTTCTGATACAGTACCGTATATCTGCTCTTTGTATTGCGGTCAAATCCATACTGAGTAAGCGTCTGTGTGTGACTCCGGAAATATATACGGAGATTGCAATTTTCCCCTACACAGTATACAGCTGTACGCTTCTGAGACAATACCGTATGTCTGCTCTTTGTATTACGGTCAAATCCATACTGAGTGTCGTCTGTGTGTGAATCCGGAAATATATACAGAGATTGCAATTTTCCCCTACACCGTATACAGCTGTACGCTTCTGAGACAGTACCGTATATCTGCTCTTTGTATTACGGTCAAATCCATACTGAGTGAGCGTCTGTGTGTGACTCCGGAAATATATACGGAGATTGCAATTTTCCCCTACACCGTATACAGCTGTACGCTTCTGAGACAGTACCGTATATCTGCTCTTTGTATTACGGTCAAAGCCATACTGAGTGACCATCTGTGTGTGACTCCGGAAATATATATGGAGATTTAAATTTTCCCCTATGTCATATACAGCTGTGTGCTCCTCATACAGTATCATATATCTGCTGGTATTTTTGGTACATTTTCCCAAACATGAGGAAGTATGGTGGAAGAGGCTGCAGACGTGGGCGGAGGGGCCAGCTGGGAATGATGTGGTGGTGGTGGTGCATCTGCTGGTAGTGCCGAAAGCCCAATAGCACCTAAGACAGGAGGTGTTGAGCCTGCGCCATCGTCTGGCTCCAGAAGGCCTGGAAGGCTCCCTTTTCTGGGATTAGGTAAACCGCTTTTATTTAAAGTCGGAGCATCAGGAACATGTTTTGGCTTACATTGCCGAAACAGCCTCCAGCTCTATCACTTCCTCTTCTGAAGTTTCAAAAAATGCAAGCACTGAGTCATCAGTGCAGGCTCCTAGTCAGGAATGACACCTTTTCTTGTGTCCTTCATCCCCACCAAAAGTGAAGAATGCGGCAGGCCACACTTCAGATTACTCCATGGAGCTCTTTTCACATATCATTCCTGGGTTATCAAGTCAAATCTTGAATTCCCCAGTCCAAGATGAATATGACATGGAGTGCACGCATGCAAAGCCACTGCTATCTGATTCTGCTGTTACATTCACCCAGAGCACTAAATTGCCCTCACAGTCTACTGAGCCAGAATCTGACCCTGATGAAACTCAGGTGTCCCTTCCCACATACTCTAACACCTTACACGGTGACACAGAGGAAGGTGCAGATGAAATTGAAGAGGAGGTGATGGATGACCCAGTTGTTGACCCGGATTGGCATCCATTGGGGGAAGAGGGTGCCGCTGGCAATAGCTCAGAAGAGAAGGAGGATCCGCAGCAGGCATCGACATCGCAGCTGCGGTTATCTGGCAGGCCCATAGCAGTCCAAAACCGTGTTAAAAAAACAAAAAGAATTGCAGGACAGCTTGGCCAGACGGTCAAATTTGCACAGTGTGCAAGCCCTGAAAATTTATCCCATAGTAGGAAGAGTGCAGTGTGGCACTTTTTTGACCAAAATCCTATTGATGAGGCAAAGTTTATCTGTAAGAAGTGCGAAAGGACCTTTAGCCGAGGGAAAAAATCTCCGAAATTTGAATACCAGTTGCATGCTTAGACATTTAAACACCATGCACTTGCAAGCGTGGATGGACTACAAAATCTCACTGGCTTTGAATGCCTACATTGCCAAACTGATCTCATTAGAGATGACGCCCTTCCGGTTGGTTGAAAGCGCAGCGCTCTGAGAGCTCATGGTCTACGCTGTCCCACGCTATGACCTACCCAGTCGGCACTTCTTTTCTAGAAAAGCCATCTCTGCCCTCCACCTGCATGTGAAAGACCGCATTGTCCATGCACTCAAACAATCAGTGAGTGGAAAGGTGCACCTCACAACAGATGCATGGGCCAGTAAGCATGGCCAGGGCCGTTACGTGTCCATCACTGCACACTGGGTTAATGTGGTAGATGCAGGGTCCACAGGGACAGCAGCGGTGGGACAGTGTTGCCTAGCCCACGGTATAGGCAACATTTGGCTGAAGTCATTCGACCCTCCTCCTCCTCCAGAAGCAAAAGCTCGTCGACAGAGCGCAGTCGCACGAGCACTCCATCCGCAGCTGCCAGTGTTGCACACGAGGTGTCCCACTATCGATCAGCTAGAGATAAGCATCAGCAGGCTGTTTATTTTCATTTTTTTAAATGGTTGGAACAATATATGGGGAACATTATACACTGGAGAATTATATATGGGGCCCATCATACACTTGAGCATCATAGGTAGGGCCCATTATACACTGGAGCATCATCCATGGGGCACATCATATACTGGAGCTTCATATGGGGCCCATTATATATGGTGCATCATATGGGGCACATTATATATGGAGTATCACATGGAGACCATTATATATGGAGCATTATATATGGGGACCATTATATTTGGAGCATTATATGGGGTTCATCATACCCTGGAGCATCATATATGGGGCCCATCATATACTAGAGCATCATATGGGGTTCATTATTAATGGGGCATCATATAGGGCCCTTTATATATGGAGCACATATGGGGCCTATTCTATATGGAGCTTTATATGGAGCCCATTCTGTATTGAGCAATATATGGGGCTCATTATTCTGTATAGAGCAATATATGGGGCTCATTATTCTGTATGGCGCACTAGGTGGTGCCCATAATACTGTATGGTGGACTATACTGTCTGTTTTTTGAGCTATTGTAGAATTTAAAATAGATATCACTCATGTAATGTAAGAAGTGAAGTATTTGGCATTGTACTATACCTATATTTCTCTGCCGTATCGGAGCATCATGAATTGTGGTTTGTTTTAAAGGGGCCCACTGAGACTCTTTGGCCCGGGGCCCGCGAAAGCCTGGAGCCAGCACTGCCCCCCCACAACTTTAGCCAAATAACCCCCAGTTTTCAATGCGTTACTATTATTATAAAGTAAATTAAGGTTGACAAGCTTAAGTAATAAGAATTTATGTAATTGGCATTGAAATGGGCACTGTAGGTGTGTTTACTGTCCTCCACTCCCTGCCAACTTTTATTCCCCATTGACTTGCATTTGGGTCGGATTTTCGACTCCAACCCGACCATTTCCGTTAATCGGCCGACTTCGTTCAACTCGAATTTTGAGAAAGTCTGGTTTCACGAAACTCGACTCGACGCTAAAAAAGGCAAAGTCGCTCATCTCTAATGGCGACATGTCCATTTTTTACCTTCAGCACGGTTTACATGACAGCTGCCTGCTGTCATTATTATCACTTGAATATAACTCTCATCATTCTCCCCTGCTTGCGCTGATCGCCGGCAGAGCAGGGGAGAATGATGAGAGCATCTTCAGCACCCGGCGCCGAGGAACAGCGTTTACTTTACCGCTGCTTCCCTGGAGCCCGTCCGTGTGGTACTGATGCAGCACACGGTTGCCACACCTTTGCCGCAAGTATTACACACACGGACACAGTAATCGGTACCAGAAATATCTGAATGTGTAAAACCGGCCTTAGAGATGAGCGAACCTTTTAAGGTTCAGCTCAAATATGTTTGCCAAACTTCCCGATGTTCACTGAAAAGTTCATTGAACACCATTGAATTCAAAGGGAGGCAAAACCAAATGCAAAGACAATACATTCAGGGGTGTCCAAAAGCTGGCAAAACAGCTCAAATTAGGGGCAAACACTAGGAAAAATGGAATCAATTGACTAAAAAAAAAAATTACTAGGACACCCCTGTATTTTTGATAACCAGCCAGGCAAAACTGACAGCTGCGGGCTGCAACCCTTAGCTGTCAGCTCTAGCAAGGTTGGTTATCAAGAATAGAGGGGTCCCTACACAGTTTTAAAAAAATATTTAAATAAATAAGAAAAAATTGTCCCGCAAAAAAAAGTCCTAACATGGCCATATTGCCAAAAAAATAAAAAAGTTATGGCTCTGGGAAGGCAGGGAGTAAAAAAATTAAACGCAAAAAGCGGAAAACCCCAAGACCCCAAGATCATGAAGGGGTTAAAATGAGCCTTAACACCTTCCCTTGTTTTGGTAAAAAAAAGGCAGTGACTACAAAGAATATATCACACTCACCACATTCTGGTAACGTATATACATTCAATTCTCCAATCATACTTATTTATGACACAAATGTAAATCCACAAACAAACTTACTTTATATTTGTTATGTATTGGCACTAATTAGTTATAACTTAATTCCCATGGTACTGTAGTACTTTTAGAACGCTGTGTGATATTAGTTAGATTGTCAATCATTTGCTTAATTGTCTCTTTTTACTTTTCCTATTACCTTACATTATTATGTAAGCATGACATAGCTTCAACCAGTGATTGGCAAACCGGACAGTTCTGGTAAGTTCTAGTGTGTCAATGTTGGGACTAGGAAGCATGTGTCAAAGATAGGATTGGCAAAAAGGTGAACATTGGAACTGGACCCATGGAGCAGATCGAAGGGTGAGTATCAGAGGTGTAGCTAGGGTTTTGGTTCGGGGGGTGAAACTTCTGAGTGGGCTCCTAACCAGGTAACCCTGATTACAACCCAGTGACGCACCCTAATAGTTGATGTAGGAGAACCTCAGCAGATGACAGCGCTGTAACTGAAAATAATCTCTATATAAAGACCAGTATTGATATTACCGCCATATGTTCAGTGGTAGATACCAGTTCTAATGAATATAAGATTAAAGCACAGTTATAGATAATAACTTACAGCTGACGTAACAACGTTCTTTCTGATAGAATCGTTCACACTTCCCGTCTTTTCCATCTGGTCCAGACAGACATGACAACTTCTTCCAGCCAGGACTCGGCTGCAGAAAATACAATAAAAACACATCTCACTACTCACATTTTCAGCTCCATCACCTTCTATTCCCAACCTGCACAAACCCCTCATCCTGCTGATACCCCAATACTGATCTGCTGCTGCCATATGGGTCCACATTTTGTCCCCTAGAAAGTAATAATGCCCTGTGTGTGTCCCTTTGACAGTCACAGTAACCTGAGTTCCCCTATAACAATAAGTGTCCTATTTCCATTTAATAATGTCCCGAGTCTCCCCCTTTAAAGGATGAAGGAAGAAATGGGCGCACTAAATATAGATCAATATATAGGGAGGTACGAATCGTAGAATGAACATGCAATGGAAAGAGGAAAGAACTACCGTAAATACGCACACTACACCAATAGCAATATTTGTGCAAAAATAGCAAAACTTTATTGGTACATACAAGAAGTGAAGTAAAACATAATTAAAAACAGAATAGCTCACATCCTGAAAACCGGCCCACAACAATAGCAGGGGTATGGTACACACAGTTCATATCTAAATACAGACTAATAGCAAAATGGGTATGTGAGGATGAAATAATCGCCCACCTAAGCATAAAAGAACCTGTATGGACCCAAAAACAGCTGGTAACACCAGGATAGAATGAAAATTGAACCGGACCCCAATTATGTTTTACTTCACTTCTTGTATGTACCAATAAAGTTTTGCTATTTTTGCACAAATATTGCTATTGGTGTTGTGTGCATATTTACGGTAGTTCTTTCCTCTTTCCATTGAGTCTCCCCCTTTAAAGCTCTCGTCTACACAATATGATGCTCACTTATACAGTCTAATGCTCCCTCACTGAATATATACTGACCCCTTAGTATCCCCAAAACTGTTTGATAGCTCCACACTGCATGATGGCCCCCTTGATAGCCTCCATATAGTATAACGCACCAGACAATCCTCAATACAGCATAATACACTCCCCTTAGGCCCCAATATAGTATAATGCACTCCCATAGGCAGCCTGTATAGTATAGTGCACCCCTATAGGCAGCCTGTATAGTATAATGCACCCCCATAGGCAGCCTGTATAGTATAGTGCATCCCCATAGGCAGCCTGTATAGTATAATGCACCCTCATAGTCAGCCTGTATAGTATAATTCACCCCCATTGGCAGCTTGTATAGTATAGTGCACCCCCATAGGCAGCCTGAATAATATAGTGCATCCCCATAGGCAGCCTGTATAGTATAATGCACCCCCATAGGCAGCCTGTATAGTATAATGCACCCTCATAGGCAGCCTGTATAGTATAATGCACCCCCATAGGCAGCCTGTATAATATAGTGCATCCTCATAGGCAATACTCACCTCTCTTCCTCCTGGTTTATCCACTGCTCTGAGCACCCGCACATCTCCTGACAGCGGGCGCTGGGTAGTGACATTATCATGCCCGCTGTCAGTGTCGGCGTTGGTGACATCAGACGCTGACAGGGGGATGATGGGAGAGGGAGCGTAAAGCTCCTACTCTCATCAGTGTGGTCAGCTGTATTGGCATGCAGCCGATATAGTTGACCCTGCGATGATGGTCGGGGGCCAATGCTGGCACCGGGCCCCCACCGCTTGCTCAGGGGCCCCATAGAGGCTGGGCAGCAGTGCAGGGAGAATGATTCACCCTGCTCTGCCGCAGTGTAACTGTATCGGCGTGCTGCGCACACTGATACAGTTACAGTAGCATAGCTTCAGGTGGGCCCCCTTAGAGTGTGGGGCCCAGGGCGATGGCCCCCTCTGCCCCCCAAGGTAGCTACGCTACTGGTGAGTATTTTAGACCAGACTGAGGCATTTATCAAAACTGATCTTTCTTTTAATTAACCAAAAAGGCCACATTTTATTTATTGGGCTAATACATGACACAGATTCTGTGATTATTATGTGGGAGAGATCATAGTTAGGTTGCTATTTCTTCCTACGTATATTGTGAATACAGTAAAATGTGACTGGAAAAAAGCCAACAGACATTTTCAACACTAAATTGGAAATTTTTGGCTCAGTATATGATTTTATTAACGTTCATAGTCATGTTCATATTCTTTCTGTGAAGTGCATCATGTAAAACTCCCAACTGATTGTTATGTTACATTACAACTTCTGTTACCGATGATTTCATACAAAAGCACAAAAGGAAAAGATCAAGGGTTACTAACAGAAATAGCTAACAGTATTGCTGTAAAAACCTAATGCGTAGTTTCATTTATTTTTGCTAAAATAGAGCAGATGTACTCAGCCTTATCTTACTAATATCATCTAATGCACCGGCAATACGGCCATCATAAATTACAGGATGCAATATGCAGAGACTTCACTTGCAATTGCCTAGTTATTACATGAATAAATGCAAAGTTTTAAAATAGGATCTTCCATTTTAAGAGCCAGATGTACAATTCAATACTTTTGCAGTAGAAATTGTAATTTCGCACACAAGTATTTGCCAATGTTGAAAATCTCCTCTTTATTTTAAATTATTTTTTCTTGCCTGAAGAAAAAGTTTGTTGTATTTACTAAAATATGGGAATGTACTGATGACTATTATAAAAATGAAGATAAAAAAGTAGAAAGAGCAACCTAGGTAAAATGCTTCTACAGTGGTTGTATATGATTAGAATAAAATGGCTGCATCCTTCTAAGTACACTTGTCCACTTCAATGGAACTGATCTGTAATATCCAAAAGTGTGCTGCTGTTTCTGAAAAAAGAGGCCATATACTTGTATCCTCTTATGTGCAGTGTGCTTCCTTTATCAAAATAGTACTCCATCAAAAAGAAAGAAAATGAGAAAGTTGGCTTTTCTGCTTATAGCAACAAATCAGATTCAGCTTTCAGTTGTTTCGGGGTATTACCACCTTCCACATTTATGGCATATTCACAGGATATGCCAAAAAGTGTTTGAAGGGTGAGGAGCCCTACTCTAACACCTGCAGACCTGCACTTGCAAGCACAGCTCTCATCATTCATTTCTGTAAGTGTTCCAAAACTTGGGGTGGGACATCCATTTATCAGACATGGGTGGCATTTTCCTGTAAATGTGCCATAAATGTCTACAGTGGTTATATCCCTATAAACTGCTTTTGTAAAATAATCAACACAACCTCACTGTGATTACCTTTAGGTCAGGGTCACACAAGCAATGATTCTCTCATGCGAGGGAATCGGATCAATTTTGTAAATGATACTTGGCTCAAACTCTGTCGAATGACACAATCTTATCACAGATGTGGAGAATGGGGAGAACTTAATTTCTTCTAGAAGACGTGAGTACAATTGATTTCTGGGAGCCGGCGAGTTGTACTTTCTCCGAGCCAGCTGTCAGCTTGACAGCATACTCAGTGAACAGCCAACTCCCAGTTTGAGTGGTGGCAAAATTTAGCTGCCGGGGAGACATCTAGGACTGCCGCATCAGGCGGCCCTGTGGTGCCCCCCCCTTTGTTGGCCGTGCCTGGGGCCCATACCCTACCTGCCCTCCTAGATATGCCTCTGCTGTGAAGCATATATCTGAAAGCTCAAGCCAGGTCAATCATAAACAAGAAATAGGATAAAATAATCTACAATAAAATGTTATATGGAAAAAAATAGTTTTCAATGTTCAATATCTGATATTAATTATTACAGTAATAGTTTAGGTACTATACATGCCCTTTAGCATGAAAAAAAAGAAAAGCTAAAACATTGCTGTATGATTTATGTCAGGAAAGTAATTTGTACCTTTTTTTGAACTCTTTTAATAAATGAACCATCACAACTAGTGTTGAGCGATACGATACTGCAAATATCGGATATCGGCCGATATTAGCTGTATCGGCCTTTCGATAATTCGTTTCGATATTTTCGTCTTATCGAATACCGGAATCGGATTTGTCACTGTCACTGTGAGTGTCCGTCGGTCGGGTCTGTCAGGAGTCAGCGGCACTTACCTGGCAGAAGATCTCCGGCGGTCACGTCCTGGACTGCTTGATGGCCGCCATTATCTTCTCCCTGGCGGTCACATGCAGTTTTTCGCGATAACTGCAGTGACTGCAGGGTAATCCCGGCCGTAAACCAGTCCGATGACGTCACCGCCGGGGAAGCAGGTAATCAGCTGTGCTGCGCCGGGATGACAGGCTCTGCCTGTCATTCTGATGTAGCAGAGCTGGATCGTCGTGGGACACTCGTTACTATGGACTGCGTCGGTCAGGTGGTATACTTTTTTTTTTCATTTTTTTACAGGAGATCGATGGCGTCGCAGGATGAGACTGTAATAAAAGTAATGAAAACTGTGTTTTGTTTTTTTTATTAAATTAAAAAACTTTTTTATGAACATTCACCTGTCCGGGTACATCAACAATTTAACTATTTACATACAGGGACCCTGTCCGGGTTATTTATAATTCTTTGGCAGGGGTGTTCCAGGTACCACCTGGTACTCTTCTGATGCTTGCCAAACATCCGAGGCACCAAGGACCACCAGGACCTGATGACGTCGTGTGGCCTGTACAGTCAAGTCGTGACCCGCTATCTGGGTCTGTGTGGCCACCTCTTTCATCTCCCTCTGGGTCTGGAACCCTATGTCCCGGACTGATCGAACCCCAGGGGGCCTAACAGGCGCCGGGTACGGGCCAGCTATAGTTATCATGTCGATAGCTGGGGCTGCTGAGGAGACCACTGAGGGAGGCTTGGGAGATTTACGGCGTGGGGTGGGCACTTTTGCAGAGGCCTGGATGTGGGAGACTGAAGGCTTCGAGGGTCTCACAGGTTCCTGACACTCTGGGGAGTAGGGGTCGCACCTGGTAACATTTAGGGCGTACCATCCATTGTAACCCCAGTGTCGGGTGTAAGTCACCAAGTCTCCTGGCAACAGGTTCCTCCCCGGGTGTCCTTCTGGGAGGTGAGCCTCCACGTCCCGCCGGTTCACAAAAACTTCTAAATAAAGTCCAGGCTCCTGGATGAAGCCCCAACCACCTTTCAATTTAAAGCTCCGTACTGCACCCTTACGCTGCGGCTCCCTCAGGGTTCCTTTATCCTTTCTCATCCGGTCCTTATCTGCCCGGTCCTTCTCCAGCTGACGTTGGCGAAGTTTTTGGGATTCTTGCTGCTCCCTTTGTCGCTCTGCTTCCCGCTCCCAACGTCTCCACTCTTCCTCCTGACGCCGGTTGTAATTCTCCTCCACCAGCTGCTCCATGTCTCCACCATCAAATGCCAGCTTACAGTGTCCGGTTTGCGGCAGCTCTCCTGGCGCCCCCCAGTCCTGGCGGCGCTCACCTGCGGAGGAAGCAGCCGGCTGTGGAACAGATGACAGTCGGGGCTCCGGTACAGGCAGGTAGTGCTCTGGTGCCTGCGCGGCCTCCTCCATGAGGACGGGTGTCGCTTCTTCTGTCTCAGCGACGGGGGCAGACAGCGGGATCTGGGGTGCTGCCGGTGCAGCGTTTTTTGCACGAACGGGTGCCTCCACTGCGACAACGTCAACCGGATCACATTGCAAGGGCTCCTCTACTAGAACGGGTGCCTCACCTTCCGGTACAGACACTTCAGGTAAGAGGGATTGGCGCCGCTCCAAGTTTATTTTTAGGGCACGCCAGCTCGCTTCCATCCTGGCGACCTCCTCCCGGTGCCGGGCCAGGCCTCTTAGGTATCCTCCGCTTCTTGCAGCGTAGGAGGGTTTCCAGGCCGGGTGCCCAACGGTGGTTCCGTGGCGATCGGGTCGCTTCCGTGGGGGGAGAGCTCTGACTGCTCCATCCCTTTACACTTCTGCTCGTGTCCATTAGCCATCTCTGCCAAGTCACATGTGTCATTAGCATCTGGAGAGGGCCCCTCTTTTGTAGGGAGGCGGGACCTTCGTGTTAGTTTCCGCCCACTGAGGAGGATGAGGAGGCGGAACTGAAGAGCTGTGGGGCACGATGTTACATTGCAGTACCATTTACTGTGGTCGGCCATCGTTTTCGCGTCACTGAGTGAGTGTACACCCAGTGCCTCGTCGTGACGCAGATATGGTGGAAAAATGGCAAATACATTCTCTGATGATTTTAGCAATTCTCAAGCACAAAACCAGTTCAATTCAGGCACACAGGACTCGCTTATAGCGAGCTACAGAATCCTGTTCGTGACGCCCAAGTTGAGTCGCACAGAGTCAGAGGTTTTTGGGGTACTCGGCACCGAGCCCGTCGACTTCTATGGGGTATGTCACGGCTTTACCCGGCAATTGAATCAGAGTCTATTTTACTATGTAGAAGTGTATAAACTATAAATATATGTATGTATATATATATGTCACAATGACATGTATATATATATATATATATATATATATATATGTATTCTATGTGTGTATATTTTGTGTTTACAACGAAAGAAAGGGTTTTTTTTGTTGCGATATTTTGTTCCCATAGACTTACATGGGACTTCCGGTATCAGAATCGGATATCGACGATATTTAGTGATATCGGCGATACCATTTCGATACGATATTTTTAGATATCGAGCAGTATCGCTCAACACTAATCACAACATCATATTGCAATTAATCCTAATTATTTGTGTTAGAATATTCACAATATGCGGCACAGGGTTCCTGCGCTCAAATCCCACCAAGGACAACATCTGGAGTTTGTATCTTCCCCCTGTGTTTGCTTGCGTTTCCTCCCACATTCTAAAGACATAGTGATAAAGAATCTAGATAGTGAACCCCAATGGGGAGAGTGATGATTGATAATGTCTGTAAAGCACTGTGGAATTAATGGTGCTATATAAGTAAGTGAATAAGTAAAATAAATAAAAAATATATAAGTAAGAGTTTCTTTACTTTAATAATTTTTTATATGGGCTATATCTTTTAGTATAAATGTATTAAAATGTAGAATTTCCTACATTTTCTTACAACCATTTGCATTGTGTAGACCATATGTTCAGGGTCTTACCACCAGTTAGAGTTTAGAGATTGTAATATAAATCAAAATCACATTACAAATTCCAACATTATGAAATATTTTCAAAGAATTTAACAGCATGAACAACAGATTTTGATTAACTTTAATTGTATTGTGAAATGGCTTTCTGAATAGATTGTTTTTTTTTTACAATGAGAAGTTGCATGATAAAAAAACGTGTAAGAGCTTTATTGCTCATATTAAAATTAGTGAAGCTTTTAAACATTATTTTAAATATGTAAATAATTATATCCAATCTTTCTATGGTTAAATTATAATGTAATTAATGCCCTAAACCTAGTTATTATATTTATGTGTAGTTTAAAAAGGCCTCTAAAATATATTTTACAATTTTTACCAAAGTGAGGAGCTTTGGATATATGGAAAACGATAATGATATCATTACTAAAGGCTGGAATGAAAAGTAATATTTAGGGGCTAGATTCTAAAAGTTTGTTTGACAGCATATCACCACTTACTCAAGTTACTTAAGAACATCTTCTATCATTACCTCCATACTATTTAAAAAACAGTGGTTTTCTGTCCTTTTTCTCTAACATCTTGTCCTTCCACTAACAAAAACTGAATCTCTTAAAAATTGAACTTGTGTTTCCTCAATTTAGTAACCTACCTAAACCTAATATTTCCATTTCTGTGTGTGGGACTCACATATAAAATGAAAAAATAACCGTGTGCACAACCAAGAAGGTGCCAGAGTAGGTTCCCAAACCGTATCTAATAGAAAATGAACTCGGCACTCAACTTTAGTATAGTGAGAATAAAGATTTTTATTCACAGTAGTAACACGAAACGTTTCGGTCCTATATCATGGACCTTCATCAGTCACAGATACTACTGGGAAGGGGGTTGATCCACATAGGGAAGAAAGAAAGGGCTGGATATAGCCTGTGTTGGTGGGGTGAGATGAGGAAGAGGACAATGCCTCTATTGCACTAGTAACCTGTTGTGAAGGAGTCCGGTAGTGAGGATAGGTCTCTGCATTGGACGCGGTGTCCACCGCTAGTCTGAGTGCCAACGTTTCGGTCCTATATCATGGACCTTCATCAGTCACTACATTTATAAAAACAGAAGAAAAAATTATATTAACAAAATAAAGTATGTACAATCAAAATTTTGGTCAATAGTAAAGGTAGAGAGTAGTTGTATACAATGCTTCAGGAGATTTAGGGAGCAATCATAGGTCAGAGTTGTATCAGAGGTATCACAAAGGCAGAAAGAATATATATGGTGAGGACATACCAGATACTACTGGAAGGGGGTTGATCCACATAGGGAAGAAAGAAAGGGCTGGATATAGCTGTAGGTGAAAATAAGATAAACGTAAGTGCCGATATACTTTTATGTATAAGTAGATTTTGTGCCTATGCCTGTAGATGTGACATACCCTGTGTTGGTGGGGTGAGATGAGGAAGAGGACAATGCCTCTATTGCACTAGTAACCTGTAGAAACAGCGCAAAACATAGATACCATAAATATCACAACTATCAATATGATGGTGAAGCGGTGGAGCCGCTATACTTGTCTGTGACTGACCTGTTGTGAAGGAGTCCGGTAGTGAGGATAGGTCTCTGCATTGGACGCGGTGTCCACCGCTAGTCTGAGTGCAGAGAAAGCTAGAAAGCAGCATGTATATGAGAGGAAGAGGCGGGACTATAGTGTCAGTCAAACAGAGCATCAGACAGGAAGTGAGGTGGCAGGAAGTTAATGGACATGCGTTCCAAGTGAATACTAGGTAACCAGAGGCCGTCCTACAGGTGGGAGGAGTAAAGGAGCGGCGTGCTGATGGAGATGTGCCCAACAGGATGACGTGGCAGCATTATAGTATTTAATACAAGCGGCTCTAAAGTGAATGAAAGAGAGGCATGTTAGTACAAGCATAAAGGAGTTTACAGCAATAAATATTGCGATCTTATACATTAGCTTAAAGCGATAGGAATACATAACAGGCTTGCAGCATCAGTATGCGTCAAAAGGGGCATAACAGTAATATGAGTACTGATTTAGTACATTATCATAAGACAGTATGGAAGACAAATCTGCAGGCAACAAGGAATAATTAATAACCACCTAACAGAGATCAAAGCAGCATGTGGTAAATGACAGGTGATGTGTAAACATCTGTACGCATCATTTATAAAGTAAAAGGGTGTCACAGCAAAATTCATATTGGTATAGTGCGTTATCAGAAGACAGTATGGGAAAATGTGAGCATGGATTATTAAATAAATAAACACCTGGCTGAGATCAACATATCATGTGGTATATGGCAAGTGATGTATAAAAAAGGGGGGGTGGGGGAATTATAGCCTCAGTGGTCATATGCAGAATTACATGAAGGAGAGTAAATCGTATTCACGATTAAGACCCTTAGGTGATAGAGTGTCTAGGGTGTGTATCCAATACGCCTCTCTCCTTTTCAATTGACGTATGCGGTCGCCTCCTCGTCGTGAATGTGGTATTTGTTCCAAAACTTGGTATTTTAATTGGGCTATGGTATGTCCCATTGTGATGAAGTGGTGTGGGATGGGGAGTAAGGTATTCTTACATCTTATGGTTGATTTGTGTTTTGAAATGCGTTGTTTTACAGGTTGACTAGTTTCCCCAACATATAATAACCCACAAGGACACTTAATCACGTATATCACGAAGGCCGTGTCGCAAGTAAAGAAACCACGGACTCTAAATGTTTTTCCCGTATATGGGTGATGGATGGTTTCTCCTCTGAGTACGTTATTACATTGAGTGCATCCCAGACATGGGAAAGTGCCCGTTCTTGTTTTTTTCAGGAATTGTTGTGTAGTTCCTGATTTTTTAGGGCCTAAGTCAGCTCTGATCAATGCATCCCTTAGGTTGGGTGCACGGCGGAAGCATGGGAGAAAAGGTCTAGAGAATTCTTTAATGTCCGGGTGCGCAGTCTGGAGGAGCGGCCAATGTTGGCGAATGGATTTGTGCAATATATACGCATAGGGGTGGTAATGGTGTACGAAAGCAATTCTGCCCCCCATATCTTGTTTATTGCGAGTGACCTTAGTTCTGGAACGATCCAGGACCCCTTGTGGATAGCCCCTCTCTCTAAATTTTGAATTAATTTCTGAGAGGCGGGTTTCCTGAGTGGTATGATCGGAGACGATCTTTTTGACCCGATAGAATTGGGATGTCGGAATGGATTTCTTCATGGCGACTGGATGGAAGTTATTAAAATGAAGTAAGCTGTTACGATCTGTCGGTTTGACATATAGATCAGTGGATAAACAGCCACAGAATCCTTTATAATCACAGTGTCTAGGAAATTGATCCTGGAGTGGTCGTGTGAGATGGTAAAGCTGAGTCCGGGCCAAGAGCAATTCAGAAATTGATGAAAGAGTGCTAAGGACTCGAACGTGCCCCCCATATGCAGAAGACATCGTCTATGTAACGTTTCCAGACAATGGCGTTGTTCTTGAATAGAGGGTTTGTGTAGATCAATGTCTCCTCAAAATGGGCCATGTAGCAATTTGCATATGGGGGTGCTACGTTCGAGCCCATTGCGGTCCCGCGTATCTGCAGGTAGAAATCATCCTGGAACATAAAGTAGTTGTGTTTAAGTACGATGGTTAACAGATCCAGACAGAGAGCGATCTCTGCTGGATTAAAGTCCGATTTTTCAAGTAAGCGTTGGACAGACCGTATACCGTTCTCATGAGGTATGGAAGTGTAGAGGTCTTTTACGTCAAATGTGACTAATAGGGAATTAGCTGGAACTTGATTGATGGAACGGATCATGTCCAGAAACGCTCCAGTGTCCAAAATGAATGATTTGCTAGTTTTGATTAGAGGAGTGAAGATTTTTTCTAGATAAATTGCCAATGGTGAGAAAATGGAGTCCGAGGCGGCCACGATTGGCCTGCCAGGGGGTTGCTGGAGGTTCTTATGGATTTTGGGGAGTATGTAGAATACAGGGATGATCGGATTATGAGAGATTAGAAACTCATGAGTTTTACTGTCCAGGATGCCTGCATCACAATGTTGTCTTAGTGTGTCGCTAATGCGGGTCCGTATATCATTGGTGGGATCACGCGGTAATTTCTGATAAATAGTGATGTTGTCGAGTTGCCGGAGTGCCTCAGAGATGTAATATGAGCGGTCCATCACGACAATTGCACCCCCTTTATCCGCAGGTTTTATGATGATATTTTTATCATCTTGTAAGGATTTAAGGGCATGATGATCAGTAGCCGTGAGGTTATGTGGGTAGTGTAATTTGCCTTTTTCCATGTCAGATTTAAGACCATGGAAAGAGGAATAAATGAAATCAATAAAGGTCTCAAGAGCATTCGATCCGGGGGGAGGTCTGAAGAGGCTCTTTGTTCTCAGGCCCAGATTAGTGGCTGAGAGTCGTCCCGGTTCTCCCGGAGACTGTATAGGTCTAGGTGCGGGAGGTTGAGAAAAATACACCCGTAGTCGTAGGGAACGAAAAAACCTTTGAAGGTCCATTTCAAGTTCAAATGTCCTATATTTGTAAGAGGGGCAGAAGGAAAGTCCTTTTTGGAGGACATAATATTCTGCGATACTCAAAGTCCTGGATGAGATGTTAATGACGAGTGGGCACATACCTGGGAACGAGTTGTCCGTATTTGATTCAGATTGTCCCTTCGGTCTGTGCCCCCGTCTGGTCCTCTTCATCTTGTTTGGCGTCTGCGTGGGCCTAAAAAAGGAATAGGAGCAGAAGAAAGGCCACCTCTGTCCTGTTCTGAGCCGGAGGTAGAGGCATCGGTTAAAGATCTTTGACCTGGACGATAGGAAGGTCGCCATGAAGAGGGTCTCTCTCGCCACTTGTAGACACGATCTAGGTTATAGTCCTCTAGATCTCGGGCAAATTTCTGGCGCTTGCGATCCTCTATGTCCTTTCTGTGTTGAATTATGTTGTTATTTATCTGTGATTTTAAGGAGGAGATTTCCTCTGGTGTCCCCGTGGAAGACAGTTGTGCCTCGATGGAGCCAACTTGCTCGGTGCTGGTAGCTATGGCCTTTTGCAAGTTCTCTACGGTTAAAAGCATGAGGTCGAAAGAGCACTTGTTAAGTATTTGTTCATATTTTTGACAATATTCAGTGGAGTCAGAGAAGAGGGTGGGACGAAGGGGTACTCGTAGGCCCCGTGGAATTCTCTGAACTCTAATATATTCAGTGAGAGTGGCACAGTGCAATTCTAGGTTTGTGCGGTGGCGTAATTCTCTCTCTAAATCGCGTCCACGGGTCTCCCGAGGGGGAGCCTTGAGGAAATCACTTGAAAGGGTGGTCTGAGCTAGGATTCTCGATGTCTCATCAGCATTATACGAAAAAGTGAGAGAGGATAGTGACATGACCAAAGATGGCGTGCTACACGTATGGGTATTTCATATGAAAAAATAACCGTGTGCACAACCAAGAAGGTGCCAGAGTAGGTTCCCAAACCGTATCTAATAGAAAATGAACTCGGCACTCAACTTTAGTATAGTGAGAATAAAGATTTTTATTCACAGTAGTAACACGAAACGTTTCGGTCCTATATCATGGACCTTCATCAGTCACAGATACTACTGGGAAGGGGGTTGATCCACATAGGGAAGAAAGAAAGGGCTGGATATAGCCTGTGTTGGTGGGGTGAGATGAGGAAGAGGACAATGCCTCTATTGCACTAGTAACCTGTTGTGAAGGAGTCCGGTAGTGAGGATAGGTCTCTGCATTGGACGCGGTGTCCACCGCTAGTCTGAGTGCCAGACACCGCGTCCAATGCAGAGACCTATCCTCACTACCGGACTCCTTCACAACAGGTTACTAGTGCAATAGAGGCATTGTCCTCTTCCTCATCTCACCCCACCAACACAGGCTATATCCAGCCCTTTCTTTCTTCCCTATGTGGATCAACCCCCTTCCCAGTAGTATCTGTGACTGATGAAGGTCCATGATATAGGACCGAAACGTTTCGTGTTACTACTGTGAATAAAAATCTTTATTCTCACTATACTAAAGTTGAGTGCCGAGTTCATTTTCTATCACATCTAAAATGAAGCACGTTCCTTACATTGGAGCTATATTTGACAAAAATATTTTCTACACCCTCTATATGCAAACATTTGCACACTCATGTCACCTGCGCCTAAAAAATTCTCCAAAATCCAACCTTTTACCTTTCAAACTGGAAAAAATCTTACCATAATACTGATTGATTTTGTCTGTATTACTGCAACTCTTTACTAATCAGCCTTATTTTCAATTAGATTCCAATGCATCCTAATTGCAACCAGGCTCATATTTCTGTCTAGCTGCTACACAGATGCCTTAATTCTGAACCAGTTTTTGCATTGGTTGCTTATTCACTACAGAATACAGCCTAAACTTATCACACTTACCCTAAAAACTTATAACGAGTATAGTGGTGGAAACACTGTGCCGTAGACCAAGGAGAGTCAGCAGGGACATTATTAGGTGAACAACTGACCCTTTGCTAGAGCCCCTGAAGGTATGTTTAGACTTGGCTCCAGGTGGACGCCAGGTGCTCCGGGATGGACTTTGTACACACCGTAGCTTACCTCCAAAGGGGCAGGTAGTTGGAACAGCCAGGAATGCATGGACCTTGACAAGTATAGGCAGACAGGGCAGGTATGGTTGCTATAAAGTCTGGCACAGCCTGTGCAGTCATGTATGACTGGTATACAGACGGGCAGATGCTGAAAGGCACAAGCAAGGACAGGCAAAAACTAACAGTAGCAAGCGGGTACTGGTAGGTATTGATAGGTACTGGCAGGCACTAGCAGGAACTAGCGGGTATTGGCAGGTACTAACAGACTGGGGAACTGAAAACTAGCAAGTGTGCAGACTTACTGACTTAACACATTGAAATAACAAAAGACTGACTGGCACATCCAGACTAGTGTGAATGGGTGCATACCAGGAGCAACTACCTCTATATACAATAAACGAAAAAGGGATGCACTCTATCGTGCTAAAGCATGTCAATGTGAAATTTGAAACTTGAATAGCAATATGGCTTTTGAATATTAGGAAAAAATGAATGAGACTGTGAGGACCCCAGGCTCCACGGCTAGAGCTAGGCCCCAGGGCAGTTATAGGGTTATTCTGATGGTGGTAACGGTTGTAGTGCAGGGTAGGTGACGCAGTAAATTAATCTGAGGACACAGCAGGGTGCAGTCTTCACACTTTACTCACAGTCTTAAGGTTACAATCACCAGCCCGATGCAGTGTCCTCCAGGTTGGTGGTCCAGCCAGCTCTCGGGTAGTTTGGGGTACACCTTACCGGGACCCCCTTCTTGTGTACCGTCTCCAGTCGTTTCTCCATTTAGAGCTGTACCATCTCTGCTGTGCCACCAACCACCCCAGTGGACCTGAATCGCAGCGTTGGCCATCTATTGCCGAATACCACGGGTGGCGTCACAAACTTATTCCCCTATAAACTTATCTCCCCCTCATTTTATTGCATGCCCAGGGCCACGGACCGGGTCACTGCTGCCGTGACCTCCCCCTCCCTCAAAGATCTGTCTGACTCGGACCGAGTATCCCACGGCCCTGGGATCGTCGCAGTCTCATTCATTTTTTCCTAATATTCAAAAGCCATATTGCTATTCAGATTTCAAATTTCACATTGATATGCTTTAGTATGATAGAGTGCAACTGTTTTTTGTATATTGTATATGGAGGTAGCTGCTCCTGGTATGCACCTATTCACACTAGTCTGGATGTGCCAGTTAGTCTTTTGTTATTTCTATGTTAGCTTACTGACCGGGCACTCTGCCCTTCACCATGTGGTGATTTTAAATACAGCAGGTTCCTACATACCCATAGAGGCTTTATTGACTTAACACGGTACTCAGGCATGTCGCAACAGGTGGAGGTGCTTTAAATAATAAGTGTTTCCCAGCCATTAGTTTCGGACACTTTAGGACAGTGTGCACTGTATCTTTAAGCACAGTGACCGGAGAACTGTCAGGTGTGCACAGACCCCAGGAAGCAGCAGGATGAGGAGAATGCGTGGGACAAGGCCTGGGGCAATGAGCGAGATGGCATGCCTAACGAGAGAGGGGATAGTGCAAGGATGCTGGAGCTATAAAACTCTCCACAATTTTGCACTGACCTTCATCTCCTCCCTCATTTATGCCTACCATGTTAACCTTTCTCTCAAAAAACTAATATCATCCACAACCTGAACTTCTCACTGTCTCTAAGAATTTTCTGTACTGAGACAATTCTCTGGAATGCACTAATCCAATCTAGTTAAAGATTAATTGATATTTTGAAATTGGAGTTTGACTTCTTTGTTAAATTGTTCCCTAAAATTTAATTCGCAGTGAATAAATCAATTTGCAAAAAAAATGCAAAATTTTTCTGGGTTCAATTAGTCATCCATAGAGTATTACATTCCTTCTGTTAAATTTTGGTGCTATATTACACTCTAATAAAACATTTAATATTTTTTCTGGGATCAGTTAGTCATCTATAGAGTTATGTGCTTTATCTTAAATTTTAGTGTTATATAGCACTTAAAAAAAAAAATTAAAATTTGTTCTGGATTCAATTAGTCCTCAATAGTGTATTACGTGCTTTCTGTTAAATTTTGGTGGTATATAACACTCCAAAAGAGCGTTAAATTTTTTTTCTGTTTTCAATTAGTCATCCATAGAGTATTACTTTCTGTTAAATTTTGATGGTACATAACACTCCAAAATAGCTTTTAAAAGATTTTCTGTATTCAATTAGTCATCCATAAGCTGTCCTGCAATTCTTTTTGTTTTTTTTAACACGTTTATAGACTGCTATGGGCCTGCCAGATAACCACAGCTGCGATGTCGATGCCTGCCGCGGATCCTCCTCCTCTTCTAAGCTATTACCAGTCTTCTGTCAGGCCACTCTGCCATAAAGGCCCGACTAGTGGAGGGCTGCAGTGATAGTTGACTTTGTGGAACTTTCTCCATCTCCCTATTGCACCTGTGGAGCTCAGCCACAGTGATCTTGGGGTTCTTCTTTACCTCTCTCACCAAGGCTCTTCTCTCATGATTGCTCTGTTTGGCTGGACCTCCAGGTCTAGGAAGACTTCTGGTGGTCCCAAACATCTTCCATTTAAGGATTATGGAGGCCACTGTGCTCTTAGGAACCTTGAGTACTGCATAAATTATTTTGTAACCTTTGCCAGATCTGTGCCTTGCCACAATTCTGCCTCTGAGCTCCATGGCCAGTTCCTTTGACCTCATGATTCTCATTTGGTCTGACATGCACTGTGAGCTGTGAGGGCTTATATAGACAGGTGTGTGCCTTTACAAATCAAGTCCTATCAGTTTAACTAAACACAGCTGGATTCCAATGAAGGAGTAGAACTATCTGAAAGGAGGATCACAAGAAAATGGACAGCATGTGACTTGAATGTAAGTGTCTGAGCAAAGGGTCTGAATACTTATGACCATAAGATATTTCAGTTTTTCTGTTTTAATAAATTTGCAAAAAATTGTATGTTTTTTTCAGTCAAGATGGGGTGCAGAGTGTACATTAATGAGAAAAAAACGAACTTTTCTGAATTTACCAAATGGCTGCAATAAAAGAAAGTGAAAAACTTAATGGGGTCTGAATACTTTCCGTACCCACTGTAAGTGCTTTGTTTTACATTTCCATGGTATATAACACTCCAAAAAATGTTAACTTTTTTTTATTTAATTAGTCGTGCATAGAGTATTATGTACCATATACTTGAGTATAAGCCCAGTTTTTCAGCACTTTTTTGTGCTGAAAATGCTCCCCTCGGCTCATACTCGAGAATGGGTCCAGAACATGGAGGGGGAGTGGCAGCAGCGGAGCAGTGGGTCACAGGAGGCAGGAGCCGGGTGCTGCGGCTAAAGCCTGTACCTGCTGCTAAAGAGAAATGAATATTCACTTAGCTGGCAATGAATATTCATTTCTCTGTAATAGCACGCACAGTGTCAGCCGCACATATTCTCCTCTCTTCACTCTCATGGGCGTGGAGAGAGGTGAATATTTATTTCTCTTAAGTAGTGGGCACATGCGACCACCCGGTGGCTGACACTGTGTGCGCTACTTAATAGCAATGAATACTCACTGCCCTCCACGCACATAGTTCCGACGTGGGGAACAGTGAGTATTCCGTATTCCGGCAGCTGTGTTCTGCTTGTGAGCAGCGCATGATGTTCCTGCCATGTGCTACTTACAAGAATATTGCAGCTGCTGGCACCAGAACAAGACGCTGCGAGGGAGTGCAGGAAGGTAAGTAGGATGGTTTAGTTTATTTTTATATTGGTATAATACATACAAGGATAGGGATGGAGCCATGCATACAATGATAGGGATGGAGCCATGCATACAAGGATAGGGATGGGGCCATGCATACAAGGATAGTGATGGGGCCATGCATACAAGGATAGGAATGGAGCCATGCATACAAGGATAGGGATAGAGCCATGCATACAAGGATAGGGATGGGGCCATGCATACCAGGATGGGAATGAAGTCATGCATACAAGGATAGGGATGGAGCCATACATACAAGGATAGGTATGAGGACATGCATACAGGATAGGGATGGGGAGTCATGCATACCAGGATAGCAGAATAGAGATGGAGCCATGCATACAAGGATAGGGATGAGGCTATGCATACAAGGATGGGGAGGGAGCCATGCATACAAGAATAGGGATGGGGCCATACATACAAGGATAGGGATGGAGTCATGCATACAAGGATAGGGATGGGGCCATGCATACAAGAATAGGGATGGAGCTATGCATACTAGGATAGGGATGGGGCCAATAATACCAGGATAGGGCTGAGGAGCCATGCATACAAGGATAGGGATGAGGAGCCATGCAGACAGGGATAGGGATGAGGAGCTATGCAGGCAAGGATAGGGATAGGGAGCCATGCAGACCAGGATAGGGATGAGGAGCCATGCATACAAGGATGGGGATGGAGCCATGCATGCAAGAATAGGGATGGGCCATGCATACAAAGATAGGGATGGGGCCATGCATACAAGGATAGGGATGGAGGCATGCATACAAGGATGGGGATGAGGCCATGCATACAAGGATAGGGATGAGGACCCATGCAGACAAGCATAGGGATGAGGAGCCAAGCAGACAAGAATATGGATGAGGAGCCATGCAGACAAGAATAGAAAAGAGGAGCCATGCAGACCAGGATAGGGATGAGGAGCCATGCATACAAGGATGGGGATGGAGCCATGCATACAAGAATAGGGATGGGCCATGCATACAAGGATAGGGATGAGGCTATGCATACAAGGATGGGGATGGAGCCATAGATACAAGAATAGGGATGGGGTCATGCATTCAAGGATAGGGATGTAGACATGCATACAAGGATAGGGATGGGCCATGCATACAAGGATAGGGATGGAGCTATGCATACAAGGATAGACATGGGGGCCAATAATACCAGGATAGGGCTGAGGAGCAATGCATACAAGGATAGGGATGAGGAGCCATGCATACAAGGATAGGGATGAGGAGCCATGCAGACAAGGATAGGGATAGGGAGCCATGCAGACCAGGATAGGGATGAGGGCCAATCCTACCAGGATAGGGCTGAGGAGCCATGCATTCAAGTATTGCACTGTGGAGCCATGCATACAAGGATAGGGATGAGGAGCCATGCAGACAAGGATAGGGATGAGGAGCCAAGCAGATAAGGATAGGAATGAGGAGCCATGCAGACAAGGATAGGGATGAGGAGCAATGCAGACCAGGATAGGGATGAGGAGCCATGCAGACAAGGATGGGGAAATGTATATAAAGATATGGATGGGGCCATGTATACAAGGATAGGGATGGAACTATGCATACAAGGATAGGGATGGTGGCCAATCATACCAGGATAGGGCTGAAAAGTCATGCATACAAGGATAGGGATGAGGAGCCAAGCAGACAGAGATAGGAATGAGGAGCCATGCAGACCAGGATAGAAATGAGGAGCTATGCATAAAAGGATAGGGATGAGGAGCCATGCATACAAGAATAGGGATCAGGGGACAGTGCATACCAGGCTTATACTCGATTCAATAAGTTTTCCCAGTTTTTTGTGGTAAAATTAGGTGCATCGGCTTATACTCGGGTCGGCTTATACTTGAGTATATATGGTACTTTTGTTTTACATTTTGGTGTTATGTAACGCTCCAAAAAAGAGTTCAAAATTTTTCTGGATTCAATTAGTCATCCATAGAG
The DNA here is from genome assembly GCA_033576555.1 of Oophaga sylvatica. Classification (NCBI taxonomy): domain Eukaryota; kingdom Metazoa; phylum Chordata; class Amphibia; order Anura; family Dendrobatidae; genus Oophaga; species Oophaga sylvatica. Next base: position 461,104,030 of record JARQOD010000005.1, read on the forward strand.
AATTACATGCTTTGTGTTAAATTCGGTGGTAAATAACACTGCAAAAAAGTTGAAAAAGTTTTTTATTGAATTTGTCATCCACAGAGTATTACATGCTTTGTATTACATTACGGTGATATGTAAAACTCAATAAACAGTTCAACATTTTTTCCTGGATTCAATTAGTCATCCATACAGTTTAACACAGTTATCGTTACATTATAATGGTATATAAAACTAAAATAAAATTAATACTTTTTTACTGGATTGAATTAGTTATCCATACTGTTTATTGTGCTTTGTGTAAAATTACCTTGACAGAAGATTAGCTTTCCACCCTCCTATCAAGATCACACCTCACCACTTGCATGCTTGACCCGCTCCCATCCCACCTCATCCCTAGCCTCGCCACCGTCTTCACCCCTACTCTAGCACACCTCTTCAACCTCTCACTTACAAATGGTGTCTTCCCCTCATCCTTCAAACATGCCTTGATCACACCCATTCTCAAAAAGACCTCCCTTGACTAGGGTTGAGCATTCCGATACTGCAAATATCGGGTATCGGCCGATATTGGCTGTATCGGAATTCCGATTCCGAGTTCCGATATTTTCGTCATATCGGATACCGGAATCGGGTTTGTCACTGTCACTCTCAGTGTCCGTCGGTCGGGTCTGTCAGGAGTCAGCGGCACTTACCTGGCAGAAGATCTCCGGCGGTCACGTCCTGGACTGCTTGATGGCCGCAATCTTCTTTCCCCGGGCGGTCACATGCAGTTTCTCGCGATAACTGCAGTGACTGCTGGGTAATCCCGGCCGTAAAGCAGTCAGTCCGATGACGTCACTGCCGGGGAAGCAGGTAATCAGCTGTGCTGCGTCGCGATGACAGGCTCTGCCTGTCATTGCGATGTAGCAGAGTTGGATCGTCGTGGGACTGTCGTTATGGACTGCGTCGGACAGGTGGTATACTGTTGGTTTTTTTTTTTTCTTTTTTTACAGGAGATCGATGGCGTCGCAGGAATGAGAGTACAATAAAAGAAATGAAAACTGTGTTGTCTCTTTTATTTCATTAAAAGACTTTTTTCTTGCTTTGTCTTTTTTTTAAACATTTAAAAACTTTGGGATTAATAATGGATCGGTGTCTTATTGACACCTCTCCATTATTAACCGGGCTTATTGTCACCGTGCAATCAACGGTGACATTAACCCCTTATTACCCCGCTTGCCACCGCTACAGGGCAAGTGGGAAGAGCCGGGTAAAGTGCCACAATTGGCACATCTTTTGATGCGCCAAATGTGGGGCTGCTGTAGCCTGGTATAATACAGGCTGTTGAGGGCCAAAATCCATGGGCCTTGACAGTCTTTTAATACCAGGCCGCAGCAGTCTGCATTTTACTTGGCTGGTTAACAAAAATAGGGGGGATCCCCACGCCGTTTTTTTTTTCGAGGGGATCTCCTATTTTTGTTAACCAGCCAAGCTAAGCAGACTGCTGTGCCCTGGTATTATCAGGCTGGCAAGGTCCATGGATATTGGATCCTTACCAGCCTGAAAAACCAGGCCTCAGCGGTCTGCTTCATCTGGCTGGTTAACAAAAATAGGGGGGACCCCACGCCAATTTTTTTCGAGGGGATCCCCTATTTTTGTTAATCAGCCAAGATATGCAGACTGCTGTGGCCTGGTATTATCAGGCTGGCAAGGTCCATGGATCTTGGCTCCTTAACAGCCTGAAAATCCAGGCCTCAGCGGTCTGCTTCATCTGGCTGGTTAACAAAAATAGGGGGGACCCCACGCCAATTTTTTTCGAGGGGATCCCCTATTTTTGTTAATCAGCCAAGATATGCAGACTGCTGTGGCCTAGTATTATCAGACTGGCAAGGTCCATGGATCTTGGCTCCTTAACAGCCTGAAAATCCAGGCCTCAGCGGTCTGCTTCATCTGGCTGGTTAACAAAAATAGGGGGGACCCCACGCCAATTTTTTTCGAGGGGATCCCCTATTTTTGTTAATCAGCCAAGATATGCAGACTGCTGTGGCCTGGTATTATCAGGCTGGCAAGGTCCATGGATCTTGGCTCCTTAACAGCCTGAAAATCCAGGCCTCAGCGGTCTGCTTCATCTGGCTGGTTAACAAAAATAGGGGGGACCCCACGCCATTTTTTTTTCGAAGGGAACCCCTATTTTTGTTAATCAGTTCCCTCTGACGTCACTGATTGTGTCCCTGGCTGACCTGAAGTGAAAGTGGAAAGCAATCAATTAAGCTTTCCACTTAAGGGCCCGTCTCACATAGCGATATCGCTACCGAGATCGCTGCTGAGTCACTAGTTTTGTGACGCAGCAGCGAGCTCACCAGCGATATCGCTGTGTGTGACATTCAGCGACGATCAGCCCCCCTGCCGGGTATCGCTGATCGTCGCTGAAATGTCAGGACCTTTTTTTGATCGCTGGTTTCCCGCTGACAGGCACACATCGCTGCGTGTGACAGGCGGGAGACCAGCGATCCACTGGTAACCAAGGTACACAGCGGGTTTCCAGGCGCGGGGCTGTGCCTAGAAACCCGCTGTGTACCTTGGATACCAGCGCCCTGATGCAGGGAGCTGGTATCCAAGGTACACAGCGGGTTTCCAAGCGCTGCGCGGTGCCTGGAAACCCGCTGTGTACCTTGGTTACCAGCGGATCGCTGGTCTCCCGCCTGTCACACGCAGCGATGCGTGCCTGTCAGAGGGAAACCAGCGATCAAAAAAAGGTCCTGACATTTCTGCGACGATCAGCGATACCCGGCAGGGGGGCTGATCGTCGCTGAATGTCACACACAGCGATATCGCTGGTGAGCTCGCTGCTGCGTCACAAAACTAGTGACTCAGCAGCGATCTCGGTAGCGTTATCGCTATGTGAGACGGGCCCTTAAGCGATGTTACCCGCAGTGTCGCTGTCCCAGATCGCTGCCTGAGCTGCCTGTTGGGCAGCTCAGCAGCGATCATGTAGCGATACACCAGCGATCCTGACAAGTGCATATCGTTGTCGGGATCGCTGGTGTATCGTTATGTGACACCCAGCCTTTACTCTCCTGTCAGGCAGGAGAGGAACTCATTCATTTGGGGTTTACTGTGAGGCTGCAGCATTAGCTGCGGTCCCTGCAGTAAACATTAACCCTTTCTGAAGGATTACACCGTGGGACCTGACTGTGCATGGGATAGGTAAGAATAATTTTGCTTTTTTATTTTATTTTTATTACAGGAAATGGTTTTTGCAGTAAAATAAAAGATGGTCAAAAACATGTGTCTTTATTTCATTAAAATGATTTTTAATTAAAGTGTGTGTGTTTTATTTTTATTTCATGCAATAGGATTAATAATTGATAGTTGTCTAATTGACAGCTCTCAATTATTAACCTGGCTTAAGGTCACCTTTCAATAGCAAGGTGGCTTTAACCCCATATTAACCCATTCGCCACCGCTACAGGGCAATGGGAATAGACGGGCAAAGTGCCAGAAAGGGCGAATCTAATTATAGATTTGTCTTTCCTGGGGTGTCTGGGGGCAGATGTTAGTAGCCGGGGGGGGGGCAAAAATAATGGTCCCTCTCTGGGCTATTATTATCTGCCCCCACTCACTGGCTTTGTCTGTCTGGTTGCGAAAATAGGGCGGGAGCCCACGCATTTTTTTTCAGCAATTTTACACCTCATATATATATATACATGTCATTGAATTTGTGACACATATATATATATATATATTTATATTTGTAGTTCATACACTTCTACATAGTATAATAGCCGCTAATTCAATTGCCGGCTTTTGTGAAAATGCAGAACCCGACATGAAATGACACTTGGTGTACATAGGGTTAACCATGTCTTTTCATGTCCTTTGCTATCTAATTTGCACAAACAATTAAATCAGTCTATGTGTGCAAAATTTCATACCTGTAGGGGTTAATTAAAGGTGTAAATTCGTAGCAAAAAAGTCTGTTTTTTTTACAACGAATTTACACCTTTAATTAACCCCTACAGGTGTGAAATTTTGCACACATAGACTGATTTAATTGTTTGTGCAAATTAGATAGCAAAGGACATGAAAAGACATGGTTAACCCTATGTACACCAAGTGTCATTTCATGTCGGGTGCTTCTGTCTTTTCACTGAAGCCGGCTTTACCCGGCAATTGAATCAGAGGATATTTTACTATGTAGAAGTGTATAAACTATACATATATGTATATATATATGTCACAATGACATGTATATATATATATGTATTCTATGTGTGTATATTTAGTGTTTACAAGGAAAGAATGGGGTTTTTTTAGTTGCGATATTTTGTTCCCATAGACTTACATGGGACTTCTGGTATCGGTATCGGGTATCGCCGATATTTTAGTGATATCGGCGATACCATTCCGATTCCGATACTTTAGGATATCGGAAAGTATCGCTCAACTCTACCCTTGACCTATCCTCTGTGTCTAGCTATCGCCCGATATCTCTTCTCCCTTATGCCTCAAAACTACTGGAACAGCATGTGCATCTTGAGCTGTCCTCCCACCTCTCCTCCTGCTCCCTCTTCGACCGCTTACAATCAGGCTTCCGACTGCATCACTCAACTGAAACTGCCCTAACTAAAGTCACCAACGACCTACTATCCGCCAAGAGCAAGCGACACTACTCTGTCCTCCTTCTCCTGGACCTGTCTTCTGCCTTTGACACTGTGGACCATTCCCTCCTGCTACAGATTCTCTCATCTCTTGCCAACACAGGCTTGGCCCTATCCTGGATCTCATCATATCTAACAACTGAGCATTCAGTGTCTCCCTCTCCCACACCACCTCCTCACCTCGCCCCCTCTCTGTCGGCATTCCCCAAGGCTCAGTTCTAGGACCCCTACTCTTCTCCATCTACACCCTCGGCCTGGGACAGCTCATAGAATCCCATGGTTTGCATTATCATCTCTATGCCGACGACACGCAGATCTACCTATCTGGACCTGACCTCACCTCCTTACTGACCAAAATCCCACAATGTCTGTCTGCTATTTCTGCTTTCTTCTCTGCTCGCTTTCTAAAACTGAACATGGACAAAACAGAATTCATCATATTTCCCCCATCTAACTCTACCCCCCCACCAGACCTGTCCATCAACATCAATGGCTGCTCTCTTTCCCCAGTCCCGCATGCTCGGTGCCTCGGAGTGATCCTCGACTCTGCCCTCTCTTTCAAGCTACATGTCCAAACCCTTGCCTCCTCCTGCCATCTCAAACTCAAAAATATTTCCCGGATCCGTGCATTCCTTGACCATGAAAGTACAAAAACACTAGTGCATGCCCTCATCATCTCCCGCCTCGACTACTGCAACCTCCTACTCTCTGGCCTTCCCTCTAGCACTCTGGCACCACTCCAATCCATCCTGCACTCTGCTGCACGACTAATACACCTGTCTCCCCGCTATTCCCCAGCCTCTCCTCTCTGCCAAGCCCTTCACTGGCTTCCTATCGTCCAGAGGCTCCAGTTCAAAACCCTAACCATGACCTACAAAGCCATCCACAATCTGTCTCCTCCATACATCTGTGACATGGTCTCCCGGTACATACCCACACGCAACCTTCGATCCTCTCAAGATCTCCTCCTCTACTCTCCTCTTATCTCTTCTTCCCACTACCGCATACAAAGCTTCTCCCGTGCCTCTCCCATACTCTTGAACTCTCTACCCCAACACATCAGACTCGCGCCTACCATGGAAACCTTCAAAAAGAACCTGAAGACCCACCTCTTCCGACAAGCCTACAACCTGCAGTGATCATCAGTCTACTGAACCACCGCACTACCAGCTCTACCCTCTCCTAGTGTATCCTCATCCATCCCTGTAGACTGTGAGCCCTTGCGGGCAGGGTCCTCTCTCCTTCTGTACTTGTGTGTGCCTTGTATTGCTCATGTTTACTGTACTTGTCTATATTTGCCCCTCTTCACATGTAAAGCGCCATGGAATAAATGGCGCTATAAAAATGTATAATAATAATAATAATAAATTACGGTGGTTTAAAATTTTTATAAACCACTTGGCCTGCTACAGTTCACAAAATATTTTTGTTCCAAAATGTACTATTGTCATACATTCTGTATAACCTGCTTTGTGTGAAATTTTGTTGGTTTGAAATAAGAAAGAAAAATTCACCTGCTATAGGTGTACAAATTTGATAGTTCAACATTTTTTTATTGTCATACATACTGTAGAACTTGGTTTGTGTGAAATTTTGCTGGTTTTAAATAAAAAACAAAATTGGCTTGCTACAGGTGTGCAAATTTGGTTGTTCAAAAATTGACTATTGACACACATACTGTAGAACCTGCTTTGTGTGAAACTTCATTCATTTGAAATAAAAAAAAATGGCCTACTACAGGTGAACAAATTTGGTTGTTAAAAATTTTTATATTGTTATATATTCTGTAGAATTTGTTTTTTGTGAAATTTCATTAGTTTGAAATAAAAAACAAAATTGGCCTGCAGCAGATGTACAAATTTGGTTGTTCAAAAATGTACTATTGTCATATATACTGTAGAACCTCTTTTACCTGAAAATTTGTTGGTTTGGAATAAAAAACAAACTTGGCATGCTACAGGTGTACAAATTTGATTGTTCCACAATTGACTATTGTCACATAAACTGTAGAACTTGGTTTGCATGAAATTTCGTTGGTTTGAAATAAGAGCAAAAATTGGCCTTCTACAAGTGTACAAATTTGGTCCCTCATTACTCGTCCCTAGACGCCACTATTTTTCCCAGTGTGGCGTCCCTGCCTTTTACCAGCATGTATCGAGAAACATAACCTGTGCCTTTACCAATGCGGTTACTGGGATTGTCCATTTAATGACTAACCCGTGGATAAGCACTTGTGGCCAGGGATGCTAAATTTCACAGAAAAAAGTGATTTGGTGACTGGAATAATCTTTCTTTTTTTTGTCTAGGAAACAAACTGCACAGAGCGGCAGAGTTATTGAATGGAATTACAGACCAGACAGATTTGTGGCTCTCATCATTGAACCTACATAGTCGCGTATGATAATTGCTGTAACCGAGTGGTGGCTGTGAAGCTTGAAAAGCTCAAACTCGTCCCATGCTTGGCTCATGTGCTCAACTTGGTAGTTCAGCGGTTCCTGAAAACCTAGATTTGCCAGAGCATCTGGTCAAGGTACACCGCGTCTGTGGCCATTTGCGCAAGTCAGATACTGCTACTGTTGCTCTGACAGTGCTGTAAGTGACAGCTCACCATGTATTTCTATGCAGCCACTTGCTCCGGTCCGAGTGCCGCATCACACTCGCAAGTGTGACACCCGGCCTAAGAAAGATGTACCTGTGCTACATCAGCATGTCACAGACAACATCACCCATTCCTTGACTAATTCTAAATTCCTTGAAAAATCGATGTGTGACAGGGTGCATTTCAACACTAACATCTGGACTATCAAGAATGGACGGGGGTGTTACATTTTGCTGATTGGGCATTGGGTGACTATGGTGGCTGTGGGGCAGGTGGGGAAGGGACTGCTCCACAAGCAGCTGTGGGCTTTCCCTCTGCTGGTTATTAAAATTACGCAGGAGCCCATGCAATTTTTTTTCCATTTTTTTTCTTTAAGGCCGGCGTCACACTTGCGAGTGTGATGCGAGTATGTCGCACGACTTTCTCGCATCAACACCTGACACGGCCGCCCACTCTCGGACCCGAGTGTGCGGCTGCATAGAAATACATGCAGCCGCACACTCGGGTCCGAGAGCAGGCGGCCGTGCCGGGTGGTGATGCGAGAAAGTTGTGCGACTTACTCGCATCACACTCGCAAGTGTGACGCCGGCCTAACATTTACAGTTGCTGTCTGGTGACAGCCTATGTACATTCGTTCTGTTAACACTCCTACATAGGCTGGTGACAATGTGTGTTTACGTTGTGTGTGTGTTTATGTTTACTTATCGGCTTAGTAATGAGGGTGTCAGCTGAGTGCTTGCATGCGCATGACAGTGTGCATGTAAGCATGAGTGTAAGTGTGAGAGCGTGTGAGTGTGAAAGCGTGATTGTGAGCGTCAGTGTGAGTGTGTGAGAGTGTGAGCATCAGAGAGAGCGTGAGTGTGTGAGCGTCAGTATGAGAGCGTGAGTACGTGAGTGTGAGAATGTGAGCATGAGCGCGTGAGCGTGAGTGTGTGAGCACGAGTGTATATTTTCATGTGTGTGAGCATGTGTATTTTCATGTGTGTGAGCGTGTTTATTTTTCAATATGTGAGAGTGCATGTGTATTTCCCAGTTTATGGGAAAAGCACGGTGGCTTAGTGGTTAGCGCTGCAGCCTTGCAGCACTGGTATCCTGGGTTAAATCTCCGCCTAGGAAATCTGCAAGGAGATTGTATGTTCTCCCCGTGTTTTCGTGGGTTTCCTCTGGTTACTCTGGATTTCTCCCACACTGCAAAGATACAATGCCGAAAATGTCTGTAACGCGCCGTGTAATTAATGGTGCTATGTAAGTGAGTAAAATAGCTAAAAAATAAAATAAGCAATTTCTGTGAGCTGCTTCACGCATTTTTTAGACCAGCAAGTGTACCAGCAGAACAAAGTACAAGTCTGACACGTAATGAACGACTAGAGAAGATGGTGCAGGAGTATTTTGAGTTCAATATTAATGCCATTGGGGAGCTTGGACTCTTTGCATTTGCATTTCGGTGTTCAAAAATGGAATAGTGACCTGAGCTTGCCTGTCATGCCTTGGAGGGTTTATCATGCCCGGCAGACAGCATTCTCTCTGAACTTGACTTCCTCACTGCTGGTGGTGTCCTGACTAGTGTTGAGCGATACTTCCCGATATCAAGAAGTATTGGATCGGATTGGGTATCGCCGATACCCAAAAAGTATAGGCGATACCCGATACCAATACCGGAAATCCAATGCAAGTCTATGGGACAGAAATATCGAACTAAAAAAAAACACCTTTCTTTCCTTGCAAATAATAAATATACACACATAGAATACATATATATATATATATATATATATATATATATATATATACAGTGCCTACAAGTAGTATTCAACCCCCTGCAGATTTAGCTGGTTGACACATGCGGAATTAACTTGGCATTGTGACATTTGTACTGTAGATCAGCCTGGAAGTGGGAAATGCACTGCTGCAAAAATTTTTGTTTTAATTTTTTTTTTTAAAAACGTTAAAAGTTAATTCAGAGTGTCATTTATTATTCAACCCCTCAAACCACAAGAATTCTGTTTGGTCCCCCTAAAGTATTAAGAAGTAGTTCAGGAACCAAGAATAATGAGCTTCACATGTGTGGATTAATGATCTCTTTTGCCAGCCTTTTCTGACTATTTAAGACCCTCCCCAAACTTGTGAACACCATTCATACATGGTCAACATGGGAAAGACAAAGGAGCATTCCAAGGCCATCAGAGACAAGATCGTGGAGGGTCACAAGGCTGGCAAGGGGTACAAAACCCTTTCCAAGGAGTTGGCCCTACCTGTCTCCACTGTTGGGAGCATCATCCGTAAGTGGAAGGCTTATGGAACTACTGTTAGCCTTCCACGGCCTGGACAGCCTTTGAAAGTTTCCTCCCGTGCCGAGGCCAGGCTTGTCCGAAGAGTCAAGGCTAACCCAAGGACAACAAGGAAGGAGCTCCGGGAAGATCTCATGGCAGTGGGGACATTGGTTTCAGTCAATACCATAAGTAACGTACTCCACCGCAATGGTCTCCGTTCCAGACGAGCCCGTAAGGTACCTTTACTTTCAAAGCGTCATGTCAAGGCTCGTCTACAGTTTGCTCATGATCACTTGGAGGACTCTGAGACAGACTGGTTCAAGGTTCTATGATCTGATGAGACCAAGATCGAGATCTTTGGTGCCAACCACACACGTGACGTTTGGAGACTGGATGGCACTGCATACGACCCCAAGAATACCATCCCTACAGTCAAGCATGGTGGTGGCAGCATCATGCTGTGGGGCTGTTTCTCAGCCAAGGGGCCTGGCCATCTGGTCCGCATCCATGGGAGGATGGATAGCACGGCCTACCTGGAGATTTTGGCCAAGAACCTCCGCTCCTCCATCAAGGATCTTAAGATGGGTCGTAATTTCATCTTCCAACAAGACAACGACCCAAAGCACACAGCCAAGAAAACCAAGGCCTGGTTCAAGAGGGAAAAAGTCAAGGTGTTGGAGTGGCCTAGTCAGTCTCCTGACCTTAACCCAATTGAAAACTTGTGGAAGGAGCTCAAAATTAAAGTCCACATGAGACACCCAAAGAACCTAGATAACTTGGAGAAGATCTGCATGGAGGAGTGGGCCAAGATAACTCCACAGACCTGTGCCGGCCTGATCAGGTCTTATAAAAGACGATTATTAGCTGTAATTGCAAACAAGGGTTATTCCACGAAATATTAAACATAGGGGTTGTATAATAATTGACCCACACTTTTATGTTTAAAATTTATTAAAATTCAACTGAGCAACATAACTTTTTGTTTTGTAAGATTTATGCTTCTGTTAATAAATCCTACTCTCGTTTGCAGTTTGAAGGCTCTAACTTATTTGCATCTTATCAAACCAGCTAAATCTGCAGGGGTTGAATACTACTTGTAGGCACTGTATATACATGTCATTGTGACATATATATATATATATATATACACATATATTTATAGTTCATACACTTCTACATAGTAAAATAGCCTCTGATTCAATTGCCGGGTAATGCCGGCTTTTGTGAAAATACAGAAGCACCCGACATGAAATAGCACATGGTTTACATAGAGTTAACCATGTCTTTTCATGTAGTTTGATATCTGGTTTTCACAAACAATTACATGAGTGTATGTGTGCAAAATTTCACACCTTTAGGGGTTAATTAAAGGTGTAAATTCGTTGTAAAAAAACGGACTTTTTTGCTACGAATTTACACCTTTAATTAACCCCTACATGTGTCAAATTTTGCACAGATACACTCATGTAATTGTTAGTGAAAACAATATATCAAACAACATGAAATGACATGGTTAACTCTATGTAAAACCATGTGTCATTTCATGTCTGCTTCTGTATTTTCACAAAAGCCGGCAATTGAATTAGCGGCTATTATACTATGTAGAAGTGTATGTACTATATATATATATATATATATATATATATATCACAAATTCAATGACATGTATATATATATATATGAGGTGTAAAATTGTTGAAAAAAAAATGCGTGGGCTCCCGCCCTATTTTCTCAACCAGACAGACAAAGCCAGCGAGTGGGGGCAGATAATAATAGCCCAGAGAGGGACCATTATTTTTGGCCCACCCTGGCTACTAACATCTGCCCCCAGACACCCCAGAAAAGGCAAATCTATAATTAGATTCGCCCTTTCTGGCACTTTGCCTGTGTATTCTCATTGCCCTGTAGCGGTGGCGAATGGGTTAATAAGGGGTTAAAGCCACCTTGCTATTGAAAGGTGAGTTTAAGCCAGGTTAATAATTGAGAGTTGTCAATTAGACAACTCTCAATTATTAATCCTATTGTATGAAATAAAAATAAAACACACACACTTTAATTAAAAATCATTTAATGAAATAAACACAGTTTTTGACAAAATTTTATTTTACTGCCATTCCTTGCGAAGCCCTTGTTCACCTGTAATAAAAAAAAAATAATAAAGCAACATTATTCTTACCTATCCGATGTTCAGTCAGGTCCCCCGATGTACAGTTATATGAAAAAGTTTGGGCACCCCTAATAATCTTAAGCTTAATGTTTTATAAAAATTGGTGTTTTTGCAGCTATTTCAGTTTGATATATCTAATAATTATGTTTCTGCCTTGAAATGAGGTTTATTGTACTAACAGAAAATGTGCAATCTGCATCCAAAAAAAATTTGACAGGTGCATAAATATGGGCACCCTTATCATTTCTTGTTTTAAATACTCCTACCTACTTTTTACTGACTTACTAAAGCACTTTTTTTGGTTTTGTAACCTCATTGAGCTTTGAACTTCATAGCCAGGTGTATGCAATCATGAGAAAAGCTACTTAAAGTGGCCACTTGCAAGTTGTTCTCCTGTTTGAATCTCCTCTGAAGAGTGGCATCATGGGCTCCTCAAAACAACTGTCAAATGATCTGAAAACAAAGATTATTCAACATAGTTGTTCAGGGGAAGGATACAAAAAGCTGTCTCAAAGATTTAACTTGTCAGTTTCCACTGTGAGGAACATAGTAAGGAAATGGAAGAACACAGGGACAGTTCTTGTTAAGGCCAGAAGGGGCAGGCCAAGAAAAACATCAGAAAGGCAGAGAAGAAGAATGGTGAGATCAGTCAAGGACAATCCTCAGACCACCTCCAGAGAGCTGCAGCATCAACTTGCTGCAGATGGTGTCACTGTGCATCGGTCAACTATACAACGCACTTTGCACAAGGAGAAGCTGTATGGGACAGTGATGCAAAGAAGCCGTTTCTGCAAGCACGCCACAAACAGAGTCGGCTGAGGTATGCAAAAGCACATTTGGAGAAGCCAATTTCTTTTTGGAAGAAAGTCCTGTGGACTGATGAAACCAAGATTGAGTTGTTTGGTCATACAAAAAGGCGTTATGCATGGCGTCAAAAAAACACAGCATTCCAAGAAAAACACTTGCTACCCACAGTAAAATTTGGTGGAGGTTCCATCATGCTTTGGGGCTGTGTGGCCAATGCCAGCACCGGGAATCTTGTTAAAGTTGAGGGACGCATGGATTCCACTCAGTATCAGCAGATTCTTGACAATAATGTTCAAGAATCAATGACAAAGTTGAAGTTACGCAGGGGATGGATCTTTCAGCAAGACAATGATCCAAAACACTGCTCCAAATCTACTCAGGCATTCATGCAGAGGAACAATTACAATGTTCTGGAATGGCCATCCCAGTCCCCAGACCTGAATATCATTGAACATCTGTGGGATCATTTGAGGAGGGCTGTCCATGCTCAGCGACCATCAAACTTAACTGAACTGGAATTGTTTTGTAAAGAGGAATGGTCAAAAATACCTTCATCCAGGATCCAGGAACTCATTAAAAGCTACAGGATGTGACTAGAGGTTGTTATTTTTGCAAAAGGAGGATCTACTAAATATTAATGTCACTTTTCTGGTGAGGTACCCATACTTATGCACCTGTCAAATTTTGTTTGGATGCAGATTGCACATTTTCTGTTAGTACAATAAACCTCATTTCAAGTCAGAAACATTACTGTGTCCAATAGTTATTAGATATATCAAACTGAAATAGCTGTTGTAAAAACACCAATTTTTATAAAACATTAAGCTTAAGATTAATAGGGGTGCCCAAACTTTTTCATATAACTGTAATCCTTCTGAAAGGGTTAATGTTTACTGCAAAGACTGCAGCTAATGCTGACAGTCTCACAGTAAACCCCCGAATGAATGAGCTCCTCTCCTGGCTGACAGGAGAGGAAGTGGTTAGCATAATTGATTGCTTTCCACTTTCACTTCAGGTCAGCCAGGGACACCCACAGCATCAGTGACGTCAGAGGGAATCCCAGCTGACCTGAAGTGAACTGATTAACAAAAATAGGGGAATCCCCTCGAAAAAAAAATGGTGTGGGGTCCCCCCTATTTTTGTTAACCAGCCTGATAAAGCAGACTACTGAAGCCTGGTTTTTCAGGCTGTTAAGGAGCCAATATCCATGGACCTTGCCAGCCTGATAATACCAGGCCACAGCAGTCTGCTTATCTTGGCTGGTTAACAAAAATAGGGATCCCCTCGAAAAAAAAATGGCGTGGGGTCCCCCCTATTTTTGTTAACCAGCCAGATGAAGCAGACTGCTGAGGCCTGGTTTTTCAGGCTGGTGAGGATCCAATATCCATGGACCTTGCAAGCCTGATAATACCAGGCCACAGCAGTCTGCTTAGCTTGGCTGGTTAACAAAAATAGGGGATCCCCTCAAAAAAAAATGGCGTGGGGATCCCCCTATTTTTGTTAACCAGCCAAGTAAAATGCAGACTGCTGCGGCTTGGTATTAAAAGACTGTCAAGGCCCATGGATTTTGGCCTTTAACAGCCATTTAGGGAAAGTGCAGGGCGTATGTTGCCATAGGGCTAGTTGTGGACTGCCCTTGTGAGGGCAGGAGCTTGGGGGTTAGTCTATTGATAGCCCCTTAGGGAGTGACAGGGAATTGTCCTCCTGTTGGATGCATTACCGGTGTTTTACATCTGGTTCCTGAGAAAGGCTCCTGCTCCCTCTTCATACGAATGGTGAGATCGTTCCATATTCTTTTTATCTCCCATTACATTCACACTCATAATACAATTGTGTGTTATATATATGTGCTTCCGTGGTGACTTCTTATAATACTTGGAGGTTGTTTTGTGTATATATATACCCTTCCATTTATGAATATAGGTGGTCAATTTATCCTGTATCAAGGTGCTGGTCTCAATTTCTATCTAAAGGAGAGTTTACTACCTTCAATTAAATGCCAGCATTCTTTGTTTTTAATGGGTGACATTTAATTTTTCACTAATATTTTATATTAGTTCTATTAAAAGTTATATTTTAAGTTCACTTTTGCTGTATACCCTCAACAGCCTAAAAATACCAGGCTGCAGCAGCCCCACAAATGGCGCATCCAAAGAAGCGCCAATTGTGGCACTTTACCCGGCTCTTCCCACTTGCCCTGTAGTGGTGGCAAGCGGGGTAATAAGGGTTAATGTCACCTTTGATTGATCGGTGACAATAAGCCCGGTTAATAATGGAGAGGCGTCAATAAGACACCGATCCATTATTAATCATAGTTTGTAAATTTAAAAAAAAAACACAGCCAGAAAAAAGTCTTTTAATGAAATAAAATACCACACAGTTTTCATTAATTTTATTACACTCTCATTCCTGCGACGCCATCGATCTCCTGTAAAAAAACAAAAATAACAAACAAACACAAATACCACCTGTCCCACGCAGTCCAAAATACCGAGTGTCCCACGACGAGTCCAGCTCTGCTACATCTGGATGACAGGCTGAGCCTGACATCCACATACAGCAGAGCTGCTTACCAGAGCTGCGTCCACGGCGGTGACGTCATCCGGACTGGTTTACGGCCAGCTGTCGCGAGAGTACAGCTGGCCGAGATTACCCAGTACCCGGCGGTCACTGCAGTTATCACGAGATTCTGCACGTGATCGCCAGGGACAGGGTAATGGCGGCCATCACGGAGGACGTGACCGCCGGGGAAGGGATCTTCTAACAGGTAAGTGCGGACTCTGCTGAGTCCTGACACCTGACAGACTTGACCGACACTGACAGTGACAGTTTCGGGGAGTTCCTGTGTCACGTACTTCGTTCTGTGACACAGGAACTCCCATACATATCAAAAAACTGACCGGCACATCCAAACTTAGATTCAGTGTGAACAGGTGCTAAACCTAGAGTCACCAACTCATATACATACAAGAAGAAAAGGTAGCACACTGTAGCGCTATAGCTTGCAAACACGAAATATGAAAAATATGAAAAATGAATTACATCATTACCTTAGAAATATGAAAAATTGAGAAGTCTTAGCGCATAAGATGGCCAAATTATGTGAGCCTGATAGCCACGTCAAGGCTCTTCTCGTATATCAGGTCCCTAACTAATGCCTATCCTCGCTTTAGAAAAGTCTGTCTGCATGGGAACCTATGAATCCTCTTTTCAGACTAAAATCTACATCTCTGTGGAGGGGTGATGAACCTGCTGTAATTAAAAGGCCTGTGACCACCAGGTGGAGTGCTCAGGCAGAAGGTAAATGAATACATATCAAAAAACTGACCGGCACATCCAAACTTAGATTCAGTGTGAACAGGTGCTAAACCTAGAGTCACCAACTCATATACAAACAAGAAGAAAAGGTAGCACACTGTAGTGCTATAGCTTGCAAACACGAAATATGAAAAATATGAAAAATGAATTACATCATTACCTTAGAAATATGAAAAATTGAGAAGTCTTAGCGCATAAGATGGCCAAATTATGTGAGCCTGATAGCCACGTCAAGGCTCTTCTCGTATATCAGGTCCCTAACTAGTGCCTATCCTCGCTTTAGAAAAGTCTATCTGCATGGGAACCTATGAATCCTCTTTTCAGACTAAAATCTACATCTCTGTGGAGGGGTGATGAACCTGCTGTAATTAAAAGGCCTGTGACCACCAGGTGGAGTGCTCAGGCAGAAGGTAAATGAATACATATCAAAAAACTGACCGGCACATCCAAACTTAGATTCAGTGTGAACAGGTGCTAAACCTAGAGTCACCAACTCATATACATACAAGAAGAAAAGGTAGCACACTGTAGCGCTATAGCTTGCAAACACGAAATATGAAAAATATGAAAAATGAATTACATCATTACCTTAGAAATATGAAAAATTGAGAAGTCTTAGCGCATAAGATGGCCAAATTATGTGAGCCTGATAGCCACGTCAAGGCTCTTCTCGTATATCAGGTCCCTAACTAATGCCTATCCTCGCTTTAGAAAAGTCTGTCTGCATGGGAACCTATGAATCCTCTTTTCAGACTAAAATCTACATCTCTGTGGAGGGGTGATGAACCTGCTGTAATTAAAAGGCCTGTGACCACCAGGTGGAGTGCTCAGGCAGAAGGTAAATGAATACATATCAAAAAACTGACCGGCACATCCAAACTTAGATTCAGTGTGAACAGGTGCTAAACCTAGAGTCACCAACTCATATACATACAAGAAGAAAAGGTAGCACACTGTAGCGCTATAGCTTGCAAACACGAAATATGAAAAATATGAAAAATGAATTACATCATTACCTTAGAAATATGAAAAATTGAGAAGTCTTAGCGCATAAGATGGCCAAATTATGTGAGCCTGATAGCCACGTCAAGGCTCTTCTCGTATATCAGGTCCCTAACTAATGCCTATCCTCGCTTTAGAAAAGTCTGTCTGCATGGGAACCTATGAATCCTCTTTTCAGACTAAAATCTACATCTCTGTGGAGGGTGATGAACCTGCTGTAATTAAAAGGCCTGTGACCACCAGGTGGAGTGCTCAGGCAGAAGGTAAATGAATACATATCAAAAAACTGACCGGCACATCCAAACTTAGATTCAGTGTGAACAGGTGCTAAACCTAGAGTCACCAACTCATATACATACAAGAAGAAAAGGTAGCACACTGTAGCGCTATAGCTTGCAAACACGAAATATGAAAAATATGAAAAATGAATTACATCATTACCTTAGAAATATGAAAAATTGAGAAGTCTTAGCGCATAAGATGGCCAAATTATGTGAGCCTGATAGCCACGTCAAGGCTCTTCTCGTATATCAGGTCCCTAACTAATGCCTATCCTCGCTTTAGAAAAGTCTGTCTGCATGGGAACCTATGAATCCTCTTTTCAGACTAAAATCTACATCTCTGTGGAGGGTGATGAACCTGCTGTAATTAAAAGGCCTGTGACCACCAGGTGGAGTGCTCAGGCAGAAGGTAAATGAATACATATCAAAAAACTGACCGGCACATCCAAACTTAGATTCAGTGTGAACAGGTGCTAAACCTAGAGTCACCAACTCATATACATACAAGAAGAAAAGGTAGCACACTGTAGCGCTATAGCTTGCAAACACGAAATATGAAAAATATGAAAAATGAATTACATCATTACCTTAGAAATATGAAAAATTGAGAAGTCTTAGCGCATAAGATGGCCAAATTATGTGAGCCTGATAGCCACGTCAAGGCTCTTCTCGTATATCAGGTCCCTAACTAATGCCTATCCTCGCTTTAGAAAAGTCTGTCTGCATGGGAACCTATGAATCCTCTTTTCAGACTAAAATCTACATCTCTGTGGAGGGGTGATGAACCTGCTGTAATTAAAAGGCCTGTGACCACCAGGTGGAGTGCTCAGGCAGAAGGTAAATGAATACATATCAAAAAACTGACCGGCACATCCAAACTTAGATTCAGTGTGAACAGGTGCTAAACCTAGAGTCACCAACTCATATACATACAAGAAGAAAAGGTAGCACACTGTAGCGCTATAGCTTGCAAACACGAAATATGAAAAATATGAAAAATGAATTACATCATTACCTTAGAAATATGAAAAATTGAAATTGAGAAGACTTAGCGCATAAGATGGCCAAATTATGTGAGCCTGATAGCCACGTCAAGGCTCTTCTCGTATATCAGGTCCCTAACTAATCTACATCTCTGTGGAGAGGTGATGAACCTGCCTTTTAATTACAGCAGGTTCATCACCCCTCCACAGAGATGTAGATTTTAGTCTGAAAAGAGTATTCATAGGTTCCCATGCAGACAGACTTTTCTAAAGCGAGGATAGGCATTAGTTAGGGACCTGATATACGAGAAGAGCCTTGACGTGGCTATCAGGCTCACATAATTTGGCCATCTTATGCGCTAAGACTTCTCAATTTTTCATATTTCTAAGGTAATGATGTAATTCATTTTTCATATTTTTCATATTTCGTGTTTGCAAGCTATAGCGCTACAGTGTGCTACCTTTTCTTCTTGTATGTATATGAGTTGGTGACTCTAGGTTTAGCACCTGTTCACACTGAATCTAAGTTTGGATGTGCCGGTCAGTTTTTTGATATGTATTCATTTACCTTCTGCCTGAGCACTCCACCTGGTGGTCACAGGCCTTTTAATTACAGCAGGTTCATCACCCCTCCACAGAGATGTAGATTTTAGTCTGAAAAGAGGATTCATAGGTTCCCATGCAGACAGACTTTTCTAAAGCGAGGATAAGCATTAGTTAGGGACCTGATATACGAGAAGAGCCTTGACATGGCTATCAGGCTCACATAATTTGGCCATCTTATGCGCTAAGACTTCTCAATTTTTCATATTTCTAAGGTAATGATGTAATTCATTTTTCATATTTTTCATATTTCGTGTTTGCAAGCTATAGCGCTACAGTGTGCTACCTTTTCTTCTTGTATGTATATGAGTTGGTGACCCTAGGTTTAGCACCTGTTCACACTGAATCTAAGTTTGGATGTGCCGGTCAGTTTTTTGATATGTATTCATTTACCTTCTGCCTGAGCACTCCACCTGGTGGTCACGGGCCTTTTAATTACAGCAGGTTCATCACCCCTCCACAGAGATGTAGATTTTGGTCTGAAAAGAGGATTCGTAGGTTCCCATGCAGACAGACTTTTCTAAAGCGAGGATAGGCATTAGTTAGGGACCTGATATACGAGAAGAGCCTTGACGTGGCTATCAGGCTCACATAATTTGGCCATCTTATGCGCTAAGACTTCTCAATTTTTCATATTTCTAAGGTAATGATGTAATTCATTTTTCATATTTTTCATATTTCGTGTTTGCAAGCTATAGCGCTACAGTGTGCTACCTTTTCTTCTTGTATGTATATGAGTTGGTGACTCTAGGTTTAGCACCTGTTCACACTGAATCTAAGTTTGGATGTGCCGGTCAGTTTTTTTGATATGTATTCATTTACCTTCTGCCTGAGCACTCCACCTGGTGGTCACAGGCCTTTTAATTACAGCAGGTTCATCACCCCTCCACAGAGATGTAGATTTTAGTCTGAAAAGAGGATTCATAGGTTCCCATGCAGACAGACTTTTCTAAAGCGAGGATAGGCATTAGTTAGGGACCTGATATACGAGAAGAGCCTTGACGTGGCTATCAGGCTCACATAATTTGGCCATCTTATGCGCTAAGACTTCTCAATTTTTCATATTTCTAAGGTAATGATGTAATTCATTTTTCATATTTTTCATATTTCGTGTTTGCAAGCTATAGCGCTACAGTGTGCTACCTTTTCTTCTTACAGGAACTCCCATAGACTTGGTCAGAAAACTCCGGTATCCGATATGACAAAAATATCGGAACTCAGAATCGGAATTCCAATACAGCAAATATCGGCTGATACTCGATATTTGCAGTATCGGAATGCTCAACACTAGTCCTGACTGATAAGCGCATCTGCCTGTCCCCTGAAAGTGTAGACCACCTAACTTTCATCAAGATGATTGAGTCATGGACCTCCAGTGACTTTTGCACCCTAGTTGCAGACTGGACAGACTAGGCGATGATGTCATTTGCTGCATTGATCTCACGTTATTGCAAGTATGGTTTGTTTGCTGCATTGGTCTCACATTATTGCAGTCTGTGACACCTTTGTCTTGACTTCTGTGCCTACTGTTGCTACTTCTGCTGATGTTACAAACAATTTTATGACATGTGGAGACTCCAAGTTGCTTCTCAATCTTGTCGGCTGCCTGTAGTGGAAGGGGGTGTCAGAGCCCCATTATGCTATTTCTACTCTGGGAAAATTGATAATGTCTGTAAACCGCTGTGAAATTAATGACGCTATATAAGTGAGTAAAATAAATTGAGGCCACTTTGGTGGTGTATGCTCTTAATTTTTGAAAATGTTTGGACTTCAAGTTGGGTCTCCTTCATGTGTCTTGCCTAAATTTGGCAGGCCTCTCAGACCACCATGCCTACACCTGTCACTCATCCACCTATTACTAATCAATGTTTAAACTACAAATGCTGATCCAAGCTCTGTCCCAGGCCATGGCCCATGCTGAAATGTGAAATGTGGCCTTCTGGCTGGAGCACACAATTGGCAGCCTGCTTTCTGTAGCAAGCTATTAGTCAAAACAATTTAAATTCAGAAATGTGGACTCCTAGTTGGAGAAAAACTAGTAGGACTAAATATTTATATACTTACATGTGGCCTTGTTTCAGGAACATGCTTTAGCACTAACAATTTTTATTTTCAAATGTGGACTCATGCATAGCAAAAAATATTACTAGCACAAAATATTTTTCTGGAGAAATGTGGCCTTACTTCTGGACCACAGTATTACCACAAAAAAATTATATTTTGAAATGTGGACTCCTGCCTAGGCCAAAATATTACCAGCAGAACATATTATACTGCCAAAAGGTGGCATTGTTTCAGGACAACGGTATTAGCACAAGAAAATTATATTTTCAAATGTGGCCTTCTGATTTGCCACAGAAACACAGTTTTAGCAAAAACAATTTTGAGTAGCTAATTGTGCCTTGTGGCTGCACCACTATATTAATGACAAAAAAAACTGAATGAAGCACCAAGAACTAGTCTGAACAGGTGTACACCGAAAAACAGCTTACATATCAAAATAGAAAAATGGTTGCACTCAATCGTGTTAAGGCATGTCAATGTGAAATACGTGAAATGTGAATAGCAAAATAGCTTATGAAATTTAGGAAAAATACACGAAACGCTTCGCACAAAATTTGGCCAAATAATGTGAGCCCATCCACCATTGTCAAAGTAATCTCATGAATTCGATAGGTCCCTGACCTCCCTGTCCAGTGTGAACACTTACCTAAGGCTGGGGTCACACATGCGAGAAACTCGTGTGAGAATCATGCGAGTTTCTTGCATGTGTGACCCGAGCTTAAGGGCTCATACCCATTTGTGGAAAAAAAAACGGTCCGTATTCTGGATGGAAAAAACGGTCCGATTATATGCAATTGTCATGCGATTGTCATGCGATTTGTATGCGATTTTTAATCGCACCATCGGTTTTCCATCTGTATGCAATGCGATTTTAACATGACGTTTTACATAGAGCAGTTCTCTCTATGTAAAAACTCATGTAAAAATCACATTGTAAAAAAAAATGTACACAAAAAGCAAATAAATATAAATATATATTTATATATAGGTCATACACTTCTACATAGTATAATAGCCGATAATTCAATTGCCAGCTTTTGTGAAAATACAGACCTGACATGAAATGACACATGGTTTACATACAGTTAACCATGTCATTTCATGTAGTTTGATATATGGTTTTCACTAACAATTACATGAGTGTATGTGTGCAAAATTTCACACATATAAGGGTTAATTAAAGTTGTAAATGTTAGGGTTCGAGTTCCCGCTGCTGCACAAGGGGAGTCTCGAACCAGTCCCGCTGCAGTCTCCCATCCATCTCCTTCCGCAGTGGAGCCTGCTCAGCAGAGATGTCGGTCCCAGCATCTTGCTCATTCCAATACTGTGCAGAGACTTGCTGCTGCCTCTCCTGGATCTGCTATTATAGCCAGTTCTGGAGCAGACGTCTTTGGGATGAAGTCCTGCGATTCCCCTTCTGAGCATGCCCAGGGTAAGATCTCTCATTGGAGATCAGGGGTCACATGTTCAGGTACTGCAGCAGCTCCTACTGGTCCGCCAGGAAGGTCCTGAAACTACATGTGTTTTGGAACAGTTTCTTATTGGTCCTTGTTTCTGGCAGGTCCTGTAGCTGCTACTATAAAAGGGTGGCATGGCTGAGCCTCCATGCGCTAGTGTCAACCTTTATATGCTTTGCGCCAGTATGGTCATGCGTATGTGTGGTTAGGGCAGCTGAAATACACCATTACAATACCAACCTAATCGGTGAGGAGCTTGGTATGCTAGCTGGTCAGGGTCGGTGTCTTAGATGCCCTAGATTACCGGTATAACCGGTGAGGAGTTTGATTGCCGTATTCAAGGCTTGGCGTTCAGACGCCATAGATTGCGGGTGTCTCCCGCGAGGACATTAGCGCATGATCACGTTCAATGTTCGCTTAGCAGTCAATTGTGTACCTGGGTGCCTAACAGGACACAGAAGTTTGTCTCAGCGGCTCTGTGACGCAACAGGGTTCGCTTTCAACGCTAGACAGCGCCCTAGCGTGTTTATTTTGCGACTCAGTGGTGTTAGCTGAGTTTGCACACATCGCCATATAGAGCTGCGGCACTTCTTCTAGCAGCTCTGTGGATTAACAGAGTTCGCACATATTGCCACAGCGCATTACGGCGTTTATTTTGGCGACTCTGCGGGATAACAGAGTTTGCTACTTACGCCATCTTACTAGCAGCGGGCTTCGCCTGCACGGTGGACCCCGGGCTGTGAACGCACCTCTCAACAATATCTTTTAGGTGCGTTCCGCAGACCCTAACAGTAAATTCGTTGAAAAAAAATGCGTGGGCTCCCTCGCTATATTCTCAACCAGACAGACAAAGCGAGCGAGTGGGGGCAGATAATAATAGCTTAGGGAGGGTGCATTTATTTAGTGCCCCCCCTGGCTACTAACATCTGCCCAAGCCACCCCAGAAAAAGGCAAATCTATAATTAGATGCTCCCTTTCTGGCACTTTGCCCGTCTATTCCCATTGCCCTGCATTAGCTGCACTGCTTGGCTGTAAGGTAGTTAACCCTTTGTGAAGGATTACAGCGTGGGACCTGACAGAGCAGCGGATAGGTAAGAATAATGTTGTTTTATTATTTTTTCCTTATTACAGGAGAACAAGGGTTTCGCACATATTACCAGTTAAATAAAAGATGGTCAAAAAATTTGTGTTTCTTTCATTAAAATTATTTAGTATTAATGTGTGTGTGTTTTTTATTTCCTTCAATAGGATTAATATTTGATAGTTGTCTAATTGCCAACTCTCAATTATTAACCAGGCTTAAAGTCACCTTTCAATATCAAGGTGGCTTTAACCCATTATTAACCCATTAGCCACCACTACAGGGCAATGGGAATAGATGGGCAAAGTGCCAGAAAGGGCGCATCTAATTATGGATTTGCCTTTTCTGGGGTGGCTGGGGGCAGATGTTAGTAGCCAGGGGGGGCACAAAATAAATGCACCCTCCCTAGGCTATTATTACTTGCCCCCACTCGCTGGCTTTGTCTGGTTGAGAAAATAGCGCGGGAGCCCACACATTTTTTTCAACAAATTTACACCTTTAATTAACCCCTAGCTGTATGAAATTTTGCACACATACACTCATGTACACATACACAGAACTTATAATGCTGCCTTCACCTCGCCAAACAGACCTACTTCACCACCCTGATCTCCTCATTAGCTAACAACCTCAAGAAACTTTTTGACACTTTTCACTCTCTCCTCAGGCCAAAAGCACAAGCCCCTATCACAGACATTTGTGCTGACGACCTGGCCTCCCACTTTATAGAAAACATAAATACTATCTGTCAGGAAATCTGCTCTCAACCACCAAGTGCTGTGACTCCCATCCCTCCCTGCAGTTCCCCTGGCTCACTTTCCACATTTGATCCCATCACAGAAGAAGAAGTCTCCAGACTCCTCTCTTCCTCTCGTCCGACTACATGCACTACCGACCCCATTCCCTCACACCTCCTCCAGTCTCTCTCTCCAGTTGTCACAACTCACCTAACTACAATCTTTAATCTCTCACTCTCCTCTGGCATTTTCCCATCCTCCTTCAAACACTCCATCATTACTCCACTACTAAAGAAACCCGCTCTCGACCCTTCCTGCACAAACAACTACAGACCGGTCTCCAATCTCCCCTTCATCTCTAAACTTTTGGAGCGCCTAGTCTACTCCCGCCTTACCCGTTACCTCTCCACTCACTCCCTCCTAGACCCTTCACAGTCCGGCTTCCGACCCCTACATTCGACTGAAACTGCACTCATCAAAGTGACCAATGACCTTCTGACAGCAAAACGTAACGGTGACCACTCTCTGCTCATTCTTCTCGACCTTTCTGCAGCTTTCGACACGGTTGACCACCGTCTCCTACTGTCTAGGCTCCAGTCACTAGGTATTAAAGACACTGTTCTCTCCTGGTTCTCTTCCTATCTTTCTTACAGCTCATTCAGTGTTTCGTTCTCTGGCTCAACGTCATCTCTTCCTCTCACTGTCGGTGTACCCCAGGGCTCAGTCCTTGGCTCCCTTCTCTTCTCTCTCTACACGGCCCCAATTGGACAGACCATCAGCAGATTTGGCTTTCAGTACCATCTTTATGCTGATGACACACAACTATAACATCATCCCCCGACCTTACCCCCGCTGTACTACACAACGCCACCGACTATCTGTCCGCAGTCTCCAACATCCTGTCCGCTCTCATCTGAAACTTAACCTCTCCAAAACTGAACTTCTGCTCCCGCCGTCTACTAACCTCCCTAAATCTGATATTTCCCTCTCTGTGGGTGGCACCATAATAACACCCAGGCAGCAGGCTCGCTGTCTGGGTGTTATGTTTGACACCAATGTCTCCTTCACCTCCCATATACAATCTCTTGCCGCCTACACCTAAAGAACATCTCTAGAATCCGCCCTTTTCTCACCATGGAAACAACAAAAACCCTCACTGTAGCATTGATCCACTCCCGCCTGGACTACTGCAATGCTCTATTAATTGACCTCCCCATTACTCGACTATCCCCTCTCCAGTCCATCCTTAATGCAGCAGCCAGGGTCATCCATCTGGTTAATCGGTACTCGGACGCGTCCGCTCTTCCCCAGTCCTTACACTGGCTGCCCATTCATTATAGGATCCAATTCAAAGTACTGGTTCTCACCCACAAAGCTCTCCACAGTGCAGCACCCCCCTACATCTCCTCCCTCATTTCTATCGGCCTAACCGACTGCTGCGCTCTGCAAACGACTTTCAACTAACCTCTCCACTAATCCGTACCTCCCACTCCCGACTCCAAGACTTCTCCCATGCTGCGCCAATCCTCTGGAATGCTCTATCCCAGGAAATTAGGACTATCCACAATTTGCATGGTTTCAGGCGCTCCCTCAAAACACATCCGTTCAGAGCGGCCTATCACATTCGCTAATCAAAGTAATTCTATGTGTAAAAAAGTGTGTGTGTGTGTGTAGCCCATTCACTAGCTCCATCCATCCCTCACTCCCCCAAGATGGCTGGACCATCATTGTAAATGCACCATTGTATATACACACCTGTACTTTGTATCTCCCCCATCTCATTGTAGATTGTAAGCTCTCACGAGCAGTGTCGTCTCATTTTGCTTTAATTATGGTATTGTTAACGTTGTTACTTATGACTTGTGTTTTGAAACTGTTAAACTGTAAAGCGCTGTGGAATATGATGGCGCTATATAAATAAAGATTATTATTATTATTATTATTATGTAATTGTTAGTGAAAACCATATATCAAACTACATGAAATGACATGGTTAATTGTTGGACCAGAAGGCCCAGGAGGTCCCTTCCAACTCTACCATTCTATGATTCTATGATTCTATGTGTCATTTCATTTTCAGGTACCCCACACTTTGCTTTCTTTTTAATTATGTACTTTATCCCTATCCTCCTGTGTTCCCTTGCCATCCACATTCACCGGCCCAATCCCCCTCCATCACTACTCATACACAGCAGCCCCTCCATACTTCCCTCTCCCATGTACAGCTCCCATGCACTCCTCACCTTCCTGAGAAACCTCAGCCCATCTTGCCCAAATACATCACAGAAAAAACCTACTTACAACTCCAACAACTACCTGCTCTTTATCTTCCTTCTCCTACTGATTTCAGGTGACATCTCCCCCAACCCTGGTCCACCATCCCCCAACCTCAATCCCTACATCATATCGAAACCATAATAATCTTATTAATATTACTTGCACTCCCTCATCTCCTTCTTTCAATTGTGCCCTCTGGAATCCACAGTCTGCATGCAACAAGCTATCCTTCCTGCACAACTACTTTCTGAACAACTCTCTTCATCTGTTGGCCATCACGGAAACCTGGATTCAGGATTCTGACACGGTCTCCCATGCTGCCATTTCCTATGGTGGCTTACAGTTCTCCCATTCCCCGAGACCCGCAAACAGACATGGTGGTGGAGTCGGCATACTCCTGTCCCCACAATGCACTTTCCAGGTCATCCCCCCAATTCCAACACTCTCATTCCCTTCTTTTGAGGTCCACACCATCAGGCTCTTCCGTCCCCTCTTCCCCAGAGTAGCGGTCATATATCGGCCCCCAGGCTCGCCCACCCGGTTCCTTGACAACTTCTCAGCCTGGCTGCCGCACTTCATGTCCTCAGAACTACCAACCCTTATCCTTGGAGACTTCAACATCCTCATTAACAGCCCTACTTCCACATCTGCATCTCAGCTTCTATCACTTACCACTTCTCTAGGCCTCTCACAGCTTTCAATCCCTGAGACACACAAGGATGGTAACACCCTTGACCTGGTCTTTGTCCGCCTCTGTTCAATCTCCCACCTAAATAACTCACCACTTCCACTCTCTGACCACAACATTCTCTCCTTCATCCTCACAATTCCTCGACCACCCCAGCGCATTCCTACCTACCATACATTCAGAAATCTACAAGCCATTAACCCTCAGACACTTTCAGACTCCCTACACTCATCGCTGTCCCCAATCTCCTCTTTTTCCTGTCCTAATCTGGCTGTTCAGCACTACAATGACACTCTTAAAAGCACCCTTGACCAAGTAGCACCGCTCACCCTCAGAACTTCCAAACACACAGTAAAACAGCCATGGCTCACATTGCAAACTCGACTTCTTCAGCTATGCTCTAGGAGTGCTGAATGCCTCTGGAGAAAAACCCACACACCAGAAGACTTCATCCACTTCATTCATTCATTCATGTTAAGAACTTATAATGCTGCCCTTCACCTTGCCAAACAAACCTACTTCACCACCCTGATCTCCTCACTATCCAACAACCCCAAGAAACTTTTTGACACTTTTCACTCCCTCCTCAGGCCAAAAGCACAAGCCCCTATCACAGACATTTGTGCCGACGACCTGGCCTCCCGCTTTATAGAAAAAATAGATACTATCCGTCAGGAAATCTGCTCTCAACCACCAAGTGCTGTGACTCCCATCCCACCCTGCAGTTCCCCTGGCTCACTTTCCACATTTGATCCCATCACTGAAGAAGAAGTCTCCAGACTCCTCTCTTCCTCTCGTCCGACTACATGCACTACCAACCCCATTCCCACACATCTCCTCCAGTCTCTCTATCCAGTTGTCACAACTCACCTAACTACAATCTTTAATCTCTCACTCTCCTCTGGCATTTTCCCATCTAACTTCAAACACTAAATCATTACTCCACTACTAAAGAAACCCACTCTCGACCCTTCCTGCACAAACAACTACAGACCGGTCTCCAATCTCCCCTTCATCTCTAAACTTTTGGAGCGCCTAGTCTACTCCCGCCTCACCCATTACCTCTCCACTTACTCCCTTCTAGACCCTTCACAGTCCGGCTTCCGCCCCCTATATTCGACTGAAACTGCACTCATCAAAGTGACCAATGACCTTCTGACAGCAAAACGTAATGGCGACCACTCTCTGCTCATTCTTCTCGACCTTTCTGCAGCTTTCGACACAGTTGACCACTGTCTCCTACTGTCTAGGCTCCAGTCACTAGGCATTAAGGACACTGCCCTCTCTTGGTTCTCTTCCTATCTTTCTTACCGCTCCTTCAGTGTTTCGTTCTCTGGCTCCACATCATCTCTTCCTCTCACTGTCGGTGTACCCCAGGGCTCAGTCCTTGGCCCCCTTCTCTTCTCTCTCTACACGGCCCCAATTGGACAGACCATCAGCAGATTTGGCTTTCAGTACCATCTTTATGCTGATGACACACAACTATACACGTCATCCCCCGACCTTACCCCCGCTGTTCTACAGAACACCACCGACTGTCTGTCCGCAGTCTCCAACATCATGTCCGCTCTCTATCTGAAACTTAACCTCTCCAAAACTGAACTCCTTCTGCTTCCGCCGTCTACTTACCTCCCTAAATCTGACATTTCCCTTTCCGTGGGCGACACCATAATAACACCCCGGCAGCAGGCTCGCTGTCTGGGTGTTATGTTTGACTCCAATGTCTCCTTCACCTCCCATATACAATCTCTTGCCCACTCTTGCCGCCTACACCTAAAGAACATCTCTAGAATCCGCCCTTTTCTCATCATGGAAACAACAAAAACCCTCACTGTAGCATTGATCCACTTCCGCCTGGACTACTGCAATGCTCTATTACTTGGCCTCCCCATTACTCGACTATGCCCTCTCCAGTCCATCCTTAATGCAGCAGCCAGGGTCATCCATCTGACTAATCGGTACTCGGACGAGTCCGCTCTTCGCCAGTCCTTATACTGGCTACCCATTCATTATAGGATCCAATTCAAAGTACTGGTTCTCACCCACAAATCTCTCCAAAGTGCAGCACCCCCCTACATCTCCTCCCTCATTTCTATCTATAGGCCTAACCGACTGCTGTGCTCTGCAAACAACTTTCGACTAAATTCTGCACTAATCCGCACCTCCCACTCCCGACTCCAAGACTTCTCCCGCGCTGCGCCAATCCTCTGGAATGCTCTACCCCAAGAAATTAGGATTATCCACAATTTGCATGGTTTCAGGCGCTCCCTCAAAACACATTTGTTCAGAGCGGCCTATCACGTTCACTAATCAAAGTCATTCTATGTGTAAGTGTGTGTGTGTAGCGCATTCACTATCTCCATCCATCCCTCACTCCCTCAAGATGGCTGGACCATCATTGTAAATGCACTATTGTATATACACACCTGTACTTTGTATCTCCCCCACCTCATTGTAGATTGTAAGCTCTCACGAGCAGGGGCGGCTTATTTTGCTTTAATAATTGTATTGTTAACGTTGTTACTTATGACTTGTGTTTTGAAACTGTTAAACTGTAAAGCGCTGTGGAATATGTTGGCACTATATAAATTATTATTATTATTATTATTATTATTATTATGTCGGGTCTGTAATTTCACAAAAGCCGGCAATTGAATTAGCGGCTATTATACTATGTAGAAGTGTATGAACTATAAATATATATATGTGTCACAATGACATGTATATATATATATATATATATATATATATATATATATATATATACATACAGGTCCTTCTCAAAAAATTAGCATATAGTGCAAAATTTCATTATTTTCCATAATGTAATGATTACAATTAAACTTTCATATATTTTAGAATCATTACACACCAACTGAAATTTGTCAGGTCTTTTATTGTTTTAATACTGATGATTTTGGCATACAACTCCTGATAACTCAAAAAACCTGTCTCAAAAAATTAGCATATCAAGAAAAGGTTCTCTAAACGACCTATTACCCTAATCTTCTGAATCAACTAATTAACTCTAAACACATGCAAAAGATTCCTGAGGCTTTTAAAAACTCCCTGCCTGGTTCATTACTCAAAACCCCCATCATGGGTAAGACTAGCGACCTTACTGATGTCAAGAAGGCCATCATTGACACCCTCAAGCAAGAGGGTAAGACCCAGAAAGAAATTTCTCAACAAATAGGCTGTTCCCAGAGTGCTGTATCAAGGCACCTCAATGGGAAGTCTGTTGGAAGGAAACAATGTGGCAGAAAACGCTGTACAACGAGAAGAGGTGACCGGACCCTGAGGAAGATTGTGGAGAAGGACCGATTCCAGACCTTGGGGGACCTGAGGAAGCAGTGGACTGAGTCTGGTGTAGAAACATCCAGAGCCACCGTGCACAGGCGTGTGCAGGAAATGGGCTACAGGTGCCGCATTCCCCAGGTAAAGCCACTTTTGAACCATAAACAGCGGCAGAAGCGCCTGACCTGGGCTACAGAGAAGCAGCACTGGACTGTTGCTAAGTGGTCCCAAGTACTTTTTTCTGATGAAAGCAAATTTTGCATGTCATTCGGAAATCAAGGTGCCAGAGTCTGGAGGAAGACTGGGGAGAAGGAAATGCCAAAATGCCTGAAGTCTAGTGTCAAGTACCCACAGTCAGTGATGGTGTGGGGTGCCATGTCAGCTGCTGGTGTTGGTCCACTGTGTTTCATCAAGGGCAGGGTCAATGCAGATAGCTATCAGGAGATTTTGGAGCACTTCATGCTTCCATTGGCTGAAATGCTTTATGGAGATGAAGATTTCATTTTTCAGCACGACCTGGCACCTGCTCACAGTGCCAAAACCACTGGTAAATGGTTTACTGACCATGGTATTACTGTGCTCAATTGGCCTGCCAACTCTCCTGACCTGAACCCCATAGAGAATCTGTGGGATATTGTGAAGAGAAAGTTGAGAGACGCAAGACCCAACACTCTGGATGAGCTTAAGGCTGCTATCGAAGCATCCTGGGCCTCCATAACACCTCAGCAGTGTCACAGGCTGATTGCCTCCATGCCTCGCCGCATTGAAGCAGTCATTTCTGCAAAAGGATTCCCGACCAAGTATTGAGTGCATAACTGAACTTTATTATTTGATGGTTTTTTTGTTTGTTTTTAAAAAACACTTTTATTTTATTGGACGGTTGAAATATGTTAATTTTTTGAGACAGGTTTTTTGGGTTATCAGGAGTTGTATGCCAAAATTATTATTATTATTATAGATTTTTATAGCGCCATTTATTCCATGGCTCTTTACATGTGAAGAGGGGCAAGTATAGACAAGTACAGTAAACATGAGCAATACAAGGCACACACAAGTACAGAAGGAGAGAGGACCCTGCCCGCAAGGGCTCACTGTCTACAGGGATGGGTGAGGATACACTAGGAGAGGAAGAGCTGATCGTGCGGTGGTTCAGTAGACTGATGATCACTGCAGGTTGTAGGCTTGTCGGAAGAGGTGGGTCTTCAGGTTCTTTTTGAAGGTTTCCATGGTAGGCGCAAATCTGATGTGTTGGGGTAGAGAGTTCCAGAGTATGGGAGAGACACGGGAGAAGCTTTGTATGCGGTTGTGGGAAGAAGAGATAAGAGGGGAGTAGAGGAGGAGATCTTGAGAGGATCGAAGGTTGCGTGTGGGTATGTACCGGGAGATCATGTCACAGATGTATGGAGGAGACAGATTGTGGATGGCTTTGTAGGTCATGGTTAGGGTTTTTAACTGGAGCCTCTGAACGATAGGAAGCCAATGAAGGGCTTGGCAGAGAGGAGAGGCTGGGGAATAGCGGGGAGACAGGTGTATTAGTCGTGCAGCAGAGTGCAGGATGGATTGGAGTGGTGCCAGAGTGCTAGAGGGAAGGCCAGAGAGTAGGAGGTTGCAGTAGTCGAGGCGGGAGATGATGAGGGCATGCACTAGTGTTTTTGTACTTTCATGGTCAAGGAATGCACGGATCCGAGAAATATTTTTGAGTTTGAGACGGCAGGAGGAGGCTAGGGTTTGGACATGTGGCTTGAAAGAGAGGGCAGAGTCGAGGATCACTCCGAGGCACCGAGCGTGCGGGACTGGGGAAAGTGAGCAGCCATTGATGTTAATGGACAGGTCTGGTGGGGGGTAGAGTGAGATGGGGGAAAGATGATAAATTCTGTTTTGTCCATGTTCAGTTTTAGAAAGCGAGCAGAGAAGAAAGCAGAAATAGCAGACAGACATTGTGGGATTTTGGTCAGTAAGGAGGTGAGGTCAGGTCCAGATAGGTAGATCTGCGTGTCGTCGGCGTAGAGATTATACTGAAGACCATGGGATTCTATGAGCTGTCCCAGGCCGAGGGTGTAGATGGAGAAGAGTAGGGATCCAAGAACTGAGCCTTGGGGAACACCGACAGACAGGGGGCGAGGTGAGGAGGTGGTGTGGGAGAGGGAGACACTGAAAGTTCGGTTTGTTAGATATGATGAGATCCAGGATAGGGCCTGGATCAGTATTAAAACAATAAAAGACCTGACAAATTTCAGTTGGTGTGTAATGATTCTAAAATATATGAAAGTTTAATTGTAATCATTACATTATGGAAAATAATGAAATTTTGCACTATATGCTAATTTTTTGAGAAGGACCTGTATATATATATATGTATTATATATGTATATATCTAGTGTTTTGTGAGCTGTCAGTGTGATTTTACAGTAGCCAGGGATGATTTGCCGGCTTTTCAAAGGACACTGGTGCGTATAAATCAGACAGCACTCACATGGTGGCAGTGCTGTCCGATTTTTTATCGCATCCATTGACTTGCATTAGCGATTATCATGCCGAAATCTCTGCAAATCGCAGCATGCTGCGATTTTTTTCTCAGACCGATTTCAGCTGAGAAAAAAATCGCAAATGAGAAGTCACCTATTGAATAACATTGGTCCGATTGCAATCCGATTTTTTATCGGCTTGCAATCGTCCTTTTTGTCTCCAGTGAGTATGAGCCCTAAGGCAAATATCTGCATGCATGGGTGAATGTGGACTCTTCTCTCAGTAAAGCCTATGTATATGGGTTGGTCAGACCTAGATATGATTAGATGTAATGAAAATCACCACATGGTGAAGGGCAGAGTGCACCATCAGAAAGCTTAGCATATAAATGGCAAAAAACTGACTGAAACACCAAGAACTAGTCTGAATAGGTGCATGGGCTCACATTATTTGGCGAAATTTTGTTTTGGCCAAATAATAAATGTTACTTTTTTTGACAGCCGTTCAGAAAATCACTTTATATAAGTACTGTAGTAAAGTTGTGTCAAATCTTGTGATTTTTTTTTTTTAAAAGTTGCCTTTCGGTAATTTGTCTAAAATATTTGGAAAAGCCACACTAGTGTAAAAATATGAAAAATAATTAAACAGCAAAAGACAACTCAAATAAAGGGGAAAATTGTTTGATGAATTTGTGGCTAATAAAAAAATGCCTAATTGAAAGGTATAGGAAAGATGTGTATCTTCGTACCGTGTTAGCCAGTTTGTTACCATCTTTTCAGTTAGCCATTAAAAGGTATCAACCACTGAGGACTCTCAAGTCTAAATGTTTTTCTAATTAAAAGGTATTCATGCCAAAAAACTGGCGCAAATGCATTGATGAATCGGGCCCTTAGGCTTGTGGCTAAATACGCTCATCAATGCAGAATAGTTAACTTGACTTCCCCAGTTAGAACCCAGAACCTAGGGCTCAACTACATGTATTAAGCATTTGCCAACCTAAAAGCAAAACAGATTGCTGAAATGTAAAGGGTAATATAACATCTACAAATGATCATAAAATGACACATTACTTTTTGTCTGCAGGATAATTGTCTTGTGAAATAAATAGTTTTTTGAGTTTGTGGAATGCAGATTTAAGCCATAATGGATATTTGATGATCGCATATATGGGTGCAAACAACTTAGGATCTTTCAGTCACCATTTGTTTTTATCTCCATATTCTCTCTCTAAACCCATAGAAATCTTTAAGATAAAACTTGTACAATAACCATTTAATCAAAAATATAAAAATAAAACATTTTTTCCTTATGAGCTTTTCAGTTTTTTCACCCTTTAACATTACACAGAAAAAAGTACTGTGTATATGCAGTTAAATTCTAAATATGCCACATTATTTAGTTACATAGGATGGTTTTATGAGAAGGACGCTTTGTGTTGGGACTGTTTCATCTGATTAAAAAATATTTTCCTTTGACATGAAAATGTAAAAAATATATATTTTTTGTTTACAAATGCATAAAATATTTTTTAAGTAATATTTAGGTGAGATTAATTTGAAATATTTCCATTTCTGCAAAGACACAATGGTATAAGTAAAGAGTAAAAAATACTATCAAAAATATAAAATTTAATTTGTAGTTCACTACTAGCCTATAAACCATTTGAATGAATGTCCTTTCGTATAATGCATGAAAGTACTGGGTCTAAAGTAGCATACTCCTCCATCATGGCAATATGTCCTAACCCTGCCTTAACCCTTTCCATATGTCTATTAGAGCATATTGACATGGATTTTCTTGATAGCCCTTTAAAATAAAATCAGATTATTTACACACTGCTATATATTATTAAGTGATTTTCTGTGTGAATGTTCCCTTTAGCAGGTTTCCCACATCCCTGAAACACAGATCATGCTTACATTGCAATTAGAGATGAGTGAATTTGTTCATATTTTGTCCCCGAATCTGATTTTGACATATTCAAGCCATATTTGAACACTAATCATGCCAAATGTATGTCTTATGATCGGTTCCGAACATATTCGGTAATTTCTACTCCCATTGACTCTAATGAAGTTCGACTGTGTTCAACGAATATTGTAAAAACTAGAGTTGAGCGAAACAGGTTGGTCAGATTCAAAGGTCGCCAACTTTCGCCAAAGTCGGGTTTCGTTGGCCGAAACACGATCACAGCGTGAGGTCGGCCATGCGGTCGTCGAAACGAGCGCCAAAGTCGAGTTTCCCAGAATGCTTTCAGGCGCCTTTTTTCAGCCAATGAGCAAGGACGTACACTGTGGGCAACGAGATAATATGAGCAGCGTCCACCACAATCTCAGAGAAGGGCATTGTAGTGATTGGCTTGCTTTGGGGGGCGTCATAGTGTCTATAAAAGCCCTGACCACAGACCTCCATTTTACTTCTTCCGATCTTAACAGTAGTGAGAGGTTGCTGACGCTGTTTATCAGTAGGGAAAGAGTTAGGCAGGAAAGAGAAGTTCTTCTGTGCTTGTGCTGATAGCAATTGTGCTGTACACTTAGTGTGCAGTGACAGGGGAGGATTTTCTTGTGTGCAGCAGCGCTGGTTATTAGGCTGCCTGATAGCTGTATTGTTGTGTGTACACTGCGGTGCAGACTGCTTTTTACACAGCACTAATACTTTTATTTTTTTCTGCACAGTTACCGAGTGTTAATTTTTTCCCACACCGTATAGAGCTGTACGCTCCTCACACACTACCGTGTACCGGCTGGTCTCACAGACAAATACATGCTGACTATCTGTGTGTGACTCCGGAAATATATACGGAGATTTACAATTTCCCCTACACTGTATACAGCTTTTTGCTTCTGATACAGTACCGTATACAGCTGGTATCTTCTGATACAGTACCCTTTTTCTGCTTTTTGTATTCTGGTCAAATCCATACTGAGTGAGCGTCTGTGTGTTACTCCGGAATATATACAGAGATTTAAAATTACCCCTACACTTTTACAGCTGAATGCTACTGATACAGTACCATATATCTGCTGGTATTTTGGGTACATTTTCCCAAACATGAGGAAGTATGGTGGAAGAGGACGTGGGCGGGGGGGTCAAGCTGTTATTCCCCATTGACTTGCATTGGGGTCGGGTTTCGTTTTTTTGTTGACCTCCGACTTTTGCCGCGAGCTAGTCGGCCGATCTCGTTCGACTCGACTTTTGCGAAAGTCGGGTGGTCCGACCGAAACCCGACTCGACCTGAAAAAAAGCAAAGTCACTCATCTCTAGTAAAAACAGTATTCGATTCCGATCATATTCGGAACTGAATCCGAACAAATTCAATCGCTAATTGCAATACCTCGATAACTGTCTCATATATGCCTGAGAGGCAGGCATGGGGACCTAGCAGTTTGTCTGGGTATTGCGGTAACATTATAGTTTTTCATAATGTAGAAATTGAGCAAGAAAAAATGTAGGGCGCTTGGGAGTCCTGTCATTCAATGTTTAGTACCACACCTTTTTTCAGAAATCACAGTTTTAGGCCTTATTCACACACACATGAGTAAACACATACGTGAAAAAATGGTACCAGTGTCATCAGTAATTTGGATTAGTGTGTTCGTTGTTACCATCACTGTGTCATCGGTGTTTTTCACCGATGTATAAATCAGTAAATAAATTACAAAAATTCTCCTATCCATTGCAATATTAAATATTGACGGCTTACGGATGGCACATAGACGATGTGCCAATGCCATCTGTGTTTTTCATGAACCCATGAACTTGTCTTGTCATTCTACATCAGTGATATCGGAGAAAAACAGACGTCGCTGTGAGTTTTGCATAGACATGTGAATAGCACCATAGATTATAATGGCTGCAAGTTCTATCTGTGAAGAAAATGGATAGAATGCATACATTCAACACAGACGTGTGAATGAGGTCTTGGAAAAAAAAAATAATTCAGCTAACAACCTTTGCATTTTTATTTTAGGTATTGTTTCCTACTCTGTTGTGCAAAACGTGTCTACTTCAGAAATTTTCTTTCATTTTCTTGCACAGAATGTTTTTTGCCTACTTAATAATTGTAGTAATCATGTTTAGTAAATACAATAATGTTCTATGAAGTAAATGGAAACTGATTTTGTAGGATGTTTGGATCATTGTAATGTTTCATCTCTTTTCAGCTTCTTGAATGACTGCAGGATTTGTTCTTGTTTAGTAGAATCCATCAATTCTTCTTTATAAGCCATGTTCCTACCTCAGAGCCTCAAAAATTAGCAGAATTTGAGATTATTGACAGTCTGCAAAGTGTTTATACATAATCACTTTCAACATTTCTTCACATTTCTTTTGGTTAACTTGCGTGTTATGTGTTACATGAGATGCTCTTTTGTGAGCAGATTACTGGTAAATTTTCCTGTAAAGATAATGAAGCATTACTCATGACTGCAAGTTTCAATTCTGAGTGTTTTGTGCAGGATTTGGTTTGCAAACCTGACGATGACCAATCTATGAATAGTTCCATCAGAAAGTTTTGTTTATTTATATTTACCATATTTTTCGGATTATAAGACACACTTTTTTTCCTCAAAAATTTGGGGGAAATGGGGGTGCATCTTATAATCCGAATTGTAGCTGCGGTGTAGATCTCATCTCCCGAGATCTTGGTACTGAGATCTCCATCTGCGCATGCGCCGCCCCCCGGTGGCCATTTTTCCACAATCCACTGCACAGGAAACCACAGGACTGTGAGGGCTCTGGCCTTTCACAAAATGTTGGCAGAGCCCCCCACAACATCACTGGACACTGCGCAGCAGCGGCAGCATCGGACACCGTGCAGCAGTGGCAGCACTGGATACCTTGCAGCAGCAGCACCAGACATAGCGCAGTAGCCTGCGGCCTAAAGCATCACCCCACTCCTGCCTCCTCCAGCAGCGACCCTAGGACCCCACTTCACCGCAGCCACCATCCCTGGTAAGCAATAAGCATGGATTATAAGAAACACCACTATTTTAATAAAAAAAGTTTTTTTCCTATTTTTCTCCTCAATATTTGGGGTGCGTTTTATAATCTGAAAACTATGGAATCTCTATTCTGTACAGTGTAAGCTCTTCTGGTCAGCAGTGTCCTCTTTCTTCCTTGCCTGTAGAGTGTAAGCTCTTATAATCAACAGGATTCTCTCTCTCTTC
Organism: Oophaga sylvatica; assembly: GCA_033576555.1. Taxonomy (NCBI): domain Eukaryota; kingdom Metazoa; phylum Chordata; class Amphibia; order Anura; family Dendrobatidae; genus Oophaga; species Oophaga sylvatica. Next base: position 461,141,920 of record JARQOD010000005.1, read on the forward strand.
TTTAGAGTGTAAACTTTTATAGTCAGCTGGGTCACCTTTTTGTCTCCTTCTCACTCTCATGTGCAAATTGTAAGCTCATATCGTTAGAGGGTTATTTCTTTCTCTCCTGTAAACTGTAAGCTCATATGGTTAGCGGGTCATTTCTTTCTCTCCTGTGTAATGTAACTACTTATTTTCAGCAAGGATCTCTCATTCCTCTCCCCACATGCATTTTACGAGCATTGTTAAAGTATTGGAATTCTCACAAATTTATTGGCTACAAATCAAATTTTGGGGGAAAATTTAGCAAAGTCAGTTAATTTCAAAATTTTCGCTCATTTTTAGAGGCAACTATTTTTTTACATAATGTTATATAATGTAAATGACCCTATGTATCACCACTTTGTTACTTCTTGTTTGTTTTTGTTTTGACTGTACTTTCTTAAATCAAACATGGGATATTATTTTACTTTAAGGACTATTTACTTTCTTTATGCCGCTGCACATGTATAAAGTCCATGCTTTTGTAAATATATCACATTGGTGAGATTTTGAAAAAATTACATCAACAATTCCCAATATTTACAGATGCTCTCATTGATGATAAGTGAGTTAGTGGGGCACCTTGGTGTACCATCTCCCTGCTCAGTGAGATTTCATTCCTTCTCTGTTGATCTCCCACTGTGTTACTGCATTGCAGCTATTTCCTGCTGATAGCTCCAATTTTGGAACACATTGTTAATCTGATTATTTTTTCTCTTGGTAACATGCTGTTTTGTGAAGAAATGAATTGACCTTGCACAGTTTACTTGAATAAGGACAGGTTAGAAAGCAGCAGTAGCAAATTGTTTCTAGTAAGCATAAAATTGCTTTGTTTGATGTTGGGCAATTACAAATTCATAGTATTTAAATATAATACTGGCCAAAAATTCTAATTCAATTTATTCTTTAAAGTCTCATGAAGGTTCATAGATGTTTGTATATGTAGGTTATCAGTACAAGGCAGAAAAAAAGCTTCAATAAGGTAGAAGGAGATAAATATTCCAAAATAAGTTGCTTTGGTAAAAATATGCGTTTTATGGCACTATTAAATATTATTCATGCAGTCATGTTTAATTACAATCTGACTATTGGCTTTGACTACATTTGCCCTTTATAATTATCTTAGTAGAAAAATGTGAGCATTAGCTTTTATTTTCATTAACAATGGAATAAAAAAATGTAATCTGATGTTAATGTAAAAAAAACATTGCGTTCTTTACCACTTTCTATAAAGAAAAATCCAGTTTTTGTTATTTCAGTTCTGATGACAGTGGATAATCTCTCATGTCATAATAAAATTCCAAATAAATACACTTCTGTAAGGCTGTACATTTGCATTGTCTGTTGGACGTATCCTGATGATTATCTCTGATGTATGACATTATATAGCCAATCTATAAAGTTTCATTGCTTCCAATAACAATATCTGCAAGGAGTTTGTATGTTATTCCCCTACTCCGGGCTGGCATTACCAACTAGACATTTGTCTAGGGCCCACACTCCCCCAGGGGTCCTCAGACAGTGGCCACTATGTTGCCTGTGAGACAGAGGGCCGGTGCCAACGTCAGCTCCGCCCCTTCACATCGCGCATTTAACTGTATTGGCATGATAGATGCGATACAGTTGAAATCAATGATGGAGGAGAGAGTGTCAGGTGATGCTCCCTCTCACATCATTCCACCCTGCTTTTGACACAGCAGGTGCGATGATTTCATTTCATCATGCGCCACGCTGTGCCAAGCAGTCAAGCTGCTGGGTGGGGAACACAGAGCGGTATGATTTATTTTTAAATCAGTGAGTACGTGATGGCCATAATACTGGAGTAATATGGGGTATGCATTATACTTTTTGAGGCTGCATTATACTATATCAGACTGCATTATGCCATATGGGGCGGTGTTATACTCTATGGGATGCGTTATAGTCTATGGGGCTTCATTATACTGTATGGAGCTGCATTATACTGTATAGGGCTGCATTAAACTCTGTGGAACTGCATTATACTTTATGGGGGCTGCAATATACTATATGAGGCTGCATTATACTCTATGGGGCTGCATTATGCTTTAGGCACTGTATGGGTCTGCATTATACTCTATGGGGGCTGATTTATACTCTATGTGTTCTATGGGGCTGCCTTAAACTCTATGGGAGCTCAACTATACTCTATGGGCACTGCATTAAACTATATGATGCTGCATTAAATTCTATGGGTCTGCATTATACTCTATGAGGTTGCGTTATTATCTGTGGGGCTGCGTTATACTCTATTGGGCTGCATTATACTCTATGGGGCTGCGTTATACTCTATGTGGGCTGCGATATACTCTAGGGGGGCTGCATTGTACTAAACGAGTGCTGCGTTATAGTCCATTATGGACTATGGGGAGTGCATTATACTATGTGTACTATATGCGGCCTGCATTATACTCTGTGTACTATATGGGGGCTGCATTATATTCTGTCTACTATACGGGGGCTGCATTATACTCTATTGAGGACTATTGGGAGTGCATTATACTATACTGGGGCTGCATTATACTGTATGGAGGACGATGGGAATGTATTATACTATATGAAGGACTATGAGGAGTGTAATATACTATATGGAGGACTATGGGGAGTGCAATATACTCTAAGGAGGACTATTGGGTGTGCATTATACTATATGGAGAACTATAGGGAGTGTATTATACTATATGGAGGTCTATGGGATGTTCATTATATAATATGGAGGACTATGGGGTGCATTATACTATGTGGAGGACTATGGGGTGCATTATATTAAATGAGCAAAATGCTGCCTATTCATTGAGTGATTGAATTATTCATGCTGGAACTGAAATCATTTTTCTCAGCAGTACATTGCCCAGTGAAAACTGCAGATATGCTGCTGATGACATGAGACTGTATAGTGACATGTTGATCTACTAGTGATTGTTCTGTGCCCATCATTCTTCCTCAGCCAATGTAAAGAGGCCAGGAAACAGGCATAGAATGACTTCAATATTGTTGATCATGCCCATTTAACGGCCTGAACTCAGCGCATGTAAATACAACCAGAATATTTCAGTGTGATGGTGCAATTTGTTAGCATTTGGGGCCCCACTTTATACTTTTGCAGAAGGCCCCACTTTGTCTAAAACTGGCCCTGCCCATATGGATAGAGAATTTAGATTGTGAGCCCCAATGGGGACAGTGACAATAATGCCTGTAAAGTGCTGTACTAGTGAGGAAAATAATAATAATTCACAAAGCACTTTAAGAATCACAAAATTTGTTTTTAATTCTTTGCCTCACAGCATTTTATTAGCTTTTTTATTTTCATGCCTAAACACTGCATTTGTTTAGGAACTGTTTATGGTTGCAGAGTTTTTAGAAATGATTTTCATGTACAGTACAGACCAAAAGTTTGGACACACCTTCTCATTCAAAGATTTTTCTGTATTTTTATGACTATGAAAATTGTAGAATCACCCTGAAGGCATCAAAACTATGAATTAACACATGTGGAATTATACATTACACTTTACAAAAAAGTGTGAAACAACTGAAAATATGTCTTATTTTCTAGGTTCTTCAAAGTAGCCACCTTTTGCTTTGATTACTGCTTTGCACGCAGAAAAGGTGAACGGATGGACTCTACATGCCTAGTTCCCACCGTGAAGCATGGAGGAGGTGGTGTGATGGTGTGGGGGTGGTTTGCTGGTGACACTGTTGGGGATTTATTCATAATTGAAGCGGTGAGCGGTCCATCTCACCCCAAACCATCTCGATTGGGTTCAGGTCTGGTGACTGTGGAGGCCAGGTCATCTGGTGTAGCACCCCATCACTCTCCTTCTTGGTCAAATAGCCCTTACACAGCCTGGAGGTGTGTTTGGGGTCATTGTCCTGTTGAAAAATAAGTGATGGTCTAACTAAACGCAAACCGTATGGAATAGCATGCTGCTGCAAGATGCTGTGGTAGCCATTCTGGTTCAGTACGCCTTCAATTTTGAATAAATCCCCAACAGTGTCACCAGCAAAGCACCCCCACACCATCACACCTCCTCCTCCATGCTTCACGGTGGGAACCAGGCATGTAGAGTCCATCCGTTCACCCCTTCTGCGTGCAAAGCAGTAATCAAAGCAAAAGGTGGCTACTTTGAAGAACCTAGAATATAAGACATATTTTCAGTTGTTTCACACTTTTTTGTAAAGTGTTATGTATAATTCCACATGTGTTAATTCATAGTTTTGATGCCTTCAGTGTGATTCTACAATTTTCATAGTCATGAAAATACAGAAAAATCATTGAATGAGAAGGTGTGTCCAAACTTTTGGTCTGTACTGTACATATGCAGGTGCATCTCACCTTGAGAAAGTGGCAGGCGTGCCACGAAACGTGCGTTGGGGTCGCATCTCCATTGGGGGTGACTTCTCCCAGTGCGGCTTTATACTTTAAGTGGTGAGCATGCTCCTGTGACAGATTGACCAGCATTGTATTTTTACTGGCGCCTTTTACCTATGTATATTGTTCTATGAAAAGCATGCTCCATTCTGTGTGGCAACACTTTGTGCAGCTCTGTTATCTTTAGACCTTCTTTGTGGGGAGACACTCTATGTGTTATGAGCTCTAATGTATTATACTACCATCTTTGCCACAAATGTATTTTTGCCTCACTGCTGGGAGACCTCTCCCCTTTTATCTGCACTTGTCCTTTTAAAGTGTTGTTATTGTCCACATATTCCTGTGTTACCTTTTGATATGTTCAAATAAATATTTTGTACTAAACACATATATTCTTTGTCACCAGTGACTCTTTGTTTCCTCCTCCTTATTGTCTCACAAAATTAGAATTAATCATCAAGAAGTTAATTTATTTCAGTTCTTCAATACAAAAAGTGAAACTCATATATTATATAGAGTCATTACAGAGTGATCTATTTCAAGTGTTAATTTCTGTTAATGTTGATGATTATGGCTTACAGCCAATAAATACTCAAAAGTCATTATCCCAGTATATCAGAATAATTAACAAAAAACACCTGCAAATGCTTCCCAAGTTTTTTAACCCCTTCACCCCCAAGGGTGGTTTGCACGTTAATGACCGGGCCAATTTTTACAATTCTGACCACTGTCTCTTTATGAGGTTATAACTCTGGAACGCTTCAACGGATCTTCGCGATTCTGAGATTGTTTTCTCGTGACATGTTGTACTTCACATTAGAAGTAAAATTTCTTCGATATAACTTGCGTTTATTTTTGAAAAAAACGCAAATATGGCGAAAATTTTTAAAATTTTGCAATTTTCAAACTTTGAATTTTTATTCCCTTAAAACAGAGAAATATGTCACATAATAGTTAAGAAATAACATTTCCCACATGTCTACTTTACATCAGCACAATTTTGGAACCAAAATTTTTTTTTGTTAGGAAGTTATAAGGGTTAAAAGTTGACCAGCGATTTCTCATTTTTACAACAAAATTTACAAAGCCATTTTTTTTAGGGACCACCTCTCATTTGAAGTCACTTTGAGGGGTCTATATGGCAGAAAATACCCAAAAGTGACACCATTCTAAAAACTGCACCCCTCAAGGTACTCAAAACCACATTCAAGAAGATTATTAACCCTTCCGGTGCTTCACAGGAACTAAAGCAACGTGGAAGGAAAAAATGAATATTTAACTTTTTAGCCACAAAAATGATCTTTTACAAACTTTTTTTTATTTTCACAAGGGTAAAAGGAGAAAATGGACAGATAAGGTTGTTATGCAATTTCTCCTGAGTACGCCAATACCCAATATGTGGGGGAAAACCACTGTTTGGGCACACGGCAGAGCTCGTAAGGGAAGGAGCGCCGTTTGACTTTTTCAAACTAAAATTGGCTGGAATTGAGATTGGACGCCATGTCGTGTTTGGAGAGCCCCTGATGCGCCTAAACAGTGGAAACCCCCACAAGCGACACCATTTTGGAAACTAGACCCCCTAAGGTACTTATCTAGATCTGTTGTGAGCACTTTGAACTCCCAAGTGTTTCACAAAAGCTTATAATGCCTGGGTGTGAAAAAAAAAAAAAACAATTTTCCACAAAATGATTTTTTAGTCCCAAATTTTTGAATTTTCCCAAGGAAATTGGACCCCAAAAGTTGTTGTCCAATTTGTCCTGAGTACGCTGATACCCCATATGTGGGGGGGGGGACTGTTTGGGTGCACGACAGGGCTTGGAAAGGAAGTAGTAACGTTTTTGGAATGCAGACGTTGATGGGGGTCATGTTCTGTTTGCAGTGCCCCAGATGACCCTAAACAGTGGAAACCCCCCACAAGTGACCCCATTTTGGAAGCTATACCCCCTAAGGAACTTATCTAGATCTTTGGTGAGCACTTTGAACCCCCAAGTGCTTCACACAAGTTTATAATGCCCGGGCATGAAAATAAAAAATCCTATTTTTTTCCCACAAAAATTATCTTTTAGTCACTAATTTTTTATTTTCTCAAGGGTAACAGGAGAAATTGGACCACATAAGTTGTTGTCCAATTTGTCCTGAGTACGCTGATACCCCATATGTGGGTGGGAACCACTATTTGGGCGCACGGCAGAGCTCGGAATGGAAGGAGCACCATTTGACTTTTTCCAACCAAAATTGGCTGGAATTGAGATTGGATGCCATGTTGCATTTGGAGAGCCCCTGATGTGCCTAAACAGTGGAAACCCCCCACAAATGACCCCATTTTGGAAACTAGACCCCCTAAGGAACTTTTCTAGATCTTTGGTGAGCAATTTGAACCCCCAAGTGCTTCACACAAGTTTATAACGTAGAGCCGTAAAATTTAAAAATCATATTTTTTCCACAAAAATGATCTTTTCACCCCAATTTTTATTTTTCCAAGGGTAACAAGACTCCAAAAGTTATTGTGCAATTTGTCCTGAGTGCGCTGATACCCCATATGTGGGGGTAAACCACTGTTTGGGTGCATGGCAGAGTTTGGAAGGGAAGGAGCGCCGTCTGACTTTTTCAACGCAGAATTGGCTGGACGCCATGTCGTGTTGGAGAGCTCCTGATCTGCCTAAACAGTGGAAACCCCCATAAATGACGCCATTTTGGAAACTAGACCCCTCAAGGAACTTATCTAGATGTGTGGTGAGAACTTTTAACCCCCAGGTGTTTCACTAAAGTTTATAACGTACAGCCGTAAAATAAAAAATCTTTTTTTTTTTTACAAAAATGATTTTTTCGTCCCCAATATTTTATTTTCACAAGGGTAACAGAAGAAATTGGAACCCAAAAGTTGTTGTCCAATTTGTCCTGAGTACGCTGATACCCAATATGTGGGAGAAAACTACTGTATGGGTGCACGTCAGGGCTCGGAAGGGAAGTAGTGACGTTTTGGATTGCAGACTTTGATGGAATGGTCTGGGGGCGTCATGTCACATTTGGAGAGCCCCTGAAGCACCTATACAGTGGAAACCCCCCACAAGTGACCCCATTTTGGCAAATAGACCCCACAAGGAACTTATCTAGATGTGTGGTGAGCACTTTGAACCCCGAAGTGCTTCACAGAAGTTTATAACGTACAGCCGTAAAAATAAAAAATCTTTTTTTTTTTTTACAAAAATTATTTTTTCGCCCCCAATATTTTATTTTCACAAGGGTAACAGAAGAAATTGGAACCCAAAAGTTGTTGTCCAATTTGTCCTGAGTACGCTGATACCCAATATGTGGGAGAAAACTACTGTATGGGCGCACGTCAGGGCTTGGAAGGGAAGTAGTGACGTTTTGGATTGCAGACTTTGATGGAATGGTCTGGGGGCGTCATGTCGCATTTGGAGAGCCCCTGATGCACCTAAACAGTGGAAACCCCCCACAAGTGACCCCATTTTGGAAAATAGACCCCACAAGGAACTTGTCTAGATGTGTGGTGAGCACTTTGAACCCCGAAGTGCTTCACAGAAGTTTATAACGCACAGCCGTAAAAATAAAAATCCTTTTTTTTTTTGCAAAAATTATTTTTTTCCCCCAATATTTTATTTTTACAAGGTAACAGGAGAAATTGGACCCCAAAAGTTGTTGCCCCAATTTGTCCTGAGTTGCGCTGAATCCAATATGTGGGAGAAAACTACTGTATGGGTAAAACGTTGGGGCTCGGAAGGGGAAATAGTGACGTTTTGGATTGCAGACTTTGATGGAATGGTCTGGGGGCGTCATGTCACATTTGGGGACCCTGATTGCGCCTAAACAGTGGAAATCCCCAACAAGTGACCCATTTTGGAAAATAGACCCCACAAGGAACTTATCTAGATGTGTGGTGAGCGTATGAAGCCCAAGTTCTTCACAGAAGTTATAATGTACAGCCGTAAAAACAAAAAAAAAAATTTTTTTTTTGTACAAAAATGAAAATTTTCGCCCCCAGTTTTTTATTTTCCCAAGGGGAGCAGAAGAAATAGGACAAATTGCACAATAACTCTTGGGGTCCAGAGTACCTGATACCCCATATGTGGGGATAAACTACTGTTTGGACGCATGGGAGAGCTAGATAAGTGAAGGAGCACCGTTTGACTTTTTCAACGCAGAATTGGTGGAATTGAGATCAGACGCCATGTCACATTTGGAGAGCCCCTGATGTTGCCAAACAGCTGAAACCCCCCCAAACTAACTCCAACCCTAACCCCAACACACCCCTACCCTAGTCCCAAACCCCAACCACAAACCTAACCCTAAACACCCCTACCAACTAACCCTAAACCTAATTAGCCCAACCCTAACCC
>JARQOD010000005.1:461150788-461219255 GCA_033576555.1 Oophaga sylvatica
AAAAGAAAAACAGACCAACGGTTGGTTTGACAGAGAATGTAAAGCCGTACGGAAGACCCTGAGAACAGCCTCAAACAAGAAACATAGAGACCCCAACCACCCTGGTCTGAGGGAAGCCTATGAAACCATACAAAGACAGTACAAAACCATCCTCAGGAGGAAGAAGCAGAGTTACATCTCTACCAAGCTTAACCAACTCCAAGATGCTCTTCAAGACAATTCCTTCTGGGAACTATGGAACCACATGGGCACAAAAGACAAGAAAAACAACATCCATATCCAAAATGGCAACATCTGGCTCCAGTACTTCAGAGACCTCTATAAAGACATCCCAAAGGAAGAACTAAACCAAGAACAGGAAAACATAATGGCAAAACTAAAAGCAATGGAGGAAAAAGTAAAAAAATTCCAAAACCCAGTGGATACACCTATTACATTACAGGAAGTAGCAGAGAGAATCTCTTCCATAAGATGTAGAAAAGCCGGTGGCCTGGATGGAATCCTACCAGAAATGCTGAAGTACAGCCCACCAGAAATACAGGCTGCAATGGTTAAACTCTTCAATATTGTGCTAAGTGCCGGCTACTTCCCTCGTACCTGGAACCAAGGCCTCATCACACCCATCCACAAGAATGGGGACAGGTATGACCCAGCCAACTACAGAGGCATATGTGTCAGCAGCAACCTGGGGAAACTGTTCAACAGCATCCTGAACAAGAGGATCCTCATTTTCCTCACCGAACATAACGTCCTCAGCAAGAGCCAAGCAGGGTTCATGCCAAACCACCGCACAACTGACCACATCTATACCCTGCACAGCCTCATTCAGAGACACGTCCACAATACAAAGAATGGGAAGATATACGCCTGTTTCGTGGACTTTAAAAAGGCCTTTGATTCGGTGTGGCACCCGGGCTTATTCCTGAAACTGCTGGAGAGCGGAATAGGAGGAAAGACCTACGATGTTATCAAAAGCTCCTACACCGAGAACCTCTGCAGTGTGAGTGTGAACGGTAAAAGAACGGCTTATTTCCAGCAGAGCCGTGGAGTCAGACAAGGCTGCAGCCTAAGTCCAACGCTCTTCAACATTTACATCAACGAGCTGGCTACCGCTCTGGAATCTTCCACAGCACCAGGTCCCACCCTCCACGACACCCAGGTGAAATTCCTGCTGTATGCAGATGACCTGCTGCTTCTGTCACCAACCGAGAAAGGCCTCCAAGACAACCTGAAAATCTTAGTGTAATGTATGTAGTACAGTTCATATAGCGTCTTGTGCTTGGGTGCGATGAAAACACAGGAGTCACAGGTTTGATATAGAAAAGTCCTGTATTACTTCATACAAGTTGGCAGAAATAGTCACACAGTTTGCAGACACAGAAACAGGAGACACAGCAGGCCAGAGTAATCCAAGCTCAGCAATCACTCTCCAATACAGATTCAGGATCTTCTTCTCTGTTACCGTAAGTCCATGCAAACGTGGGTCTTTCAAAGAGCAGGGTTCAGAGTCCACAAGTGCTTCAGAGTTCCTCAGTAGGAATAGCTGGAGTACAAGGTCCAAGGCTTACAGGAGTCAAGTCACAGGTTCACTGCAGGCTAGATTCTGAAGCACTGATTGCTCAGCTGTGGCTGCTTAAGAAGCAAAGGAGAGAATCAGGGCGGGAACATGCAAGCTGGAAACTCCATTTTGACTGAGGGCAAGATAGCTGCAGAAGACAGAAAGTAAAATGGCTGACGAACAAACTGAGTTTCAGGAATATATACATAGAACCTTACACTTAGAGAAATTCAGCTCCACCTGGGCACTACCGGTCAACCTAAAGAAAACCAACATCATGGTGTTCCAGAGGAGAAAGAGAAAATTAGACCAGCACCCTTCATTTGTCCTCAACAACTGCGCCCTTACTGGAACAGACAAATATACCTACCTGGGCCTAGAGATTCACCGGTCAGGAAGCTTCAAACAAGCCATAGAGACCCTGAAAGACAAGGCATGTAAAACCTTCTATGGCATCCGAAGGAAACTTTACCATCTGAAGCCACCAGTGAGGGTCTGGTTAAAAATCTTCGACTCGGTCATCGCCCCAATCCTCCTGTATGGCAGTGAAGTCTGGGGTCCTCACACCTACCCAGACTGGTCAAGATGGGATTCCAGCCCAACAGAAATATTCCACCTGGAATTCTGCAAGCACCTTCTCCAAGTCCATCGGAGCACCTCCAACAGTGCCTACCGGGCCGAGCTGGGCAGATTCCCTCTACACCTAACGGTTCTAAAGAGGGCACTGTCATTCCGGGCTCACCTACGTAGGAGCAATCCAAGCTCCCATCACCATAAAGCCCTGACACACGTAGGTGAAACAGAAAAACTAGGACCCTCGGAACAGCTCACCCAAACCCAACCTGACCAGAACACCAATCACAACAACCTGACAAAAGCCGAAATCAGGAAGATGGTAGACGAAGGCCAGGAGAGGTATGTCAGTGACTGGAAGAACGACATCATCAGCTCCCAGAAACTGACCATGTACCGGAGTCTACAGAGAGACTACAGTCTGGCCCCATACCTGGAGAAACTCCCGGACCCCAGAGACCGCCAGATCCTGAGCCGGTATAGACTCAGCGCTCACAGTCTGGCCATCGAATCCGGCCGACACAGGCAGAGCTACAAGCCCAGGGAGGAAAGACTATGCCAACACTGTGACCAGGAGGCCATAGAGGACGAAACCCACTTCCTGCTACACTGCTCCAAATACTCAGCAGTGAGGGACACTCACTTCAGGAGACTCTCACATTTCTTCCCGGATTTCATCACCATGAAGGAGGAAGAGAAAACACATATCTTGCTGGGGGAAGAAGAGACAGCAGCGGAGATAGCAGCGCGGTATGTGAGCGAATGTCATAGACTGCGAGAAAGAGAACTATGATATGCCATGGACTTCTATAGCCCCCACCCCGGATCTGCCCCCATCACCCCTCCCTATGCCATGGACTTTTATAGCCCCCACCCTGGACCTGCGCCCCCATCACCCCTCCCTATGCCATGCACTTCCATAGCCCCCACCCTGGATCTGCCCCTACTCAACATCCCTATCCCTATCCCCCTTTTGTACACTTGCTTTGGCAAAACTAATGGGTATTTAGTCCTGCCAATAAAGCTTTTTTGAATTTGAATTTGAATTTGAATGTCAACCTAGTGACTATCTAACTTTAAGATAGCTACCAATAAATGTACCTATATGTACCTGTCTGATGAATCCTACACTAAATAGCACACACTATCTTACCCTATCTAAGTAGCCAGCCAGAAAATTAATATTCATGATACATTTTAATACATTGGTGGCACAGTGGGGTTGAACTCATTATTTTATCAGTGCTATTATCAAATCTCCTGTGTGCCCTGAGTTCCTATGTTCAGCAGCGATGATTTCCTGTACTTGGACATGATCCCACACTGATCCTCAGAACACAGTGGATGGCTCATGCGCAGATTGAGAGCATTGATTGGCTATAGATGCTACTGCGAATGTGTCGCCGCCATTTTGTTGGAGCAAAATTTTTCTTTTAGAGATGAAAATATTAAACACGCAGACCCAGTATTAAAAAAAAGGAGACAGATCACTGAAGGTTCAGTATAATAATAAACTTGGCACTCAACTTGTGAATAAAGAGAAATTTTTATTGCAGTCCAAAACACCAACGTTTCGGTCCAACTCGGACCTTCATCAAAGCACTGCAGTGATTCACACAGAAAATAAGAAAATTACATGAATATGATACAATCACAAAATGAAAAAACAAGAGGAAGTTTGCGAATCCAAGTGTTAGAAGCATCACAAATGGATGTTCAAAGAAAAAAAGGAAAATCAATATGAAAGAATGCCTACCCGACTGCTTGATGAGTATAAGTTCAAATGTGGATTAGATTACAATTTGGTAAACGTTGTATACTGTGGGTTACTAGATTGCACATGGATGGAACGTATGGAACGAAAAAGAGAAAGGGGGGATGTCTTTGAAAAAAAGCCGTATACGGTAAACATTGGGAAAAAATAAATAGGATGCGGTAAATGTTGAGAAAAGAAAGAAGATGACCTACCCATATATAAATGCTGAATATTTATAATAGAACCCGTGTCCCTGAAGAGGGTCAAAATATATTTATAAGCAAAAAAAGATAATTCAGTGAACTATCAGTGAGGGTGTCCACTTAAATATATTCAGCATTTATATATGGGTAGGTCATCTTCTTTCTTTTCTCAACATTTACCGCAAGTAAATGTTTATTATTATACTGTCACTAGGTTGGGTTCCTACTTGAGCACCTTCTGCGGTAGTGCCACGTTATATTCACCATAGTTACTTACCCTTACTTGAGCACACTGTCACCATGACTTCAAACGTTTTCTCTTATAACCCTGACGAGAGAAGTAACATTTTGTCCAAGTTGCATCTCTCCAGTGACTTTCTGAAGACCCCCCCACGAGAAGCCAGAGGAAGAGATTTGGAGCGGGAACTACGCCATCAATTCAGCTATGAGCTACACTACGCCACATTATCGGAGTATCTTCGTGTCAATATGATACCACGAGGTCTGAGAGTGTCACTTCGTCCTACTCTATTCAGTGATTCGCCCGAATTTTGCCAGAAATTTGAGCAAATTTTGAATAAATGTTCTTTGGACATTATGACTTTAACAGCTGAACATTTACAAGGAGCTATTGCCCTCACTAAGGATAGGATAGCCAATATCGAATCTCAATTGGCATCTGCAGGTACAGCGGAGGAACTTAATACTATGAAGGACAGGATTAAGGCTAACATTGAGCAGCATAGACGAGATACGGAAAACAGGAAAAGGATAAAATTTTGCAGGGACACGGAGGACTATGATAACAAACGTGTCTATCAATGGCAGAATAGACCTACTTCAAGGGTCTTTAATACAAGATCTGATTTTCACTCCTCCAATGACCCTTCTACTTCAGGTTCGGAATCTGACAGACGTGACCTCCAAACGAGATCGGGACCTTTTTTAGGCCAAAGACGACGCCCAAGAAGAAGAGGACCCGCAGAGGGCATGGACAGAAGAGATACAGATCTTGCCAGGATAACACGCTCTCAGGTAATTACCCTCTAGCAGTGTTGAGCGATACTGCTCGATATCTAAAAATATCGGATCGGAATGGTATCGCTGATATCACTAAATATCGTCGATATCCGATTCCGATACCGGAAGTCCAATGTAAGTCTATGGGAACCAAATATCGACATTAAAAAAAACCATTCTTGCCTTGTTGGTTAATTGTACATGAAGGAAAACAACAAAGACTAATGTAGAATGTATTGGGGGAGGTTGAGGAGACAATAAAGGCATACATGTTTAACCCAATGCATTGGAATAGCATTAATATATTTTTTTTTGGAAATACGTTTGGATTGACTAACAAATTGACAATGTTGTTAACCTTTTTTCTATTTTGGCAAATATGTATGTTTCACAACTTCCATGCTCTTCACCTTTTTAACTTTTGCCAGTGCCACACTTTCTCCTTCATAATCTTCAGCAGCATCATCTTTCTCATCAAATTATTCTTCATCTTCACCTTCTTAATCTTCTTCTTAAACTTCTTGCTATTCATGTTTTTGTTTACATTACTCATATTGTTATTATTAAACTAATTAATCTTCTTCATATTCAAATTCTTCATCTTCTTCCTCTTCATCTTCTTCATCATATTCTTATTTGTGACAGAGATTCCTGTACTTGTAATCTGTAAAAGTATGAATTGTTCATCCTTCCGTTCTTGCTGTCACAAAAGATTTAAATTACAACAGTATTTGTCCGTGTTCAGTTTAGCCTGCAGCAGCAGGCATTTTCCAGGGGTACCACGAGGAGGAACGGACTCACCCCCATACACTGCTTAGTCTTCTTCTGCTTAGAATTTAGAGCATATATTTTGCTCTTCATTTTGGTCTTATACTTCATGTTCTTCTGCTTTTTGATCTTCTGCTTATTGTTCTTCTGTCTCTTGTTCTGTATCTTGTAGTTTGTCTTAACCTTCTTTGTCCTGTTGGTGATCTTCTTCTGGGTAATCTTTTATTTTTTCTTTGTGATGGTGTTCAGGCTGGTTGGCTTCATGCTCGTCGTCCTTGTTGTCGTCATCTTCTTCTGGGTGGTCTTTAAGGTCGTCTAATTTCCGAGAACCAGCTGACGTTACTGGAACCCTGACGGGTATCAGATGGAGCAAGAGACAATGGAAGTAACGAGGACCAGCTGACTGTGCTGGAACCCGGAGGGGCAGCAGAAGGAAAAGAGGCAATGTCACAACCGAGTACCAGCTGATGTTACTGTGACACGGTTACTAAGCAGGAGGTACCTGTGCTCCAAAGCATAACCAAGGACCAGCAGACGTTGGTGGAACTCGGATACGGAGATGGAGGCACCTAGGCCAAAGGCACTGGGGAGAACCAGTTCACGGTACTGGACCCCGGACGGGTAGCAGAAGGAAAAGAGGCAATGTCACAGCCGAGTACCAGCTGACGTTACTGTGACACGGTTACTAAGCAGGAGGTACCTGTGCTCCAAAGCACTACCAAGGACCAGCAGACGTTGGTGGAACTCGGATACGGAGATGGAGGCACCTAGGCCAAAGGCACTGGGGAGAACCAGTTGACGGTACTGGACCCCGGACGGGTAGCAGAAGGAAAAGAGGCAATGTCACAACCGAGTACCAGCTGACGTTACTGTGACACGGTTACTAAGCAGGAGGTACCTGTGCTCCAAAGCACTACCAAGGACCAGCAGACGTTGGTGGAACTCGGATACGGAGATGGAGGCACCTAGGCCAAAGGCACTGGGGAGAACCAGTTGACGGTACTGGACCCCGGACGGGTAGCAGAAGGAAAAGAGGCAATGTCACAACCAAGTGCCAGCTGATGTTACTGTGACACGGTTACTAAGCAGGAGGTACCTGTGCTCCAAAGCACTACCAAGGACCAGCAGACGTTGGTGGAACTCGGATACGGAGATGGAGGCACCTAGGCCAAAGGCACTGGGAGAACCAGTTAACGGTACTGGACCCCGGACGGGTAGAAGAACGCACCCATGAAAATGTAAGTTGACAGGACGCAAGCCGTCCGCAGTTACCGAATCACACAGTCCTACAGTGGGTGCTTGTCCTATTGTCACAATGGAAACCGCCTTTATTTACATATCCCACAGCAAACATAGGAATCACCTAAACTGCAGGCACCATAGAGTCGGCTAACCCGAATGCAACACGACAGCACAACTTATTGGAGGATAATTGACGTTCACCCTGCCAGGAAACAGCTGTCGTGCTGTAACCAGGCTGGCCAGGAGTCAGTACCCCTGCCAATTACTTACGAGCAACAAATGGCGGTGTTGTAGCCCAGGGAGTAGAGTTCAGGTGGTAGAAAGATGAACATAACAGGAGACATGGAAAACGTTGCCAAACAGTTATTTAATCTGAAAACGGACAGGCAAATTCAGGTGAGATCCATGCCTTGTTCATTTTCAGAAAAGTAAGCCGGTCTACATTCTCTGAGGATAGTCGCATGCGACGGTCTGTTACTACACCACCTGCAGCACTAAAGACACGCTCAGATAATACACTGGCAGCAGGGCAAGCCAGCACCTCCAATGCATACTGGCTAAGCTCTGGCCATGTATCCAACTTAGAGACCCAAAATTTGAAAGGGGAAGAGGCATCTGGGAGTACACTTAGAGGGAAAGCCAAGTAGTCTGTCACCATCTTACGGAAACGTTTCTTCCTGGTGACTGGAGCCGTCTCGGATGGTGTAGACCTTGCTGGCGCTGTCACAAAACTTTGCCACATTTGTAACATACAGCTCTTGCCCTGTGCAGAGGCGCTGCTTCTGCTCCCTCTTGTTGTAGAGGTGTCTACACTGCCTCGACGCACAGAGCTGCTTTGTAAAGCAGTAGCAGCAGCAGCAGCTCTCTCGGCTGGAATGTACAACAGTATGGATTGCACCAGTGTGTCTTGGTACTCCTGCATTTTACGGTCCCGGTTCACCGGTGTGATGAGGGTTTGTAAGTTGTCCCGGTAGCGAGGGTCTAGGAGGGTGTACACCCAATAATCTGACGTGGTGAGAATGTGGGCGATGTGGCGGTCGTTTCTCAGGCACTGAAGCATGAAATCAACCATGTGCTGCAGACTCCCAACTGGCCAACAAAGGCTGTCCTCTGGAAGAGGCGTCATCTCTGCCTCCTCTGCATCACCCCACCCTCGCTCTACATACTGACTAGAGCGTTGTGTACCTCCCTCTGTAGGGATTTCTTCCTCCTCCATTGATTCCTCCTCCTCCTCATCCTCCTCACAAAGTGAGCCCTGCCCAGCCCTTTGTGAGGAACTACGTTGCGATGACTGTCCTGAAGGTAATTGAATTTGTGACTCCTCATCCTCCACCTCTTCCAAAACCTCTTCCTTTAGTGCTTTCAGTGATTTCTGAAGCAGGCAGATAAGGGGGACAGTCATGCTGACTAGTGCATCATCTGCACTCACCATCCGCGTTGAGACATCAAACACACGCAAAACGTCGCAGATGTCCTTCATAGAGGCCCACTCAGTAGTGGTGAAGTGTGAACGGCGCAAATTGCGAGTTGATTGCGCCTGTTGCAGCTGATACTCCATTACTGCTGGCTGCTGCTCACACAACCGCTCCAACATATGTAACGTGGAATTCCACCTGGTGGGTACGTCACATATGATGCGATGTTCAGGAAGGCGAAATCTGACTTGCAGAGCTGCAATGCGCGATCTGGCCATGCTGGAACGTCGCAAGTGAGCGCACTCTAGGCGGACCTTGTGCAGCAGTGCATCAAGATCCGGATAGTCCCTCAAAAAACTCTGCACGACCAAGTTGAGCACATGTGCCAGACATGGTATGTGAGTGAGGTTGCCAAGGCCCAGAGCTGCCACCAGATTTCGGCCATTGTCACACACTACCAAGCCTGGCTGGAGATTAGCTGACAAAAACCACACGTCGCTTTCCTGCTTGATGGCATCCCAGAGCTCCTGCGCTGTGTGGCTTTGATTCCCCATGGAAATTAATTTCAGGACGGCCTGTTGACGTTTGGCCACGGCTGTGCTCATATCAGTCGCAACAGGTAAGCGTTCACGGGTCCATGTGGAGGTATACTGTGACGGCTCGTGCAGCGATGATTCTGAGGAACTGGAGTAGGAGGAGGAATCAATGTGTACAGACTGGATTCCTGCAATCCTTGGAGTTGGCAGAACACGTACAGCGCCACTGGCAAGATCTGTACCCGGCTCCACAACATTGACCCAATGGGCAGTGAGGGAAAGGTATCGTCCCTGGCCATGGGTACTGGTCCACGCATCGGTGGTCAGGTGGACCCTGCTACTGATGGCGTTTAGTAGCGCATGTTTAATGTTTCCCTCGACATGTTTTTGCAGAGCAGGGACAGCTTGCCTGCTGAAATAAAATCGGCTTGGCACATTATATTGTGGGACTGCCAATGCCATAAAGTTCCTGAAACTGTCAGCCCTCCACCAGCCTGAATGACAGCATTTCAAGGGACAGGAGTTTTGCAATGCCAGCATTCAGAGCCTGTGCTCGTGGATGGTTTGCCGAGTATGGCCGTCTTTTATCCCATGCCTGTGGTACCGATGGCTGTTTTGTGGTCTGGGAGTGTGACGATGACTGTGAACTTGCTGCTGTGGGTGGAATAACAGTTTGTCTATGGACAACAGTGACCGAGGTTCTTCCATGGAGATCCTGTGAGGAAGCCGAACCAGGTGTGTGTGAGCTGGAGGTAGAGGCTCCAACACGACCTGAAGATGTAGGTGCTGCTGTAGGTTGGCCTACATCTCCAGTGTGTCTTTGTAACTCAGCTACGTGCTTTGTCCGTACATGTTTCCACATATTTGTGGTATTCAGGTTACTGATATTTTTACCTCTTTTAACTTTTTGCTTACACAGCTTGCATTGAACATAGCAAATATCATCTACAAGTCTGTCAAAAAAGGACCACGCAGTGCAAGTCATGGGAGCGCCAATTTTGACATTTCTAAGAGAACTGCTCCCAACAGGTGCCAAACTGGAGGCTACAGGCAAGCGAGTCTGCAGCCTACCTCTCCCTCCTCTTTGTACCGTTGGGACAATCTCTTCCTCAGAGCTGCTCCCACCACCTTCCTGTTGCTCACTCCATGTTGGGTCTCGGACTTCATCATCTCCACTACCCTCTTCCAACACCTGCTGCTGTTGGATGGTCTGGGCAGCACCATGCTCCACAAAACCTGGCACCTGAGTCTCATCATCATCATAAGATGCGTTCTGCGGTGTGCTGTCCATCGGCACTGGCTCACCCGCCTCTTCAGATTGAGAGAGGCACAGCTGTTGCGCATCACTGCATACTCCCTCTTCTTCAAATTGCAGAATTCTGCTTGCCTGTGCCCGTGTTTGCGAGCCAACAGATTCTGAGAACAGAAGCAGAGACTCAGCTGGCTCCTGTACAGAACTCTCTGACTGCCTGGGCAATTTGACAGGCGTTGAACAGACAGATGGTTGCTCAACAGTGTTGTGTTCCTGAGAGGAGGTGGAAGGAATTGAAGTCGATGCATTGGCTGCCATCCAACCAACAACGGCTTCAATTTGTTCTTCCCGCAGCAGGGGGGCACGCCGAGCTCCTACCAAACTGCGCATAAAGGAACGCTCATGGGTAAAACTGGTGGATGCTGTGTCACTGAGGGCGGCAGCAGCCACAGAATCACCACGTCCTCTCCCTGCTGAAACTCCACGGCCACGACCACGTGCCTTACTCACTGCCTTCTTTATCTTGGTAGATTGATAAAGAAAGTCAGAAAAGTTATAAGGCCTAAGTGTGGTTATTACGCAGAGACTGAAGTGAACACTGAAACACAACTGTTCACAATCTGTGAAAGGCTACTCCTTTGTCTACTTCTATAGTGTTTGCAACCAATGTATTGGATACGGATGGAAGCGCGTCACACTAATAGATTATATTTTAAATGGAATGGAGCAGAACCAATTTAAGATAAATGAAAAGGATGAGGCACTGAGACACGCTCAGCAGAGTACAAGCAGCAGTGCTTGAACAAGTAACTGGAGCGTGATGTGCACTCAAAAAATAAAAAACACAGACTGAAGTGAACACTGAAACACAACTGTTCACAATCTGTGAAAGGCTACTCCTTTGTCTACTTCTATAGTGTTTGCAACCAATGTATTGGATACGGATGGAAGCGCGTCACACTAATAGATTATATTTTAAATGGAATGGAGCAGAACCAATTGGAGATAAATGAAAAGGATGAGGCACTGAGACACGCTCAGCAGAGTACAAGCAGCAGTGCTTGAACAAGTAACTGGAGCGTGATGTGCACTCAAAAAATAAAAAACACAGACTGAAGTGAACACTGAAACACAACTGTTCACAATCTGTGAAAGGCTACTCCTTTGTCTACTTCTATAGTGTTTGCAACCAATGTATTGGATACGGATGGAAGCGCGTCACACTAATAGATTATATTTTAAATGGAATGGAGCAGAACCAATTGGAGATAAATGAAAAGGATGAGGCACTGAGACACGCTCAGCAGAGTACAAGCAGCAGTGCTTGAACAAGTAACTGGAGCGTGATGTGCACTCAAAAATAAAAAACACAGACTGAAGTGAACACTGAAACACAACTGTTCACAATCTGTGAAAGGCTACTCCTTTGTCTACTTCTATAGTGTTTGCAACCAATGTATTGGATACGGATGGAAGCGCGTCACACTAATAGATTATATTTTAAATGGAATGGAGCAGAACCAATTGGAGATAAATGAAAAGGATGAGGCACTGAGACACGCTCAGCAGAGTACAAGCAGCAGTGCTTGAACAAGTAACTGGAGCGTGATGTGCACTCAAAAAATAAAAAACACAGACTGAAGTGAACACTGAAACACAACTGTTCACAATCTGTGAAAGGCTACTCCTTTGTCTACTTCTATAGTGTTTGCAACCAATGTATTGGATACGGATGGAAGCGCGTCACACTAATAGTTAAATTGCATGGAGCTGCAAGAATTACACTGAAGAAAAAAAAAAGAGTCTGTGAGTGACACGTGCAGATGCCTACAGACAGCGTTGCATGCAGAGCAAACTGCAGCGTCACTTACACTCACACACACACCTTGCAGAGCTGTTAAAACAACAGGCAAAAGGAAGCTTTACACAGCGGTTGGTGCTAGCCTGCCTACAGCACAGTACACTAAATCGCAATCTCTAACTGTCCCTCAGAGTCAGCACAGCAGCGTTCTGTCCCTTACTGAATTCACAGCACAGTGACGCTAAAATGGCGGCGGCGCCTTTTATAGTGCATTCTGACATCATTTCAGCATCCAATCACAGCCATGCCATTATTTAACATGACCGCAGCAGTACAGGATGTGCCCACACTTCTTAGGATTCCTCATTGGCTGACTAAAATCACATTGCCTCTCAAAGAATTATGGGAACTTCCGATTCCGGTATACGATATATGGAAAATATCGGAACTAAGTATCGAAAGGCCGAAACAGCTAATATCGGCCGATACCCGATACTTGCGGTATCGTATCGCTCAACACTACCCTCTAGTGGTCAATATTTCATCCCGGACTTTGAGTATAACGGAATTTAACCTTTTGCAGAAAGGACTTTCCTACTGCCCTCCATATAAGTTTGACACTTTTGCTATGGACATGGACTTACATCGATTTTACCGTTGTTTAAGATTGTCTGTACAATTTGCATCTGCACCAGAGATTGTACCAGTTAATTCTCCTGTACACAAACCTTTACTTACTATCTCAGACTTGGGCTTAAGAAACAAAAGCACATACAGACCCCCACAGGGCTCACATGCGGTGGAGACATTTGTGAATTTTATGGATACGGCATTTCTTAAACTGAGACATGATATGGAATCTGGTAAACTACATTACCGATCAAACCTATCTCCATTAGACTTTCAAGCACTCCAAACCCTGCGCCTTGATGATCAAATCATCAAGCCAGCTGATAAAGGGGGTGCCATTGTAGTGATGGATAAATCGGTATACACCACAGAGGTCTTACGTCAATTAAACAATGACACTATCTACACTAAATTGAGCCACAATCCTACCAGTGAGCTCAAGTCATTGATTGATCAAACGTTGACACATTATGTTTCCCTTGGAGTTATCGATTCGAAAACACAGGAGTTCCTAACTAAAAAGGATCCTATAACTCCTGTGTTTTATATTCTACCTAAAATTCATAAAAGTTTGGATAACCCCCCCGGAAGACCAATAGTAGCTTCAACGGATTCCTTGTTATCACCTCTCTCCATCTTTCTTGAAAAGATTCTCACACTATTGACACGTCAGGCTCCATCCTACCTTCTAGACACTGGACATTTCTTACAAACTATTCATAACCTGGGACCAGTACCTGATACAGCCATCCTTGTTTCTTTTGATGTAAAGGATCTGTATACATCCATTCCTCATCAGAAAGGTATCTCATGTGCTCGTCACCTACTCCTCACATCACAGAAACCGGTAGAAATTGTGGAACTTTGTATACAACTCCTCACATTAGTCCTTACTAAAAATTTCTTTATGTTTAAGGATAACTACTATTTACAAACAAAGGGGACGGCCATGAGTTCCAATGTGGCTCCACCATATGCCAATAGCTTTATGGCTTTTTTTGAACAGGAAGTGGTTTACCCTGACCTTCTATTTAAGTCACATTGTCTGATTTGGAAACAATTCATTGATGACATTTTTTGTATCTGGACAGGCACGCAGGATTCCTTAAATCAGTTTTTTGATACACTAAACCAAGCCTGGCCTGGCTTATCTTTTACCATAACCTCGAGCCAAGATAGAGTCAGCTTTTTGGACACCTCAGTAATCAAGAATGCTTTAGGGGTCATTTCAACTGACCTATACACAAAACCTACTGATTGTAATAGCCTCCTGCATTATGATAGCCTTCACCCTCCTTCCACCAAAAGATCAATCCCTAAATCACAATTCCATCGGGTCCGACAAATAGTTTCAGACCCTAAAATAAGTCATTTAAGGATGGAGGGGATGCATAATAAATTTGAAGAACGGGGCTATCCTACTGAACTACTCAACTAGGCAAAAAGGCCTATTGAGGCCTCACGTAGGTCCATTTTGAATCGTATTCCCCTAGTGCACACGTTCCACCCTTATGTTCATATCTTGCATCATACCATAAGGAAACATTGGAATATATTAAAAACAGCACATCCTAATGTTAAAGAATTTCAGAATCCCTTCTTGCCATGCTATAAACGCCCCCACAACATTCGTGATTCTTTAGTCAGAGCGGATATGGGTACACAAGAACGAAAATCACTACAGAGATTCCTACATAAACCTAAAATGGGCACGTACCCTTGTTTGCATTGCAATCAATGCAATAATGTAATAAAAGGCGATACGTTCTTTCATCCACACTCCGGAAAAAAATTCCAGATCAAAGACTATTCAACATGCGACTCCTCATATGCCATCTACTTGATTAAATGCCCTTGTGGGCTTTTATACGTAGGAGAAACAACGCAACCAATAAAGGATAGAATTTCGAAGCACAAATCTACCATCCGCTGTAAGAATACATTGTTACCCATTCCGTTTCATTTCATCTCCAAGGGACACTCTATCTCCCAATTAAAATTTCAGGTGATAGAGTTAATCACTCCATCAAGACGGGGGGTGCACGCATTCAGTATTTGAAAAAAAGGGAATCTTATTGGATTCATCATCTACAAACGTTACATCCACGTGGTTTAAATAGGGAGTACGATTTGCATTCTTTTATTTAATGATTTATTCTATCTGATTTCTATATTTGATATTGTCTATAGTTCTAACATGTATTCCCGTATACTAATGCTGACGAATTATTTAAATCATAATATTGATGGTATTATTTTCTTTCACAGAGTCGTCTATACTGACAACCAATCTGATCCCTCTCCTACCTATCCTCTGGATTCCTTCATATTCCTACTCGACTGCTCAACATATATTCATATGTTTATGTTTAGCCAAAGTGTATTATTTCTTTCTTTACTCTAGTCTAGTAACCTCAAATGGCGCCTGGAACGCTAATCGATTGTTGCAGGATGCAATTAGAACTCATTCACGCCCCTTAATGTGTCACAAGTACTTGGAACGCAAACTTTAGACAAAAGGAACGCAAATAGCGACGCCATTGGTGACGCACAACTTAGCGACACCATTGGTGATGCACAACTTAGCGACGCCATTGGTGATGCACAACTTAGCGACGCCATTGGTGACGCTATCAGTGATGCGACTCTATTCAGAACGCAAACTGAATATTTGGGAACGCAAAATCTGTAGTGATGTCATTAGTGACGCACTTCCGGTTTACGTCCCAGCATTAAACCCGCCTCTAACACATAAATACAGTGCATGTGGGCACAATAGCTCACTCCAACAAGCGGCGGACACCGCGTTGGGAGTGCACCTGAATCATCCATTGTACTACTACACTACTACCGGTAAGATACTTTATTCACCACTTGGGGACTAGAATACGATTCACTTTATAGCGCCTCATGTTTTATTTGAGGTTATCCATACATTTGTTTCTAGATTAAGTTGCGCAGAGCCTCCATACTCCTGAGTGAGCTACCTGGAATACTGCATTCATTGTTCAGAGTAAGCGGTTTAAGATTTATTTTGCACAGTATTTTAATTTTATCACCGATAAGAGTATAACACTACATAGATGGCTCATTTATAGATGCCTATTCCTATAGTTATGACGTGTCATTTATCATTCTGGGCTTTTATTGTATCACTATACCTGTTTAAAGATATGAGTATTAATCTTATTCCTAAATGGACGTTTCAATATTTATTGCCCAGGTTACACTAGTGTTAAACCAGTGGATACTGGTAACCCTTTACTCTAATAACCAGGTATTGTGTTATTTTCTTCACATCTCACTTAAGTGGACACCCTCACTGATAGTTCACTGAATTATCTTTTTTTGCTTATAGATATATTTTGACCCTCTTCAGGGACACGGGTTCTATTATAAATATTCAGCATTTATATATGGGTAGGTCATCTTCTTTCTTTTCTCAACATTTACCGCATCCTATTTATTTTTTCCCAATGTTTACCGTATACGGCTTTTTTTCAAAGACATCCCCCCTTTCTCTTTTTCGTTCCATACGTTCCATCCATGTGCAATCTAGTAACCCACAGTATACAACGTTTACCAAATTGTAATCTAATCCACATTTGAACTTATACTCATCAAGCAGTCGGGTAGGCATTCTTTCATATTGATTTTCCTTTTTTTCTTTGAACATCCATTTGTGATGCTTCTAACACTTGGATTCGCAAACTTCCTCTTGTTTTTTCATTTTGTGATTGTATCATATTCATGTAATTTTCTTATTTTCTGTGTGAATCACTGCAGTGCTTTGATGAAGGTCCGAGTTGGACCGAAACGCTGGTGTTTTGAACTGCAATAAAAATTTCTCTTTATTCACAAGTTGAGTGCCAAGTTTATTATAATACTGTCACTAGGTTGGGTTCCTACTTGAGCACCTTCTGCGGTAGTGCCACGTTATATTCACCACTGAAGGTTCAGTGACCTGTCATTTAAGCCAAGAATAATGACAATGAGAAAAAAGCAACAGAAAAGGACCCACCCACAGACCCGCCTCAAAGCACGGGAATATCATTAAACCCTTTATGACCTTTAAAGTATCCATACGTCATGGTCGACTACTGCTTACTGATCTTGGACGGATGGATATGTCATATCTTTAATGCAGCACCGTGACAGTGATCGCATTAAAGGGCCGCCTCCTTGTTGAAGAAGAGCACATGAAGTCATCGTACCGGGAGTGGCAATGCCTCCCCTCAACTATGATTGCTGTGATTGGCTGTTCAATTCTGAATAGCCAATTGCAGCATTTCTCTTTATTTCAGGCAATCAGATTTACCGAAACACTGATGTCCAGCCTATGTTGGGTGCTGTAAGAGCACCAATCATAGGCGGGAGCCTAGCAATGACAGGATCACAAGGACCAGCTCTGATTGGTGCGATCAACGATGACAGATGTCAGAACACACAGATGTGGTGTGACCTGGAAGTAACCACCTTGTACTTACTAATTCTAGCTGCAGATATTGTACAGATTGGTCACTCTGTTGCTCTACATGCCAAGCTGGGCCTTGTGATGCTATGCCACAAAGCTTGTGCCATCACACTTCTTCCTGTTTCTGCCTGTGCTCCCTCTCCTGATGATGCTGAATAAGAAGAAGAAATATGAGTTCCTGATCCCTTCCTGATCCTTGCCTGATCTTTCCTAATCCAACTGAATCCCCTTCTCCCCCTTTCATCTCCTTTTCCCCCCTTTTTCCGTTTCTACCCCCTCCCAAACTCCCTTCTGCTGCCAAGCACTGATCAGTGCTTGATTGCTGATCAGTACTTGATCACTCAATTTTTGTCAGTTTTTTCTTTTTCGTGCATCCTTTAGCCGCCGAACGTTGAGCAGTGATCACTGATCAACGTCCATTCTCACTGCTTTCCAGTACTTTTTTTTGTCTCTCTACATTTTTCTCCCCCTCCCTTTGCACCATCTCCGTCCACGCACCCTGCAGCCACCGAGCGTTAATCAATGACACAAATCACTGATCCGCCCTCATGTTTGTTGGTTTCGACGACTTTTTATTTTTCACTAGCTATTTTTTCTCCCCCTCGCCTTTGCAGCACACTGTGTCTGTGTCCTACAGCTGTCGAGCCGCTGATCAGACGTATACCACTGATTGGCACCCATGCTTGTTTTCGGCAAGGACTTTTTTCCTATCTATTTTTTTATCTCCTTTTTGCATCACTGACAGGTATCCGATTGTTTTGTTTTTTTGTGCAAAAAGAATTGAGTAAAAAATCATCTAGATTACTTGATAGGATTAGGTTGGAGACTATAAAAATATACCATAGTAATGGTCATCTACTACAGTATGTTTTACTGAATTGAGTTAGTTAGTGCTGGCACATTAATTTTTATTGAATTGAGTTAGTGTCAGGGAGGAAAAAAGGTTAATCTGTGTGCATCCTATAGCCGTTGAGTGCTGATCACTGACGCACATCAATGATCAGCTTGTGATTGTTGAGGCTTGTTTTACAGTAGCAATCATTGTCTACTACAGTATATTTTACTGAATTGAGTGAGTGTCAGCATGGAAAAAAAATAAACATTTGTGCATCCATCCTACACCCGTCGGAGCTGCTGATGACTGACACACATCAGTGATCAACCTGCAGTTATTGCATTTTTATTTTTATCTTTTTCTTTCTTTTCTAAGCAAAAAAAAGTTCACACCAAGCACTCACACACCTGAATAAAATTTGGTAAACACACATACGCCACTGAAGTAAAATAAGTCCCACTCATCCCAATCACTGTATTCAGCAGAGGAGGCATACACCTTGCTTGCCTCCAACCCTGATAGTGAGGAAGAGGATCTTCTTCCTTTATTTTTTCTGCTCCTCCTATTCCTCAAGTGATGCTGAACCACCACGCAGACGCCCCAGGATAGATACTGAACTGGCGCCAACCATTACTGATCCCGTATGGACCTCACCCCCTGAAGACTTTGAGCCACTGATTCCTGATTTTGTGGCACAATCAGAAATCAAATTTGACACCACCGGCCTCACAGAAATTGACTTTTTCAAATTATTTTTCTCTGTGGATTTTATAAACCTCATGATTTGTATGCCTCGGAAATTTTTGGCACAAAACCATCCTTCATCATTTTGTAACTAGATTCCATTAGACTCAGTAGAAATGATAAAGTTTTGAGGCCTAGTCCATCACATCGGGATAATGATGAAGTCAGAACTTTGGCAACATTGAAGTGTGGTTGTTTATGGCCGTGACCCATAAACGTTTTGAGGTCATTCAAAATTTTTGCGTTGCAATGATAATGCACAATGTCCTACCTGACATGACCCCAACTTTTACCATCTTTTCAAGGTTCGGACGGTCATTAATCACTTCAGCAACAAGTTCCCTGAGGTGTATATGCCCCAAAGGGACATCTGCATGGATGAATCCCTAATACATTTCAAGGTGGAGGCTCAAATTTCAGCAATGCATGCCTAAGAGTTCCAGGTATGGAATTAAGCTATGCAAATTGTGTAAGAGCACCTCAGAGTACACCCACAAGTTTAGGGTTTATGAAGGGAAGGACTCCTGGACTGAACTCCCTGAATGCCACCCTGTCCTGGCAGTGAGTGGGAAAATTGTGTGGGATTTGGTGAACCCACTTCTGTATCAAGGTTATT
Organism: Oophaga sylvatica; assembly: GCA_033576555.1. Taxonomy (NCBI): domain Eukaryota; kingdom Metazoa; phylum Chordata; class Amphibia; order Anura; family Dendrobatidae; genus Oophaga; species Oophaga sylvatica. The sequence goes on from JARQOD010000005.1 coordinate 461,170,212, forward strand.
ACCTCACCGAAGATAAGTTTTATACCAGCATCTAAGTATCTATCTGCATGAGCTACTTCAGCCTGCCGTACTGTCAACAAAAATCAGAGAGGCCTCCCTAAGATGCTAATTGGGCAGCTGTTCAGAAAGGGTGAGAGCAGACCCCAATGTAGCAACAACATTCTGGTGGTCATGGACAAGGACAAAAGGGATGTCCTTTTCTTGACCACCATACATGTGTCATCATCCCCGACACTTTATGAGGTACCTCCACACTGGTCGACAAACCACCTTGTGTACTGAGGTACAAGAACATGGGGGGATATAAACAAGATCCTTAGAACATAATACATAGTCACAAAAAGTCAGACCCTATACCTGGTGGTGAGGAGGGCCATAGTATCCCAGGACACTATCATATTAACTAGATAACTAGAAACACACAAGAGCAAAGAGCAAAAAAAAATCAGATAAAAAGTAACATGTTGTATTATGAAAAAGTATTTATACACTGAAAACTAACAACATAATAACATAATGACCAAATAGACAGTATTGGAACAAAGGTATAAAGCGACAAAACCCACAATATTTAATTGGATGGGAAGACCAGTAGAATAGCAGCGATTTATATAAAGTTTCAGTGCTCAAATGGTAAGGAGGTGACAGAGTCCATCAGATGTCTTCCCCTCCTGTGGACACTGTACACATGTATCACATGCAGCGCCCTGTTATTTACTAATGTTAATGTACTGTTCTATATTGTTTATGTACTGTAATATGGGTGTATTTGATGTGTTATGTATTGAAGTAGGGAAAGAATAGCAGATCGCATAGGACAATAGTGGGATTAGATTAGTAGGGCACATTAGTGAAAGGGAATCAGAGTCTAGAGTAGGTAGAGTGAGCATTAGGGGTTTGTCAGTTGGGAGGAGCTATAGAGTAGTGCAGCATAGAACAGTACAGTGGGGTACAGGTAGGCACTTTCTGGTCGATAGTGAGTCAGGATGCAGCAGATAAGAGAGACAGTCTGCTAGCCATGGGGATAAGGCTGTTAAGGCAAGAATGGGCCCCAGGCTCGGTGTCATGCAGGCAGTCACCAGCTTAGACAGAACCGTTTCGAGGAGCATCCGAAGTTTACAGATTCGATTAGGGGGCAACTGAGTCAGCGAGCAGTTACCCTATAACTCAAAGTTGGATCAGGGGAATGGCAGAAAGCTGGTGGGCCTAAAGGCACGGTTGGGACAGAGATTGTCTGGAGGTGAGGCAGGGATTGCCGAAAGAGAGGCAGGGACTGACAGAAGGAACCAAAGGTGCTGGGAACGCATGGAAAGCTTAAGAGATGCCACTCTGTGTACACTATGCTGCATTTGTGATGGATACCCTTTTGCCAAGTAAAGTTGAACTGTTGGAAAAAGACATTGTCTCTGAAATGGTATGTGGAGCTTGTGGAAGCAGAGCGGAGTGACAGTAGTCGAAGGGACATTATATTTCATCTATGGAGTGCCAGGGGGTGGGAATACTACTGCTCATTGCCACGTCTACCACCCTGGCCGCCTTACAAATGACTAGCCATTATATGTCTCCATGGTTATATAGCAACTCAATGCTTCAAATACCCATGTGTATAAAAGTATTGCTGAGTTGAGTTTAGAGTAGAGATAGATGAACCCCCCCGATGTTTGGGATCGGCAGTTTCGCCCGAGTTTTTTGCTTGCATCCGAACTACAAACTTGAACTTTACAGATATGGGCCATTATAAATATACTTACCTGTCCAGCATTACTGCACGAACACTGCCGGAAAAAGCCGAAGACTGCCGAGTGTAGTGAATACTGCCGGCAGTTAATGAGCAGCCCCAGAAGCAGATGCAGCCGGGAGACAGCGGGATGGGAGGACCCATCGCTGGACAGGTATGTATAATTACATTGGCCGTGGACCCTAACCGGAACTGGACCCAAACTATAACATGGATTCCCATGGAAACCCGTGTTTGAGACCTTGTGATCGAACACTATGTGTTCGGTACAGTCCCGAACTTTACAGTTCGGGCTCGCCCATCCCTAGTTAAGAGGCATAAGTGAAGAATCAGCAGAGGAGAGGAATGTATAGATAGCATGTGTATGGAAGGTGTATATCACTTTAAGAAAAAATAAATCAGCAAATAAAGTGCTATGTGACAAAGCCTTACCCATAGTCTCCACTTTGGGTCCAGAGCTATCAGCCCCAGATTACTTTTTATCTGTGACTTTTTTGCTCTTTGCTTTTGTGTGTTTCTAAGAACATGGGGGGAGTTGATCTCTCTGATCAAGTCCTCCAGCTGTACAGTGACATCGTACAGATGGCAATGCACAACACTATCATTCTATCATTATGTGCAAGCCAGACTGGTACATCGTACCTTCTTTTCCAGGAGGTAGCGATCAAGACCCTAATCTTTGGAGATCAGGATATGCACACTGTCAGGATTCCCTTGCATTGTCAGTCTGAATGGTGGTCATGTGACTGCAAATATGTATTTTTCATAGTTTTTGAGTTGCTTTTAGTCCACATAACATTGAAAAGCAGGAAATATTTCTAGTGAGCCTTTGTCTGTGTTAAAAATGCTTAATTTCGTATATTTTTCCAGGACTTGTTACCAGATGCGATACTCTAAAGAAAATGTCACAATGTTTCTTATAAAAAAAATGTAGTGGTTTATTGGACTGTCCACCAAAAGACATCATTGCAGGAAAACATAAAATGAGTGAAATAGTTACAAAGAGATTGTCCATTTGTCCATAGCAAAGCTTGTACACTTCTTTCCTTGGTGTCCTGAATGGTAAATGACATCTGTCTCTGTCAGGAGCATCTAAGGAAGCAACACGTAGTTACATAACAGCTGTCCATTCACCTTAGTGTTCTTGTAAGATGTCCCTTGTGTCTGATGAGAGTAAAGGAGGGAGAGCCCCCCTCCCTTCGTGTAGTCATTATATATACGTCTCTTAAATCACGTGGTCTCTATATATGGGGATGACACTTTACCATACAGAAATAGCATGTGTAATGTCAGCTGAAAGTCAATGTGCTCGGTACAGAATTGAGTGTATAAATCCATAACCAATAATTAATATTTAACAGTCTGCCAGCATGCAAATCACACACTTGCGGTCACTTGACGGTTGCTCAAGCTAGCAACAGAGAGTAATTCTGACAGTGTGCATATTGCACACAGTCAAGATTTGGCAAATTCAAGTCACATACAGTGACTGCAGAAATATATCCTCAGACTTGAAAACCTTTTAAAAGATTCTTATAGTTAAAAAAATCTGAGATTATGAATACCGTATATACTCATATATAAGTCGACCCGTGTATAAGCTGACCCCCCTAATTTTGCCACAAAAAACTGGGAAAACTTATTGACTCGCGTATAAGCCTAGGGTGGAAAATGCAGCAGCTAATGGTAAATTACAAAAATAAAAATAGATACCAATAAAAGTAAAATTAATTGAGACATCAGTAGGTTAAATGTTTTTGAATTTCCATATTGAATCAGGAGCCCCATATAATGCTCCATACAGTTAATGATGGGCCCCATAAGATGCTCCATACAAGATATGCCCCATATAATGCTGCACAAAGGTTAATAATGGCCCCATAAGTTGCTCCATAGATTATGCCCCCATATGGTGCTCCATAGATTATGCCCCCATAAAATGCTCCATAGATTATAACCCCATAAAATGCTCCATAGATTATGCCCCATAAACTCCATAGATTATGCCCCATAAACTCCACAGATTATACCCCATATGCTCCACAGATTATGCCCCATATGTTCCACAGATTATGCCCCATATGTTCCACAGATTATGCCCCATGTGCTCCAAAGTATAGGTCCCTTATGCTGCCCCTGCAACTAAAAAAAAAAATTACATACTCACCTCTCGTCGCTGGGGGCCAGGTGCCGGTGTCCTGAGCAGGCGGGGACACCGGCGCGCTATGGGGGACAGATGCCAGTGTCACCGCTCGCTCAGGGCCCCGGCACTTGAGATATTCACCTGTCCTTCGTCCACCGCTGCGCGCCACTGTCTTCCGGGTCCTCTTGTCAGTGAGCGCTCAGGCAGAGGGCGCGGCTCGTACTAACTATGTCATCGCGCCCTCTGCCTGAACATCACAGCCAGAGGGCGAGGCGATCAGAGCAGCGCGCAGTGGTGGACCGGGGACAGGTGAAAATCGCATATACTCACCCCCCCCCGCCGGCGCGTCTCTGCAGCCCCTGCTCTTCTCCCGCAGCTTTTCCTTCCTACAGCGGTCATGTGGTACCGTTCATTAAAGTTATGAATATCTGCATATTCATGACTTTAATGAGCGGTACCATGTGACCGCTGCAGGAAGGAGCCTGAGATCGTGGGAGAAGCAGGGGGGCTGCAGAGACACGCCGGCGGAGGGGTAAGTATGATCTGACACCCCCGCTCCCCCTCCCCCGCCAATCCCTGGGTATATGACTCGCGTATAAGCCGAGAGGGGGACTTTCAGCCTTAAAAAATGGGCTGAAAATCTCGGCTTATACGCGAGTATATACGGTACATCAACACTAATAATACAGAAATATTACCGTCTATCTTGACAATCCCTTAAGAAAAATATCATGTAATTGAGCTTAGGGCATGGTTCATCATATTAAAGTAATCTTAAATGCTCCATATATTTATTCATAAAGTAATTATCCTGAATGTACAGCTTTTATTCCATATTATAATAGATTCTATGTAACACAATATAGAGCAATTATTCTTTTTATGTTTGTTATAAATTGTTAATTAGGACAATTTTCTCTTCATAAATATAAAATAATTGCCATTAAAGTGGATGCAAACATTTAGATGTCTTAAGATCAAAATAACCTCTGAAAATATAATTACATTGTCTACATCATTAAACATAAAGTGAATTTCCACCTTTGAACACTATTTTTTTTTCTAGATTTCTACAAAATTTTCTGTTCATTATTTTTTATGCTACTCTTAACAATTTTTAGACAATGGGCACAGCTTCGTAAAAAGGATGTGATCTATTGCTGCCCAACAAATTTACAAAATCAGAGCACAATCCTAACCATGTACAGTCTGCCAGAGGCCTGTAGCTCCAAAATGCTACCTTGGACAAACGTCGCGCTAGCCACTCTCTCCGACAGGTCCCAGAGGAAACACAGGCCTTTACTTTTAAACCCTTGTATAAGGATTCATATTTACAGCAGACTTCCTTGGGTTGATCCATGCAGTAGCTTCTGACTGAAGGAGTGTGCCTGAGACAAGAATGGTCGAAACATGCAGGTTCAGAATCAGAAGGTACAGATAATTTTAAATATTTCAGGCAGAATAATGGTCAGTAAACCAACCTAGCATTGAATCAGAGTACACTTGAGGAGGACATTAATAATATCCAAGTGTCAGTGTCTAAATACACAAATTTATCTGGGTATAATTGTCACGATTCTTCCTTAAAGCCGCTATTTCTCTTTTATTATGACCCCAGACTATGACCTGACTTATGCCTTTGTCATTTCCTTTAGTTTACTACATGCTATCTTAGAAAAATATTTAGAGTTGAGAGTCCTCAGTGGTTGATACCTTTTAATGGCTAACTGAAAAGATGGTAACAAATTGCAAGCTTTCGAGACTACTCAGGTCTCTTCATCAGGCTAGGACTAATACAAAATCTGAAGAATCACATATTTGTACACAAAGCAGCACAGAAAAAATGCAATAGGTATGACAAGTGACGTGAAGCAGAATAGTCATTATGGCAGAGGGATGAACATAAATATTGGAACAGTTCATAGATAAGGAGTGTGAAAGTTTTATTACCCTCTGATTGGGGTCTGGTAATGTTTTGTGATGTTTTCACAGGGTATTTGGAGTAAATTCCTTAATTGATATAGAGCGTCATAAATCCGTGTGATAGGTTCATTCCAGCATTAAGAGTGTCAAAGGTCACCATCAATTTGTATTCGAAAATTCTTCTTTGTCTCCGAGATGTGAAGTTGGCTCTCAGTACAAGTATTTTCATATCTAACATGTTATGATCAGGGGAGCAAAAATGTTTTGCCACAGGTAGATCCATTCTTTTTTCTCTTATTGTGTGGCGATGAGAATTCATCCTTGTTCTCAGTTTTTGCCCGGTCTCTCGCACATACAGACCCCCAGTTGGACATTTAGTAGATATAATTAGGTACACCACATTAGATGTGATGCAGCTGAAAGTACCTGGGATCTTGTAGTCCCGATGGGAGTTGGGGATCTTTATCTTGTCCGTGGTCATTATAAATGGACAAGTTTTGCATTTCTTCTGGTTGCAAGGAGAGGTTCCTGCAGCTGTTGGGGAGGACAGGGAACTTCTGACAATGATGCTTCTTAGATTTGGGGGCTGCCTAAAACACAGTAGAGGGGGATCTGGAAATATGGATTGTAATCGGGCATCTTTTTGTAGTTGTGTCCAGCTACATTCAGGACACAACTGACCTACTGAATAAACTAGCAGCAATAGGTCCTCTACCAGAAGGAACCATCCTGGCCACCATGGATGTGGAATCCTTGTACTCTAATATCCCACACCAGGATGGATTAAATGCCTGCAAAGACTTCATGAAAAACACCGCGAATGATGCTGATTCTGTGGTGAAACTCACAAAATTCATCCTCACCCACAATTACTTTGAATTTGACAACAAGATCTATTTACAGGAGACTGGCACAGCTATGGGAAGTAAAATGGCTCCTCAGTATGCAAATCTTTTCATGGCCAAGCTTGAAAGCGACTTTCTGTCCTCATGTCCCATTAGGCCTCGGGCCTACTACCGCTACATTGATGATATCTTAATCATCTGGACGGAGTCTGAGCAACAGCTAAAGACGTTCCATGAACAGTTCAACCAATTTCATCCCACCATCAACTTAACACTCAACTACTCCAGCACTGAAATTAACTTTTTGGACACCATCATTAAGCTAAAGAACAATGAAATAGAGACATCCCTGTATCAGAAGCCAATCGACCGTCCAACATACCTTAAATGGGACAGTTTCCATCCAAAACACATAAAAAACTCTATTGTCTACAGCCAAGCCATCAGATACAACCGTATATGTTCCAACCCCATGGATAGAGATGAACACCTTGGTCGCCTTAGAAAGACCTTTTTAAATCAGGGCTACCATCCAAGAACAATTGAAAACCAAATTACAAGAGCCACCAGAATATCAAGGAATCACCTGCTACATTACAAAACTAAAGAAGAAAATAACCGGGTGCCTCTAGTGGTCACCTACAACCCAAATCTGGAGGTGCTAAGGGAGCTGCACGGAAACTACAACCTTTACTACAAAAAGATGCCCGATTACAATCCATATTTCCAGATCCCCCTCTACTGTGTTTTAGGCAGCCCCCAAATCTAAGAAGCATCATTGTCAGAAGTTCCCTGTCCTCCCCAACAGCTGCAGGAACCTCTCCTTGCAACAAGAAGAAATGCAAAACTTGTCCATTTATAATGACCACGGACAAGATAAAGATCCCCAACTCCCATCGGGACTACAAGATCCCAGGTACTTTCAGCTGCATCACATCTAATGTGGTGTACCTAATTATATCTACTAAATGTCCAACTGGGGGTCTGTATGTGGGAGAGACCGGGCAAAAACTGAGAACAAGGATGAATTCTCATCGCCACACAATAAGAGAAAAAAGAATGGATCTATCTGTGGCAAAACATTTTTGCTCCCCTGATCATAACATGTTAGATATGAAAATACTTGTACTGAGAGCCAACTTCACATCTCGAGACAAAGAAGAATTTTCGAATACAAATTGATGGTGACCTTTGACACTCTTAATGCTGGAATGAACCTATCACACGGATTTATGACGCTCTATATCAATTAAGGAATTTACTCCAAATACCCTGTGAAAACATCACAAAACATTACCAGACCCCAATCAGAGGGTAATAAAACTTTCACACTCCTTATCTATGAACTGTTCCAATATTTATGTTCATCCCTCTGCCATAATGACTATTCTGCTTCACGTCACTTGTCATACCTATTGCATTTTTTCTGTGCTGCTTTGTGTACAAATATGTGATTCTTCAGATTTTGTATTAGTCTAGCCTGATGAAGAGACCTGAGTAGTCTCGAAAGCTTGCAATTTGTTACCATCTTTTCAGTTAGCCATTAAAAGGTATCAACCACTGAGGACTCTCAACTCTAAATATTTTTCTATCTACTGGCTAACACGGTACAAAGATATACATCTTTACTGTACAAGCTATCTTGGTACTGAACCCAGAATGTCTGACTTCTGTCCCTCATGCCCTGTCCATAAATAGTGACTAGCATCACAATAATACTTTGAAAGAAAACCTAAGAATACTAGAAGATACTATTACACAGTTTAAAGAAGTTGTCAGATCACAAAATCCAATTTTTTTTATGCTATTCTGTGCTGTATTCTAATATAGAGCACCCCTATAAATATAGCTTTATCTTTTTGCTTTTCATTCCTCCTGAATTTCACTTCATTCCCTGCACCCACTTTGCTTATGTGAGGAGACTCCAGGCACGTAGGTTGCAGTAACGGACTGTACACAGACCAAGGGTGAAAGGGGTTTATTATACAATAATGTATATGAGTTTGTGACTCTAGGTTTAGCTCCTGTTCACACTGGATCTATGTTTGGATGTGCCAGTCAGTTTTTTGATATGTATTCATTTACCTTCTACCTGAGCACTCCACCTGTTGGTCACAGGCTTTTTAATTACATCAGGTTCACTACCCCTCCACAGAGATGTAGATTTTAGTCTGAAGAGAGGATTCATATGTTCCCATGCAGACAGACTTTTCTAAGTGAGGATTGGCATTAGTTAGGACCTGATATACGAGAAGAGCCTTGACGTGGCTATCAGGCTCACATAATTTGGCCATCTTATGCGCTAAGACTTCTCAATTTTTCATATTTCTAAGGCAGTGATGCAATTCATTTTTCATATTTTTCATATTTTCATATTTCGTGTTTGCAAGCTATAGCGCTACAGTGTGCTACCTTTTTTTCTTGTATGTATATGAGTTGGTGACTCTAGGTTTAGCACCTGTTTACACTGGATCTATGTTTGGATGTGCCGGTCAGTTTTTTGATATGTATTCATTTACCTTCTACCTGAGCACTCCACCTGTTGGTCACAGGCTTTTTAATTACATCAGGTTCACTACCCCTCCACAGAGATGTAGATTTTAGTCTGAAGAGAGGATTCATATGTTCCCATGCAGACAGACTTTTCTAAGTGAGGATTGGCATTAGTTAGGACCTGATATACGAGAAGAGCCTTGACGTGGCTATCAGGCTCACATAATTTGGCCATCTTATGCGCTAAGACTTCTCAATTTTTCATATTTCTAAGGCAGTGATGCAATTCATTTTTCATATTTTTCATATTTTCATATTTCGTGTTTGCAAGCTATAGCGCTACAGTGTGCTACCTTTTTTTCTTGTATGTATATGAGTTGGTGACTCTAGGTTTAGCACCTGTTCACACTGGATCTATGTTTGGATGTGCCGGTCAGTTTTTTGATATGTATTCATTTACCTTCTACCTGAGCACTCCACCTGTTGGTCACAGGCTTTTTAATTACATCAGGTTCACTACCCCTCCACAGAGATGTAGATTTTAGTCTGAAGAGAGGATTCATATGTTCCCATGCAGAAAGACTTTTCTAAGTGAGGATTGGCATTAGTTAGGACCTGATATACGAGAAGAGCCTTGACGTGGCTATCAGGCTCACATAATTTGGCCATCTTATGCGCTAAGACTTCTCAATTTTTCATATTTCTAAGGCAGTGATGCAATTCATTTTTCATATTTTTCATATTTTCATATTTCGTGTTTGCAAGCTATAGCGCTACAGTGTGCTACCTTTTTTTCTTGTATGTATATGAGTTGGTGACTCTAGGTTTAGCACCTGTTCACACTGGATCTATGTTTGGATGTGCCGGTCAGTTTTTTGATATGTATTCATTTACCTTCTACCTGAGCACTCCACCTGTTGGTCACAGGCTTTTTAATTACATCAGGTTCACTACCCCTCCACAGAGATGTAGATTTTAGTCTGGAAAGAGGATTCATATGTTCCCATGCAGACAGACTTTTCTAAGTGAGGATTGGCATTAGTTAGGACCTGATATACGAGAAGAGCCTTGACGTGGCTATCAGGCTCACATAATTTGGCCATCTTATGCGCTAAGACTTCTCAATTTTTCATATTTCTAAGGCAGTGATGCAATTCATTTTTCATATTTTTCATATTTTCATATTTCGTGTTTGCAAGCTATAGCGCTACAGTGTGCTACCTTTTTTTTGTTGTATTATACAATAAAAACTCCATGCAGGGAGAAAAGGGAGGAAAGGATAGTATTCCCTAATACAGTAAAAGGCTAATGGGGATAACTTAAGGAACAGGGACAAGTAAAGCCGACAATACAATAAAATATAACTTATCACTCAGGTGCCAGTCACGGTTGAACTTCTGTCTGTGACTGGAGCTGCCTAGATTGCGTCGCAGTGGGGGTCTGTCACAATCCAGAGGTAAATGATGTAGCACCTTTTGACGTTGGCGGTGTCCTCTCGTGGTCCTGTCGATGGCGGCGAATCCTTGGGATCCGGATGCGGGTCTTGGGTCCAGGAGATGAGGTGATGAAGAGGGATACGTCCATATCCTCAGTGGTGAGTGTCCCAACACTACGGAGATTTGCAGCACTGCCCAAACAATGTTTACAATGGTCAGCCCGGTTCGCTGTGCCGAATCGACACACGCCTAAGTCCCGTTCACAGACCTTGTCTTTCACAGTCAGTACTGTCAGCGGGGCAGCTGTGGCAGCTTTGTTGGCTGTGTCAGAAGTCTCAGCGAGGGCAGTGATGTCGGCTGGGACAGCGGTTTCTGAGCGGTACACCGTAGACGGTCTCCTGTCAAAGCGCTCTGCCGTCCCAGGCTCTGCTCTGCCCAGACGCCTCTCAGCTGATTTTACCTCACAGGCGTCCCGTGCGCCCGAAGTTCCCGCCAAAACTGTCTGGTCACTCGCACGCTGCAGCTCTGTTCACTTAGCCACACACCCTTTTCTCAAACACAGAGTGCAGTCTGGAGTCTCAAGCTTTCTACCTTGCAATATAGGTGACAGCCCCGATGGTTCCGGACCCTTCAAGGAGGAGACATGCCTAGTTAGTTCCTTCCCCTTACATTTACATGTGGCTCTACCAAACTTGACAGCTCCCTGTGCTGTACTATCTAACCTCACAGCCAGAGCTGGGAGCACCCGACCTCAGTGTCCAGCCACTGAACACTCACTCCATTACTGGAAATAACAGAGCAGTGTGCTCATCTGTGGAGAGCAGCAAAATCACTGCACTCCACATACATACATATATACATACAGTTGTGTGAAAAAGTGTTTGCCCCTTCTTGATTTTCTATTCTTTTACGTGTTTGTCACACTTAAATATTTCAGATCACCAAACAAATTTAAATATTAGGCAAAGATAACACAAGTAAACACAAAATGCAGTTTTTAAATGAAGGTCTTTATTATTAAGGGAAAGAGAAATCCAAACCTACAGGGCCCTGTGTGAAAAAGTGGTTGCCCTCTAAACATAATAACTGGTTGGGCTACCCTGAGCAGCAACAACTGAAATTAAGCATTTGTGATAAGTGGCAATGCTCTTTTACAACCTTCAGAAGGAGTTTTGGCCCACTCATTTTTGCATAACTGTTGTAATTTATCCACATTTGAGGGTTTCCGAGCATGAACTACCTTCTGGCACGTTGCTCGTCTCTTCCCACTTGCTAAGTAGCGATGGCAAGTGGGGTTCATATTTGTGGGGTTGATGTCACGTTTGTATTGTCTGGTGACATCAAGACCACGGATTACTAATGGAGAGATGTCTATAAGACACCTATGAAGTACTTATGCTATAGTTATATGATAAATAAAGACACAGCCAGAATAAAGTCCTTTATTAGAAATAAAACGAAACACATTGAAAAAAACAACAATATCCCTCACCTGTCCATCATTCTGTCCCATGCCGTAATCCATGTCTGTGGATTAATAGTTTTCAACTTGGACCGTGCCAAGATGTGACCATCTAGTCTGAGAATCAATGGTGAATGAGCAGCCTCAGTGACTAATGGTGACATCATTGAGGTTACTGCCAGTCACTGAAGATGAGTTCCCAGCCGAGCTGATCTGCTGTGACTGAGGTGAGGGATATTGTTGTTTTTATCTTTGGTTTATTACAGGAGATGAGGGATTCATTGGAATTAGGCGTTAGATGAGTATAACTGTGTTTGTTATTTTTAAATAAAAATGGAAAAGTGTGTTATGTTTTATTTCTAATAAAATACTTTATTCTGGCTGTGTCTTTATTTAACATAACTATAGGATTAGTAATGGAAAGATACAGTATCTTATAGAAAAAAAGTTTTGTGATGCAATTTCTTGGTTCAGCACCTTCTTTTTCATTCTGATGCAGTAGCATCAGTGTTATGGAATTAGGGCTTGGTGTCAGCAGCTGTCATTGACATCAAGCCCTAAGGGCCCGTCTCACATAACGAGATCGCTACCGAGATCATTGTTACGTCACCAATTTCGTGACGTAACAGCGACCTCATTAGCGATCTCGCTACGTCTGACACATACCAGCGATCAGGCCCCTGCTGTGAGATCGCTGATCGTTCAAGAAAACTCTGGACATTTTTTTGGTCGTTGCGGCCCCGCTGAGTCGCACATATCGTCCAGTTTGACACCTTTAACAACGATCTCTCCAGCGACTTGCTATTGGAATCGAGGGCGTGCTTTTGCGTTGCCTTTTCCACGCCCCTGGCTCCGATTGGCGATCACTACTGCGTTTCAATTGGCAGCACTATTTACCATTGTTCCGGATCGCGTGAAAAAGGCAGCGTAGCTGTGCTCCTGTTCATTGTCCCTGGCGGTCTAGCAACAGTTGTGGTGGTTTGGTCCTGCTAGCGTCCTGCTTCCGGATCTCAGTAGCGTTCAAGACTGCGTCTCCAAAAGACAGCTATTCTACAACTGGCTTTTGACTAGCTATACGTTGTGCACGGTAAGTTCATTTTGGGTCTTTACTGCGTTTCCATTGTCTTTAGAATTAATGTCAATTATTGTAACATTGCACAACTAGGTAGTGTATACTTTTTTGAGTCTCTAGTGTGATTCCTATTGTGTACATATTTTTTGGGGGTCTCAGGTGGGATCTCAAATACCTTCCCATTTTAAATTGTTATAGGACATCTACCTATATTCTATTGTCTGCTATCTTTGCTGTGCTGGGATGGAGGGAGGGCATGGCTTCTACCGGTGCACATGTGTATTTTCCCGGCAGCCATTTTAGGGGGTCTCAGGTGGGATCTCAAATACCTTCCCATTTTAAATTGTTATAGGACATCTACCTATATTCTATTGTCTGCTATCTTTGCTGTGCTGGGATGGAGGGAGGGCATGGCTTCTACCGGTGCACATGTGTATTTTTCCCGGCAGCCATTTTAGGGGGTCTCAGGTGGGATCTCAAATACCTTCCCATTTTAAATTGTTATAGGACATCTACCTATATTCTATTGTCTGCTATCTTTGCTGTGCTGGGATGGAGGGAGGGCATGGCTTCTACCGGTGCACATGTGTTTTTTCGCCGGCAGCCATTTTAGGGGGGCTCGGGTGGGATCTCAAATACCTTTCCATTTTGCCTAATTTTAAATTGTTATAGGACACCTACCTATTGTTTTTATTATTTTTTTTTCAGTTTGCCCCATCATGAACAATGCAGAGTGTGCTGTTGTGGTTGCTGCATTGCTTGTAGAGGAAGCACGGCGTCAAGATGAGGCACGGATGCTGGAGAGGCGTTCTAAAAGAAAACGTCGCATGTGGACCCGAGAGTGGCTACAGAAGAGGTCCAAATTTTCACACATGCAACTGGTGAAAGAGCTTCAGGATAAAAATCCACATGATTTCCGCAATTATCTGCGGATGTCTGAGGAATCCTTCACCTATTTACTTGGAAGAATTACTCCACTTATTGAACGGAAGGATACAGCGATGCGTGCTGCCATCCCGGCAGATGAAAGATTGGCAGTCACGCTGCGATTCCTGGCAACTGGACGCTCTTTGCAAGACTTGCATTTTTCTTCAGCTATTTCAAGGCCTCTACTGAGCGTTCTCATTCCGGAAACGTGCAAGGCGATTTTCAGTTGTCTACGGAGCTACATGGAGTTTCCCACCACGGAGGCGGAATGGAGCAAGATTGCCAACGATTTTGATCACCTATGGCAGTTCCCAAACTGTGGTGGGGCTTTGGACGGGAAACATGTCCATATTACTCAGCCACCCAACAGCGGATCATATTTCTACAACTACAAGGGCTATTTCAGCATCATACTGATGGCCCTTGTTAACGCCAATTATGAGTTAATTTGTGTAGACATTGGGATGAATGGAAGGGTTTCCGATGGTGGAGTTTTGGAGAATACGGTTTTTGGAGAACGGTTACATAACTGTGAACTCCACTTGCCTCCTAACTCAGACACTACAGGTAACCTTAACTTTGTTTTTATTGGCGACGAGGCCTTCCCGCTTCATCCCAATCTCATAAAACCTTTCCCTCAAAAAACTCTCACACGGGAAAGGAGAATTTATAACTACCGTTTGTCTAGGGCACGTCGGGTTGTGGAGAATGCCTTTGGTATCATGGCCAATCGCTTCCGGATTTTTCACACACCGATTAACATGAAGTTGAAATCTATTGACTCAGTAGTTTTGGCCTGTTGTGTGCTTCACAATTTTCTTCGCCGACGCGATTCTGTGTCGTACTGTCCTCCTGGCTTTGGTGACTCTGTGAATGAAATGAACGGAGAAGTGCAGCTGGGCGAATGGCGGGCAAGCGAACGTGCAATTGCTGGCCTTCGACCATTGGGACCTGGAAGAAGCACCCAGGATGCGAAGACCTGCAGAGACAATTACTGCGATTATTTTAACGGTCCCGGTGCTGTGACTTGGCAGCATCAGAACCTATAGTGGACTACTACTGACATTGTTTACCTACTTAAATTGCTGAATAAAGTTCTATTAGTTAATGTTTTTTTCACGTATTGTTAATTTGGTTTCTCAACATTACTTACATTGTTTAAAGTTACATATACTCAAATGTATGAGTAATGAGGTAATATACAGTCACATGAGGTAATACACAGTAATATGAGGTAATACACAGGTGACATCTACTATATAATCGTGTAATTCTGTCTGTCTTTAACGGAAAGCCCGCCTCGCTGATTGGTCGCACCCGGCCGGACGCGACCAATCAGCGACTGGCCCAGTCCATGTAAACCCCAGCAGCAGCCTCCACAGCTGACAAAAAGTCAAAAATTGAGATAAATGAGGTCTCGCCATAATCGTCATGACCCGAACAATAAAACGCTTTATCTATTTTACCACACTCAGACCGATTAAAAGGGCACCCCAAAAAGAAAAATTTTTTTTTTTTTTTGTTAATTACTAACTTCCAAAAAATAGAATAAAAAAGCGGTTAAAAAAATTTCAGGTGCCCAAAAATGGTAACAATAAAAACGCCAACACGTAACACCCAAAAAAAACCCACACATGATTATGTGGGAAAAGTTAAAAAAAACATCTACATATTGTGACATATAAAAAATTATTTTCATATACAAAGTGAATATTTGCATGACAGTTTCCACACATAAAATCACAATCTAATAATACATCAAACCCCTTTAAAACCAACAACATACCCACACTCTTGTGACCTGGGGATGCTGTATTGCAGGCACGATATTTTCGGAGACGCTAATGCGTCTCCATTTTAATCACAATATTCATAAGTGCAGCAATGTTGTTCTCGCGAGAACGCAGTTGCGTCCTCTAAGGTCCGCACGTCACGGGGAAAAAAATGGGCGGCGCTGATGCGTCATGGGCGGGATTAACGCCGTAAATGCGGCCTAGCTTGTCTTGAGGCAATAACATGGCGGCTGTGAGACGCAGTACACCCTGGGGGGATGCCGAGGTCTGCTATTTGATCCGTGAGATGGATAGGAGGGATTACTGGTGCACTCAGCACCAGACTCATCCAGTCCTCCACAAGCAGGCAGTGCTGCGGAGGATCAGACGGGGCCTGGCTAGAAGATATGGAGTGCAGAGGACAACAAGACAAATCCGCAAGAAGCTGGCTGATCTGCGGTACAGATCCAGCGACCGCATCGCCAGCATCCGTGCACAGAGGCAGGCCCGTCGTGGTGAGTGGCATTAATTACAATGCAGTACTGCAATATAATGCACATCATATACTGGAGCATCATATAGGGGTTCATTATTTCTGTGGCTTCGTATCGGGCCCTATAAATTTGTAGCATCATATGGGGCCTACTCTGTATGGACCAATATATGGGGCTAATCATACAGTGGAACTTCAGAAATGGGGTCCATCATATACTGGAGCATCATATAGGGGATCATTATTTATGTGGCTTCATATCGGGCCCTTTATATTTGTAGCATCATATGGGGCCTACTCTGTATGGACCAATATATGGGGCTAATCATACAGTGGAACTTCAGAAATGGGGTCCATCATATACTGGAGCATCATATAGGGGATCATTATTTATGTGGCTTCATATCGGGCCCTTTATATTTGTAGCATCATATGGGGCCTACTCTGTATGGACCAATATATGGGGCTAATCATACAGTGGAACTTCAGAAATGGGGTCCATCATATACTGGAGCATCATATAGGGGATCATTATTTATGTGTCTTCATATCGGGCCCTTTATATTTGTAGCATCATATGGGGCCTACTCTGTATGGACCAATATATGGGGCTAATCATACAGTGGAACTTCAGAAATGGGGTCCATCATATACTGGAGCATCATATAGGGGATCATTATTTATGTGTCTTCATATCGGGCCCTTTATATTTGTAGCATCATATGGGGCCTACTCTGTATGGACCAATATATGGGGCTAATCATACAGTGGAACTTCAGAAATGGGGTCCATCATATACTGGAGCATCATATAGGGGATCATTATTTATGTGTCTTCATATCGGGCCCTTTATATTTGTAGCATCATATGGGGCCTACTCTGTATGGACCAATATATGGGGCTAATCATACAGTGGAACTTCAGAAATGGGGTCCATCATATACTGGAGCATCATATAGGGGATCATTATTTCTGTGGCTTCGTATCGGGCCCTATACATTTGTAGCATCATATGGGGCCTACTCTGTATGGACCAATATATGGGCTAATCATATAGTGGAACTTCAGAAATGGGGTCCATCATATACTGGAGCATCATATAGGGGATCATTATTTATGTGTCTTCATATCGGCCCCTTTATATTTGTAGCATCATATGGGGCCTACTCTGTATGGACCAATATATGGGGCTTTATATGCGAATAATAGCCATAATCAAGAAAGTTAGTAGAAAGATTATTCCACTCAATTTAAATATTTTTCAGCACCACCACCACCACCACCATCTCCTTTGGCATCATCACCAGCTGCATCACCAGCAGCTGCATCACCAGCACCACCATCACCGGCAGCAACCCCTTCTCCTGCTGCTACACCGCCTCCAGATATGTGGTCATCGACCTCTACCCCCACATTGGACTTCTCTCCAGCATCACTCCATGACACTGGTGCAGGATCGCCTTCTGGTAATTTACGCACATAATATAACATTGTTAGGTCTTAAAATGTGCAAGGGCTGTCGTGTTATATGTATTTTTCTTTGTGTCCCTAGCCGGTGGTGCCACAGGTTCGGGCTGGGCAGTTAGTGCCTCATCAGGAGAAGCGCAGTCGCCGCAAATCCGTAAGTAAAACAGCACACATGGAACTTTACTTGATGTTGCCACAGAATTGCCAGGTTAACTTTTACCATTTTCCTCCACAGAAATGATCACTGCCCAGGACCTGTTGGCCTCCCACCGGTGGATGAGGTCGACAATATTGGCAGCCATGGACGAGCATGGAGTGTTGCTGGAGCGGTTCATCCACCAGGGGGCATGTAAATAGTTATTTTGTAAATAGTTCTTTTATTTGTTTTGTTTTCAATGTTATTCTTTTTTTTTTATGTAATATATATATAGATATATATATATCTATATATATATTATTATTACATATATATTCTTAAAAATATATACAGTTTAGATTTTATAACTGCAGCAGTGTCAACTTCTTTCCAAAAAATATTAAAAAAAAGGTTAAAAAAAAAAGCTACCTATTAAAAACACACCCATTATATCTGGGCATCTTAAGCTAGAGTACCGCCCTTATGGCGGACCTGACCTATGGCGGACCTGACCTACCCTCAACCCATCCTATTTCTTTAAATGTAAAAAATAAATTAATGTTTCATCACTCACACCCATTATAGCTATACATCTGTATAGATGCACCCCCTCCCTCCCACCAGAGCTTTGATAGCATTATATCCTATCACCCATTACCCCACCGAGTTGTTCTGCCAGCTTAATTCCTGATAGACGACAGCAAGTTTTAATATCAAAACTTTTATTAAAAAACATCAACATAAACAAAAATAAAACAAAGGAAAACACCACTATAAATCGTGATACTGGGATTCCTCATTATATTGATGTGGCCTGGGTGTTGAGGACATCTGTGGCCAAAATGATTGGGAAAACCCTGGGTACTGAGGGGGAGGGGGTTGGGGGAATGACATGTTTTGCGGAGGACAAATCCTCCGCACAGGTGTGTTTCTGTGTGGATCGGGCACTTGTGGCCATGACTGGTCCCGATCCACCGCACTCAGGATTTTCGAAGACTCATCCAGCTGTCCTTGTGCCGCTTTACTGAGTGCTTCAAATATGACTCGTTCCGCATGGAGCCTCTGTCTTGGATCCAGCTTTCCCAGTCTATCTGCCGTAAACGTAGCAAAAGTGTCCGTGGATTTTTGATTTTGATTCTGTAAAATATTCTTCGCCAACGCCAATAGGTCTGGGGATGGCTGGCCGTCCGCCTTTCTTTTTCGACTCTGTCTACGCAGTGCTGGAGAAGCCGCAGACTGTTGACTACTCCCCTCACCCGGCTCCTCCATACGTGCAGTAGACAGGTCTTCCTCATTTGGTGTTGGCCCCATTTCCTCTCTATGGTGCTGTAGAAATATAGAAAAGAAAATAAATGTTAAAGCAAAACCAAAATAAATATTTTACAGCATGCAGAAAGGAAATACATTAGTTAGCATTGTGGCATTGGATTTATCATGACCGGCACGGGTTAACTAAACGTACATAATGAGAACGGAGTCAGGCAAAAAAAAAAAAAAAGAAGAGCAGTGTACTTATCTGAACTGGAAGGGAAAACTTTTGTAAACTGCAGAATTAAACAGGTAAAACCTTAGTTACTGTTTTTCTATGTAACTATGGCACATAAATACAAATGTAAATTGCTATATCCAGGGAAGCAAATAAGGTACTTACATCTCCATCCGCAGAGTCAGGACCATTATGGATGGCCTTGTCTGGTTCCAGGGTCTGACGCACCGATGACACGGTTTACCTTGGTAGCTCCTGGTCACGGGTGAAGCCTAGTAAATCAAAGTACCACAAGGAGGGCACATACACCTCATCCGTGCTGGCACCTGATTTACTAGACTTCTCTACCTTGTTTAACTCCTTCTTGTACACGGTGCGTAGACCCTGTATTTTTTTCCTGACAAGGCTCTCATCCACCTTCTCTGTGGGATTATGCTTTTTGAAGAGCTCAATGAGCTTCTCATACGCCTCTTTTTTTGATCCTGTTTCTGTATTCAGCGGATTTTATTTTCCATAGGCATGGCAAAGACCTATAGAGCTCGATGAGTTCCCGAACGAATTCTTCACTATTGAAAGACATCTGAAATAAAGAAAAGCATACAGTGAGCATACATGGAAAATTTTAAAAAATATTAAAACTTTAAAAGTAACATTTCAGTTATTAGGTGTCCTATAACAATTTAAAATTTGGCGAAATGGAAAGATATTTGAGATCCCACCCGAGACCCCCTAAAATGGCTGCCGGTGAAAAAGCACATGTGCACCGGTAGAAGCCATGCCCTCCCTCCATCCCAGCACAGCAAAGATAGCAGACAATAGACTATAGGTAGGTGTCCTATAACAATGTTAAATGGGAAGGTATTTGAGATCCCACCTGAGACCCCCTAAAATGGCTGCCGGCGAAAAATACACATGTGCACCGGTAGAAGCCATGCCCTCCCTCCATCCCAGCACAGCAAAGATAGCAGACAATAGACTATAGGTAGGTGTCCTATAACAATGTTAAATGGGAAGGTATTTGAGATCCCACCCGAGACCCCCTAAAATGGCTGCCGGCGAAAAATACACATGTGCACCGGTAGAAGCCATGCCCTCCCTCCATCCCAGCACAGCAAAGATAGCAGACAATAAACTATAGGTAGGTGTCCTATAACAATGTTAAATGGGAAGGTATTTGAGATCCCACCCGAGACCCCCTAAAATGGCTGCCGGCGAAAAATACACATGTGCACCGGTAGAAGCCATGCCCTCCCTCCATCCCAGCACAGCAAAGATAGCAGACAATAGACTATAGGTAGGTGTCCTATAACAATGTTAAATGGGAAGGTATTTGAGATCCCACCCGAGACCCCCTAAAATGGCTGCCGGCAAAAAATACACATGTGCACCGGTAGAAGCCATGCCCTCCCTCCATCCCAGCACAGCAAAGATAGCAGACAATAGACTATAGGTAGGTGTCCTATAACAATGTTAAATGGGAAGGTATTTGAGATCCCACCCGAGACCCCCTAAAATGGCTGCCGGCGAAAAATACACATGTGCACCGGTAGAAGCCATGCCCTCCCTCCATCCCAGCACAGCAAAGATAGCAGACAATAGACTATAGGTAGGTGTCCTATAACAATGTTAAATGGGAAGGTATTTGAGATCCCACCCGAGACCCCCTAAAATGGCTGCCGGCGAAAAATACACATGTGCACCGGTAGAAGCCATGCCCTCCCTCCATCCCAGCACAGCAAAGATAGCAGACAATAGACTATAGGTAGGTGTCCTATAACAATGTTAAATGGGAAGGTATTTGAGATCCCACCTGAGACCCCCTAAAATGGCTGCCGGCGAAAAATACACATGTGCACCGGTAGAAGCCATGCCCTCCCTCCATCCCAGCACAGCAAAGATAGTAGACAATAGACTATAGGTAGGTGTCCTATAACAATGTTAAATGGGAAGGTATTTGAGATCCCACCCGAGACCCCCTAAAATGGCTGCCGGCGAAAAAGCACATGTGCACCGGTAGAAGCCATGAACTCCCTCCATCCCAGCACAGCAAGTATTTGAGATCCCACCCGAGACCCCGATAAAATAGACAATAGGAAACACATTTGAGACCCAAAAAATACAATGCACAGCACTGCAATGTTACCAATAATTGGGAATTGACATTAAAATGAAATATAAAAGAAACCCCAGACAAACTTACCATGCACAAACAATAGCTGGTCACAAGGTAACTGGAAAATAGCTGTTTTGGGTTTTCGGAGTCGCAGTCGAGGACGCAACAGAGATCCAGAAAAGAAGGTCGCAAGTAGAAACAAACCACGCTACTGTGCTCCGAAAGAAAAAGCAGGACGCAAGCAGGAGGAAACCACAAATGCTGTGAGAATGCCAGGGGCAATGAAAACGAGAGCGCAGCTACGTTGCCTTTTTACACAATCGAGAACAATAGGCAGTAGCGCCGCCAATGGGAACGCAGTAGTGAGCACCAATCGGAGATGAGGGGGCGCGGAAAAGGCGACGCTATGCCACGCCTGCGTGCCTACAACGTCACTCTGTACAGCCCACATCGAGCGCTGTGTCGTTCGGATAGGTGTAGTGTGACAGGGTTTCAACGACCGCCGACGTCGTCACGTAGATCGCTATGATCATCCGCGTCGTTACTGCATCGCTGGGAGAGTCGGTATGTTTGACGTCTCACCAGCGATCACACAGCGACGCAACAACGATCCTTATCAGGTCGCATCGTCGTTGTGATCGTTGCGGGATCGCTATGTGAGACCCGGCCTTTAGGTTTAGGAATGAAAAGGTGTCAGCCAGACACCCACATTACTAAGCTGGTAAGTAAACACAAACACAGGCAAGCACGTTTTCTCACCCACACATGCCCACACACGCAAGCATACACTGTAACCAGCCTATGTAGGAGAGTTAACAGAATGACCCTCATAAGCTGCAATCAAACAGCAGCTGTTAGTATTTACAACAAAATTTTTAAAAAAATTGCATGGGATCCCGTGTAATTTTCATAACCAGCGAAGGGAAAGACGATGGCTGAGGGGCTGATGTTAATATTCTGGGAAAGAGCCAATAGCCATAAAGGTTCCCAGGCTATTAATATTAGCTCACAGCTATTTGCTTAGTCTTTACTGGCTGCTTTACAGGGGACCCCAGACAAAAATTGACATTGAGTCCCAATATAAAATCTAAATAGCAAAGACCTGGTAGACAAGTGCAGGCTGATATTAATAGCCTAGGAAAGGGGCCATGGATATTGGCCCCCTCCCAGACTAAAAACATCAGTTCTCAGCCTCCCAAGAAAAGGTGTTTCTATAAGGCCTATTTCACACATCAGGTTTTCGGCATCAGGCGCGATGCGGCATCTCGCCTGATCGCCGGATCCGGTTTATGAAATGTAAAACCGGATACAACGGATCCGGTTTTCGGCCGGATTAGTCGAACGGATCCGGCCGAAAACCGGATCCATCTCATCCGGTGTATCCGGGTTTTTATCCGTTTTTCAACGGATTACATCGGATCCGGTTTTTAAAAACGCCCTTTTTGGGGTTCCAAACATGATTGGCGACTGAAAACCTATATATACACTGTTCCTATTGCCCATCTTCTTGTATAGGAGCAAGTGCTGGTTGGAGAGAAGAGCAAGTGGCTGCTGAAGATGGACGTTGTGATAGGAAACATTCTGAAGAATTTGGTGGATTTCACCGTGGAGGCGAATCGTCTGAAAGCGATTGTTCTGGAGAAGGAGAGAAAGAGACTTCAGCGACAACGGCGACGACACCGTTTCTGGATCCACCCCATCACAGCCCAGAGAATGACGCGTGGGGTGTTTTCTACACTCTACATAGAGCTACGAGGAAACCCTCAGAAATTTTTTGCGTATCTTCGCATGAAAATGGAGAACTTTGATTTGTTGGTGGAGCGTGTTGGAGACCTCATAAGAAGATTGGACACCTATTGCTGCTTCTCCATTTCACCGGCGGAACGTCTGATGGTGACTCTTCGGTAAGCCATATTTATTGGATCTGCTTGCTTCAGAGCACACTTGTCCTGGAATGTTGTTGCTGGTAGTTTGTATATGGCCATCTGACTCAGCTTTCACAATTGGAGATACTATAAAATAAATTTATTTTTATAGTATCTCCAATTGTTATAGCTGCTGTGTGGTATGTAATGCTGTGATTTGAAACACTTTTTTTGTTTATTCACAGATTCCTGGCAACTGGAGAATCTCTTTCCTCACTGCATTTTCAATACAGACTTGGGATTTCCACCATCTTTGGAATTGTGAAGTACACATGCCGTGCATTGTGGGACTCTCTAGTTGCGGAATTTCTACCAGAGCCCACCACAAACAGTTGGATTGCAATTGCAGAAAAGTTTCTTTAAATATGTCAGTTTCCTAATTGCCTGGGCGCTGTGGACGGTAAACAAATCCGCATTGTTAAGCCAGCAGGATCTGGATCCAAATATTTTAATTATAAGAAATATTTCTCCATTGTCCTCATGGCCATCGCTGACGCAGAATACAAATTTATTGCCGTAGATATTGGTGCCTATGGCCGCTCCAATGACTTTCAAGTTTTCAAACTGTCAGCAATGGGCCGTCAGCTGTATGGAAACACCTTCCAGTTCCCACCCCCTAGACCGCTGCCTCAAACTTCTGACCCACCAATGCCTTTTGTTTGTGTAGGGGATGAAGCCTTCCAGCTGTCAGAACACCTGCTAAAACCATACTCCAGCAGAGGATTGACACACACCAAAAGAATTTTTAATTACCGCCTCACAAGAGCCAGAAGAATGGTGGAGTGCGCTTTTGGGATTCTGACAGCAAAATGGCGTGTTCTATTGACAGCTATCAGCCTAAAAACTGAAACTGTGGATGAGGTAATCAAAGCTTGTGTGGTTCTACACAATTTTGTCATCAGCAAGGAACAGATTTCCATTGAGGAACACTGTGAAGAAACCAACTTGCATGATCACCAGAACGTTACCAATAGAACTTCTGTGACTGTTTCCCGAATGAGGGACAAATTTGCCCAATACTTTATGTCCCCTGAAAGAAGAGTAGACTGGCAGGATGACAGAGTTTAATAAACTGCTCTGTGACCTTTCTATCTTCTGTACCCACAGTATACCTTTGCCAATCAGAGTTGTCTACCTTGTTGTGTATTATGTACAGTATGTTACCTTTTGTCCAAAATTGTGTCCCTGGTTGTGTATTAGCAAAGTATTTCACCTTTAAACAGAGTTCTGTACATTGTTAGGTAATCCCCAACAAGGTACAGAACTCTGTTTAAAAGGTGAAATACTTACACAACCAGGGACACAACTTTGGACAAAATGTAAAATTATTTTACCTTTTACCCAAAGTTATGTGCCTGCTTTTCTATTACCAATAAATGTTACCTTTAGTTTACCTTTGACAACCAATGTGGTGTCCCTTGTTGTGTATTATGTACAGCATGTTACCTTTTGTCCAAAGTTGTGTCCCTGGTTGTGTATTAGCATAGTATTTTACCTTTTAACCAAAGTTCTGTACATTGTTAGGTAATCCCCAACAAGGTACAGAACTCTGTTTAAAAGGTGAAATACTTACACAACCAGGGACACAACTTTGGACAAAATGTAAAATTATTTTACCTTTTACCCAAAGTTATGTGCCTGTTTTTCTATTACCAATAAATGTTACCTTTAGTTTACCTTTGACAACCAATGTGGTGTCCCTTGTTGTGTATTATGTACAGCATGTTACCTTTTCTCCAAAGTTGTGTCCCTGGTTGTGTATTAGCATAGTATTTTACCTTTTAACCAAAGTTCTGTACATTGTTAGGTAATCCCCAACAAGGTACAGAACTTTTTTTAAAAGGTGAAATACTTTGATAATACACAACCAGGGACACAACTTTGGACAAAAGGTAAAAATATTTTACCTTTTACCCAAAGTTATGTGCCTGCTTTTCTATAACCAATAAATGATACATTTATTTAACCTTAGAAATAAATGACAGACAACCATTGTAATCAAACAAATAAACATTTATTTTTAGAAAGGTGTTAACAATGTCAAAGCTGTTCACCTTTTTTTTTCAATTTGAAAATGCTTTATTTCTTGCAATGTGAATTTTTTTTTTTATAAAAAGTTTTTATTAAACACAACACAAAATCACAGGTTTGTGTACTGTGGGGTGGAGATTCTACTGGAGGGGCTGTGGGACCCTTCGACAGTGGGAGTGTGGAGAGCGGACTGGGATGGTGTTGGGGAAAGATCAGGTAAAAGAGTTGAAGGGATGGAAAAAGAAATGGAACGGGTGGAGAGGTGGGAGGCAGAACAGGTAGGTGGTAGAGAGGAGGATTGGGCAGGTAGTAGAGGAGCAGATGTGGTTGGGAACTGGTATTGGGCAGGTTGTTGGTATGGGGCAGGTTGTTGGAAGTGGGGAGGTTGCTGGAAGTGGGGAGGTTGCTGGAAGTGGGAAGGTTGTTGGTACTGGGGAGGTTGTTGGTACTGGGGAGGTTGTTGGTACTGGGGAGATTGTTGGTATTGAATGGGAGGGGGAGGAGGGACGGTGGCTGGAGGGGGGGCAGGTGTGGGAGGAACGACTGGGGTGGGTGTAAGTTGGGAGGTAACCTGCGCTAGAGCACCGTGGCAAGTATGCATTACATGCATCTGCTGGCTACCATGTGCTCGGCTACAGACCAGAAAAAACTGTGGTTTGGCGAACTTCTTGCTTCTGAATGCATCATTTGCAGAAGTGTCTTAACCTCCAGAATGCTGGATCTGAGCTGATTAAAGCCTGCAGCCATTTGCTTTGACAAGACTTTAAGACAGTTCTGAAATGATGCATTAAGATGCAAGAATTCGGGCGCATTCCTGACCCCTCTGCCGCAGCCGCCCAGTAGCCACAGTTGTACTAGAGGTGACAGCGGCAGAAGGGTGGGGTAAAGGGAAATCTATCTCCTGACCATCAGCCTGATGCAATGCACTCGGCCACGATGCTGCAGCGCTGGTGGAGGGGACAGAGGGCTCACGTGTCTAGGAAGGTGCAGATCGGCCGGTGCTGTCGAAGGATCCCTCGGTGCTGGTCTCCTGAGGGATCGCCCCAGAATGGTCCAACTCTGCGGGCAGTCGAGTGCTGGTCTCCGTTCTGTGGAATAAAGAGAAAAAATACAATTAATATACTGTTATTGAATGGCCCTGGCTGAAAAAAATTTAGTTAGACATGTTAGCATTTTTTAAAAGTTGGGGTGGGTGATACTGTATTTACCTTCTGGTGACCACTGTTACCCGGAGGAAAGACAGGGCTTCAGCGTACTTGTATTTGCTCCTGCGTCTCCAGATCCACTCGGGGCCCGCATCTCTTTGTTGAACTCCTTCTTGAAGCGATCCCTCACAGACCGCCACCGCTTCACAATTCTCTCCCCTGAAACAAGATAGCAAACATTGGTCAGTATACAACATCAGTGTTTCCGAAACTCTAGTCCTCACAGCCCACACGGGTTATGTTCTCAGGATTTCCAGTGTTGCACAAAAGGAAATCATGAAAGCATGACCCGTGGGGGCCACGAGGACTGGAGTTTGGGAAACACAGCTTTGAGTCCAGCAACCTGAACTGTATATACTTACGGTGTTCAATCTTGGCCCGAGCGTCGAGGTTCTCCCAGCGGTCCACGAGTTGTGAAAAGATCTCCTCCCAGAGCCGCCGGGTCACTATGATATCAGCATGGCGGCGGTCCCCCATGTTCCACAGCGGCTCCCTTTCTCGGTCCAGATCGATGAGGAGGTCCACGTTGAGAACCCCCTCCTCACGCTGTGAAGCCTGTTAAAGAAAAAGAGAAAAAATATATATTAGTCTCCAAACTACCAAGGAAAAAATAAATACATGTAAATACAAAAGTAAAACAAAAATGTTTACCAAAAAATTGAAAAAAAAAAAAAAGATACTTACATGATGGTGACTGCCGCGTTGCTCACGCCGACGACCCTAGGAGGCACTGCGAGGACCTCTTTGCCGAGCACCATTTCCGGAAGACTATAAAAAAAAATTATGTGCTTGGATGTACAGTAGGCATATGTGTTTGGGTGCAGTGTGATGTCTGTACTAAATTGTTTTCTATGTGTTGTGTACAGTGTGATGTTGTGTTTGAGCGATGCATGCAGGAAACTTACAAATTGCGAGCCCACTCCGGGTATCTCTCCACTCCTTCGTTCTTCTCCTGGGAGCTCCTCTTCAGGTTCCATTTCCTGTTATAAATAAAAAGTAATGCCATTAAGATATAAATAACAGAGATGCGATTGTGAAAAAAAAACAAAAACTTACCTCTAAACACTGACGATGCGTCGGAGGGCTCCCAGAAGAAGACGTGTCCTGTGCTGGTGGCGTTGATGGCCGTCTTCTGCTGTGGAATAAAGACAAACAAAGGCCATGCAATATCAAGTGATATTGCATGGCCCTGGCTGGAAGGGGTAGTGTGTGATATTTAGCGTCTGCTGTCTGCTGCTATGGTCTCCTCACTGCCTGAACTGTCCTGCGCTGGCGTTGAGGGTCGTCTTCTGCTGTGGAATAAAGACAAATAAATGCCATGCAATATCAAGTGATATTGCATGGCCCTGGCTGGAAGGGGTAGTGTGTGATATTTACCGTCTGCTGTTTGCTGCCGTGCTCTCCTGCGCTTGGGCAGGTGGTGGTGGTGGTACTGTTGGCGTCTGCGTTGTTGGTCGGCTTGTTCTGTGGAATAAGGAAAAAAAGGCCATGCAATATCAATTGAAATTGCATGGCCCTGGCTGGAAGGGGTAGTGTGTGATATTTACCGTCTGGCCTCTGCTCCCATGCTCTCCATCAGCAGCCGCATCTGTTGGAGTCCTGGGGGTGTAGGTGCTCCTGGTGACCGGCTTGTGCTGTTGAATAAAGAGAAAAAAAAGGACCATGAATATATTGATATTGCATAGCCCTCGCTGAAAGTGCTTGTCTGTGATATTTACCAGCTTGCATCTGGTCCCAGCTGCATCATGGCCCCAAATTCTTTGGGTTGTGCTGGTGCTGGTGGTGGTGGTCTGGTCTCCTGTCCTCCTCTCCTGCGGTTGGCTCCTCGGCGGCTGGCTCCATATCTTCCTCCTGCTTTCTTCGCTGGCTGCATGGTTATGGCTGAGAGTGGTCGCACTGGCATTGTTTATATAGATTGGCTGTGGGCTGGGCTACAAAACCAAAACCAGACAAAAAAAAAACGGATCCGGACGCCGGATCCGGCAAAAACCGGATCCGGCACATTGCGGCCTTTTCGCCGGAGACAAAAAACGTTACATGAGATGTTTTTTCCAGACGCTGGATTGAGACCAGACGCCGAATCCGGCAAAAAAAAGACACGCCGCATGGCTATGCAGCGCAATCCGGCACTAATGTTAATCAATGGTAAAAAACCGGATCCGGTTTTAGATTTTGCCGGATCTGGTTTTCAGAAAATATTCCGGAACTCGCCAGTTTGCAAAAAACCTGATGTGTGAAACAGGCCTAAGATGCACCAAATCTGGTGCTTAGCCTCTCTCTTCCCACTTTCCCTGTAGCAGTGGCAAGTGGGGTAATGGGTGGGGGTTGTTTTCACCTTTGAATTGTCAGGTGACATCAAGTCCACAGGTTAGTAATGGAAAAGAGTCTATAAGACACCCCATTGCTAACCCCATAGTGATATTATAAAAAAATGCACACCTAGGAATAAGTCTTTTATTTGAAATAATGACATAGATTCCTTTATTGAATCTAAATTAAATCATGCGCACCGAATGCCTAATCCACTGAAGCCATCGTCTCCTGCAACAAAAATAAACTAATAAACCTCAATATTCCTCACTTGTCTGCAGAGAAGATAAACCATAATGTCCCACAACAATCCTGATGTGACTGCTCTCAAAGACAGCCAGCTATACACTGAAACAGGAGGTAATCGCTCCTGCAGTGTATAGCACTGAGCTGCTGTGAGAGAGGTCACTCGAGTTCTTCAGCTGATGAGCTCTAGTGATCTCACAGGACCACCGCTGCGTGAGAAAGTTCACCTGAGTTCATTATGAACTCATGTGACTTCTCTCACAGCAGCTCAGTGCTTTACATCCTGTCATTGTATTGTCAGCAGCTGGGTGACTGTTCGGCACATGAGTTCGCCATTGGACTCTCAGGATTACGTGGACTATGACGGACAGGTGAGTATATGATGGTTTATTATTTTTGATTTTGCTATAGGAGACATGGGCATCGGTTATGGGGCGTTAAGGTGAGTATATGTTGTTTTTTCATTTACATTTTTTATAGGAGATGAGGGCATCGGGATTGGGCATTAGGTAAGTATAATGTGCTTTATATTTTTATTTGAATATGTATTTCATTAATTTGCATTTTTTTTAACTTTGAGCACAGGCACCGGCTGAAGGGAGACTACATCTACCATCAGCGGCTCCTGACATCACTGTTATCAGTGACAGCAGACATCGTTTGATGGGAGGAATAGTCTCTCATCAGCAGGACCGGTGTTTGGTGCAGGCAGATAAGGTAGCTACCTAGAGCCCCCACCCACAAAGGGGGCCTCTGCATCTGCAGCCCCTTTACAAAGTTCACAGATGGTGTACAGCATTCCTTACACTGAATAATGTTGTGCATCCTCTGCAGTCCTTGATTGTCTTTCCTAAACCCCTCCGTTCCCCCTCTCTCTCCCTACAGGGTCAGGTTAAGTTCAGAGTGAGTGGCTGTCTGACAGTACAGCAGAGGTCAGAGCCCGGGCAGGAAGATGTCTGCAGCCCTCTCTGTGTGTCGGTGTCATCTCCTCCTCATCATGGCTGCACCTAAACCTCTGTGCTGGGATCTGCACAAGTGAAGCACAACGACCTGGTAAGTATACATATATATATGTGTATCTGTGTCTGTGTACATGTGCAGTATACAGTGTGTGTCTGCATATGTATATAGTATGTGTGTACATATATACAGTATATAGTATGATTGTGTATATCTGTGATGCATGTGTATATATTTATATCTATATGCATGTATGTGAAGAAACCAGATTGAATCTTAATTTCCCAGACAACCATGTTTTTGTAAACCCTTAAGAATTGACTTTTTATCTGTATATTGGCTTGTGGATTTAAGTATTTATGTCTCGTGGGTCAATAAGACAATCTTGCAGGCTGATATGCTATTTAACATACTGTGTAAAGGCCCTGTCACACATAACGAGATCGCTAGCGAGATGTTATTACGTCACGATTTTGAGATCGCTGGAGAGTAGTGTTGAGCGATACGATACTGCAAATATCGGGTATCGGCCGATATTAGCTGTATCGGGCTTTCGATTCCGAGTACCGATATTTTCGGACACCGGAATCGGATTTGTCACTGTCACTGTGAGTGTCCTTCGGTCGGGTCTGTCAGGAGTCAGCGGCACTTACCTGGCAGAAGATCTCCGGCGGTCACGGGCTGGACTGCTTCATGGCCACCATCATCTTTCCCCGGCGGTCACATGCAGTTTCTCGCGATAACTGCAGTGACTGCTGGGTAATCCCGGCCGTAAAGCAGTCAGTCCGATGACGTCACCGCCGGGGAAGCAGGTAATCAGCTGTGCTGCGTTGCGATGACAGGCTCTGCCTGTCATTGCGATGTAGCAGAGCTGGATCGTCGTGGGACTGTCGTTACTATGGACTGCGTCGGACAGGTGGTATACTGTTGGTTTGTTTTTTTTCTTTTTTTACAGGAGATCGATGGCGTCGCAGGAATGAGTGTATAATAAAATTAATGAAAACTGTGTTGTCTCTTATTTCATTAAAAGACTTTTTTCTTGCTTTGTCTTTTTTTTATACATTTAATAACTTTGGGATTAATAATGGATCGGTGTCTTATTGACACCTCTCCATTATTAACCGGGCTTATTGTCACCGTGCAATCAACGGTGACATTAACCCCTTATTACCCCACTTGCCACCGCTACAGGGCAGTGGGAAGAGCCGGGTAAAGTGCCACAATTGGCACATCTTTTGATGCACCAAATGTGGGGCTGCTGTAGCCTGGTATTATCAGGCTGTTGAGGGCCAAAATCCATGGACCTTGACAGTCTTTTAATACCAGGCCGCAGCAGTCTGCATTTTACTTGGCTGGTTAACAAAAATAGGGGGACCCCTACGCCTTTTTTTTTTCGAGGGGATCCCCTATTTTTGTTAACCAGCCAAGCTAAGCAGACTGCTGTGGCCTGGTATTATCAGGCTTGCAAGGTCCATGGATATTGGATCCTTACCAGCTTGAAAAACCAGGCCTCAGCGGTCTGCTTCATCTGGCTGGTTAACAAAAATAGGGGGGACCCCACGCCAATTTTTTTCGAGGGGATCCCCTATTTTTGTTAATCAGCCAAGATATGCAGACTGCTGTGGCCTGGTATTATCAGGCTGGCAAGGTCCATGGATCTTGGCTCCTTAACAGCCTGAAAATCCAGGCCTCAGCGGTCTGCTTCATCAGGCTGGTTAACAAAAATAGGGGGGACCCGACGCCATTTTTTATTCGAAGGGAACCCCTATTTTTGTTAATCAGTTCCCTCTGACGTCACTGATTGTGTCCCTGGCTGACCTGAAGTGAAAGTGGAAAGCAATCAATTAAGCTTTCCACTTCCTCTCCTGTCAGCCAGGAGAGGAACTCATTCATTTGGGGGTTTACTGTGAGGCTGCAGCATTAGCTGCGGTCCCTGCAGTAAACATTAACCCTTTCTGAAGGATTACACCGTGGGACCTGACTGTGCATGGGATAGGTAAGAATAATTTTGCTTTTTTATTTTATTTTTATTACAGGAAATGGTTTTTGCAGTCAAATAAAAGATGGTCAAAAACATGTGTCTTTATTACATTAAAATGATTTTTAATTAAAGTGTGTGTGTTTTATTTTTATTTCATGCAATAGGATTAATAATTGATAGTTGTCTAATTGACAGCTCTCAATTATTAACCTGGCTTAAGGTCACCTTTCAATTGCAATGTGGCTTTAACCCCATATTAACCCATTCGCCACCGCTACAGGGCAATGGGAATAGACGGGCAAAGTGCCAGAAAGGGCGAATCTAATTATAGATTTGTCTTTTCTGGGGTGTCTGGGGGCAGATGTTAGTAGCCAGGGGGGGCCAAAAATAATGGTCCCTCTCTGGGCTATTATTATCTGCCCCCATTCGCTGGCTTTGTCTGTCTGGTTGCGAAAATAGGGCGGGAGCCCACGCATTTTTTTAAACAATTTTACACCTCATATATATATATATATATATATATATATATACATGTCATTGAATTTGTGACACATATATATATTTATATTTATAGTTCATACACTTCTACATAGTATAATAGCCGCTAATTCAATTGACGGCTTTTGTGAAAATGCAGAACCCGACATGAAATGACACTTGGTGTACATAGGGTTAACCATGTCTTTTCATGTCCTTTGCTATCTGATTTGCACAAACAATTACATCAGTCTATGTGTGCAAAATTTCACACCTGTAGGGGTTAATTAAAGGTGTAAATTCGTAGCAAAAAAGTCCGTTTTTTTTACAACGAATTTACACCTTTAATTAACCCCTACAGGTGTGAAATTTTGCACACATAGACTGATGTAATTGTTTGTGCAAATCAGATTGCAAACGACATGAAAAGACATGGTTAACCCTATGTACACCAAGTGTCATTTCATGTCGGGTGCTTCTGTCTTTTCACAGAAGCCGGCTTTACCCGGCAATTGAATCAGAGGATATTTTACTATGTAGAAGTGTATAAACTATACATATATGTATATATATATGTCACAATGACATGTATATATATATATATATATATATATATATGTATTCTATGTGTGTATATTTAGTGTTTACAAGGAAATAAAGGTTTTTTTTAGTTGCGATATTTTGTTCCCATAGACTTACATGGGACTTCCGGTATCGGAATCGGATATCGCCGATATTTAGTGATATCGGCGATACCATTCCGATCCGATATTTTTAGATATCGAGCAGTATCGCTCAACACTACTGGAGAGCTGTATCGTGATCGTTGGGGAGCTGTCAAACATGCAGAACTTCCCAACGATTTTGGCCGCCCCAGCGATCTAACTAACGATCTCATTGCTCGTTGGGACGCTTTCACACAGCAGCTATTTCAACGATCCACACCTTGATAGGGGCTGTACTGTGTCATCAATCATCTCCGATTGGTGGACGCTACTGCGTTCTGATTGGGCGGCAGGTTTACAATAAAACCACTTTGTAGCAGTTCCGTCCATTTGTTCCTGTTTGCGTTCTGGTTCGGATCGTAGCAGCGTTCTTCGGCTGTAACTCTGTATCCATTCATCTGGGCTTTGTTCCTGACAAGCGTTCTGGTTTGTGGATTGTAGTGTTCTTCGGCTGTGACTCCACACAACCCGGAGAATTCTGCTAAGATCTGCAATCCAGCACGAGGTCAGAAACAAAGGATGGAATCGCTATTCTGTTGATTTCTTTACGCACGGAGGGAAATGAGAATGCTGTAGCGACCACCAATCGGGGACGAGGGGCGCAGAAAAGTCCAATTTATGCACGCCTACGTGTTTCAGTTCTGAATCGCTAATGAGGTCGCTGGTTAGGTGTCAAATACAGCGTTGCACACTGCCAAGCGGGAGCGCAACGACCCAGGAATGGTCCAGGAAGCTTTGTAACGATCAGCGATCTCACAGCAGGGGCCTGATCGTTGCTACCTGTCAGACGAAACAAGATCGCTAGTGAAATCGTTATTGTGTCACAAAACCCGTGACGTATCAACGATCTCGCTAGCGATCTCGTTATGTGTGACGGGTATCTTAAGTCTGTAATAGTGACTTGTACATAGTGGGCGTTTATTTGTGTTTATTGTGAGCTGATATGCTAATTGTGTATTGAACTCTAACCAGTTTGAGCTATGAGGCTGAACTGAAGCACACCGGGTTATTCAAAAATAGCTTACATGTCTCGGGTATAAAAACAAGAGACAGAGAGAGCAGATGTGTCCTCATCTCATCACACAGAGCTACCAGTCGGCCATTCTGCACAAGACTCAACGGACCAGAGACAGGACTGCATCATGGCACCATCACGAGGGACTCGGACCTATGATTCTATGGTAATCAACCTAGGAGTTTTCGGCTTCGGTTGGAAGGACACAGATCTGATCCAGTGACCATCTCTGAACCATGGGTATGTTTGGAGAAAGCCAAGTTTTGGGACCCGCTGGTCGCCTGGTTCCATGGAGGTAGTTGGATAAGCCAGGTGGTGACTCTCGTGTCAACTGGCTTTGGACCTTGTATGGACAGTATGGACTGTCACCTCTCTACACTTGTCGTTATCTCTTCTCGGTGTGTATATCACAGGTGGAATAGCGACCCTGGGAACTCTGACGTAACATCTACCTTTATCCAGGCGAGTCAGCGGAAGGGTTGGGCCCTGCAATGTGCACCATGTTGGGGATAATTGCTGGGAATGTTCTATTTGCTATAGGGTGTTGTGGTTCAATAAAGCATTGCCACACTGTTTTACCATAACCCGGCGTTGCCTGTGTAGTATATTGCCCACGGGGAGATAGAGCGGGCATTCAGTGGTATAAGCCCTGGTCCAGGCAGTCTTTCTAAAGGCAGCCAGGCCAGCAGACAAGAGGACCCACTGACCTCGTTTCTCCACAATGTACATACAGCATATAAGATGTGTGTCTGTGTATATTATATTTGTATACTGCATGTGTTCAGTATATTGTGTAAATATTTGTATAAAGTGTATATATATGTGAACATACTGTATATAAACTGAATATTTCTGTTTGTATACACTTTATATATGTGCTTGTACACACTGTATGTATCTGTATACTATATATACAGTATATAGTGTATGTTTCTATATTTATAAAGTATATATAATATGTGTACATATATAGTGTATATCTTTGTATATGTGCTGCATATATGGTTCTGTAATTGTAGTGTCGCCATAAGGACAGAGGCAGACTGCCGTATTTCTCGTGTGAGAATCGCATCGTAAAAACTCGTACTGGCTGTCTGCTCTCCCGACCTGAGCTTCATAGCTGCATAGAAATAAATCATACTGTCTTGCTCAGGTCAGGAGAGGTGCCAGGCGAGTCCGTGCAGTGCGATGCGATTCTCGCACGAGAAATACGGCCGTCTAGCTCAGCCCTAATAGGGATCAGCAGTTAATGTCTAATGCCTGTATTTTACATTAGGGCCTGTTCACACTGTCTTTCTTTACTGCGCCCGGTGGGTTCTGCCTGAATCCCCAATAGAGCCATAAATTGCAATGACAGGAATGGATCTCAAATCAATTCTACATGTGATGTTTTTTTTTTCTGGACGTGTCTGTCTGTCCCAACAGCCACAGAAAAGTGGACACTTTTAGATGAAAAAACACAGACTCTGAGGGTATGTGCCCTTGATCAGTAATTGCTGCGGGTTTGAAGCTGTCTACTTGTGCAGCGTCCAGATGATACAGCATAGTGGATGGGATTTCAAGAAATCCCATACCCACTATGCGTCCACTTACACCCGCGGATCACCCGTGAAGACGGACAAGCAGCGTGTCTTTCCAGATCGCAGCATGTCTATTTATCTTGCGGAGACGCGAGTGTCCACAATATAAATGTCACCCATACAATGTATTGGATGCGATGAATCTGCACGGCTCAGTGATCACATGTGGAATCACCTGTGTTCCATAGACGGCAGCGCTTTGGATGCAGCGGACATGTGCTGTGTCCAAAGCGCTGCCAATTCCTGATCCCTAAAAAAATAAATCAGACGGTCAATTTCAGAAAAAAAAACTAATTCTGTGTCAGTGCAGTCAGAGGCCCCGTAGGGATTTATGTGAATCTTATTTTAGGGTGATTCAGGCAGAGCCCCCTGGACACACTGTAGAAGCGCAGTGTGAACAGGGCTTAATATCCTATCGTGTGGAATAGTGCAGTCAACTATACTATTCCGCAGTGTCCCAGTACAGCGGCCAGACACGGACACCGGCTAGACATAGACACCGGCCAGGAGACACTTTTTTTTTTTTTTAAATCTGTTGCACGTCATCTTTCAGCATTTCTGCAGCATTTTTTCCCCTATTTAAATGAACGGGACAGAAAAATGCAAGTGAAAAGGCTGCAAAAACCAGACTATTTCCTGCCAACACTGTAGATCAATCCGCAGCAACAATGCTGCGTGTGAACAGTGTCTACAGGGGTTTTCGGAGATGTAAAAATAATTAACATGAAATGATAAATCCCCTGCAGCTCCAGCACTGATGCTATGGGGGATCTCTGCCAGTCTCAGCACTAGGCTGCAGTGGTCTTGTGGCTCAGGGGGTCTCCGTCAGTCTTAGCACTGGGTTGCAGTCTTCTTGTGGCTCCGGGGGTGTCCGTCAGTCTTAGCACTGGGTTGCAGTCATCTTGTGGCAGCACAAAGTGAATAATAACCATCAGGGACCCCGAACCATCGGCCATGGAGCCAGAAGGGATTTAGCAGAGTAGTTTGGGGTGACATGTAAGACTCTTTTTTTATCACTCTTTATTCTGCTGTTTGTGAGGTAGGATGTAGAAAAAGATGGTAATTCTTCTAATGTTTTCTATTATGTGACTATATTGCCTCCTTCACACAACCAGGTATAATGTTTTTCAAGGATGCCACGTGTCCCCTATTAAACCTACGGTGCTGCACTCATGTCCGTGTTTTTCCAGCAGCACAGATGACAAGGGCCAATACAAGTCTATGGGTCCGTGTAAACATGCCGTCCATGAGCCATACATGTGCTATACGTGTGCCATCCGTGTTTAGCATTGAAAGTATGTGAGAAGCTTTGTAATTTCATTCCCAGTATCCATACTGGAAATACACGGATGGAACATGGACGACACATTGAGTGAAAACACTGGTGACACCGATATCGGTGTAACATGTACGTATTTTATATGGACGGGTGAAGGGGGCCTAACAGTGTTGTTGGTAGAATATTTCAGTATTGAGGGCCCCACTTTGAATTTTGCCCTTGGCCCCATTTTATCTAAAACCATCCCTGCTCATCAGGCGGCACCTGCTGACCTGCGGTAAGCTTTTTACAGCTGGTCACCACTGCAGGTCACAATATCTCTGCGGGGTCACGCTGACATCTGGCATCTATTATACCTCAACTACTGAAGTGTACTCACTAAGCCCTATGTCTGGGGTGGTGCATGAGCCTAGCCCTAGAGCATCGGTGAAGTTGGCAGAATGACACGTGGGTAATGATGACAAGACATTCTTAGGAATCTTGGAAGCAGCAGGATGGATGCAGCAAATTGAGCAGGGCAGCAGGAACAGAAACAGGTAACAGGAGGAGAGTAATAAACTAAAGTATAGGATAACAATCTGAAGACACTGATGTGTGTCCTAATGGGCCTTAAAAGGCTTAGGGAGATGATGTTGCACACCAGGTAACCTCCAATCTCTAATGTGGAGCACAACAGAGTTCAGCTGACCAAGGTGAAAGGAAGAGAGAGTGGACCCGAGACAGGTGTGTAACAGGATCATATAATTAAAGAAGAATCTCATCTAAGCACACTTAAGGAAAACATTCATATTATACAAGGGTCAATGTCTAAATACACAAATTAATCTGAGTATAATACTTTGAATGACAGAATGAAAGAACATCTAAGAAAACTAGAATATACTATTAGATAGACTAAGGGCTTATGCAGAAGACCATATTTTCAGTTCAAGTGCAATACAACAAAATATCAGATAGTACTCGGACCAATGCTATTCTATAATGCTGTGAACGTGTCCTATGTTTTCCACGGACAGAGTCTATTCAAGGGAAAATTTGCAACATGCGTTAGTTTGATCTGATATTCGGATCATACTTGGCCATGCACTGTGAGTCAATGAGACATATGAGTGCCGTCCGATCCATAAGATTTTCACGGACTAACAGAATAGAGAGAAGTTTTTTTTCTACCTTCTTCTTATCCAAAAGAATCAGATCATACTATGATCACACTCTGGTTAAACTCTGATCAGTCTGATGAGAGTATGATTAGCATAATCAACTAATTCTCTTGGGTAAGAGACAATGCTGTCATGTGAACCCAGCCTAAGTAAAATATATTTCATGAAGATTCCATGCGTAATAAAGTATATGAATGGGAACCATCTAAATCTCAAAAACAATAGATCAAGCAAAAATTTTATTGGTGTATGAGTACTGATAATAATGGAGAAACACATGTAAGGAGACGTGTTTGTTTTACATAGTTTGAACAGGACATTACTGATCTGGGTTCAGAGACTTCTAATTCCAGTGATCACCATTCAAGTGGAAGTGTTTAGACTGTTCACACCAAACCAAGAAGTGAAAGAGGAGGAGCTGGGGCAGGAGAATCGGTAGAAGAATCGAAATAAAAATACCTGGGCAAGAGAAAAAAATAAGCACAAAATGTCAGTATTTATTGAAAAGGGTAGTTATTGTGACTCCAACTATTTTGTCTGTTGACCAGATCGAGATCCTTGCTTGAATTTCAATCTGTTCCAGACTATTCTTGATGTTAACAGATTTTCCCATTTACTTACAGTAAATAGGCATTTTTGCAGAGAATACTGACAGTAATGTTTATGTTGATTTCAGTGTGTCTGATATGCATGGTAATGAGATTCCTAACAAGCTTTTCCAAACAGAATGTAGTAATTATGTTGGTAAGAGCCAGGGCCGGCGTCAGCACCCGGCACACCCGGGCAAGTGCCGGGGCCCTGGTGAGAGGGGGGGGGCCCACTCAGCATGAGCAGACATACTGCTGGTTCAAGTGGTGCAAACAAAGCAATGAGGAGAATGACAGCCGGCGGCAGTAGTACCGCTAACAGGAGAAGCAGGGGGCCCGCTCTACTGCACGCAGGTGATATGAGGGTCAAACGGGCCCCCTTCCTCCCCTGTTAGCATACATTATGCTGCTCTCCGGCCGGCTGTCTCTGCAGTGCTGTGGTGAGGTGACAGGCAGAAGACGCAGGAACAGGAAGAGAGGAGTGACGGAGGGGGGAGGGCCTCTCAGTGAGTCTCTGCCGCTGTGCACGTGGGGGACTGGGTCCTGGACTGGGTCCTGAGCTGACAATACCAGTAAGCTTCTCTTTATGATTAATTGCCATCCTGAAGTTTGGAAAGTTTTTGCTTTCCCAGGTTTAATCCCCTAAACTCCTCCCTGACAATTTGCCCCTGTGCTTTCACATCTGCCATGTCTTCTAACCACAGTGAAGCCTCAGGTGTCTGCAGCTCCTGCTCCGTCAGACACCTGAGTGTAGAGTCAGTGTATATGCAGCTGGCGGGGTCTCCTCAAATCTGTATGATTCATATCTCCATAATGTCAGATATGCCAAGCATCCCTGATTCATCCGGGCCGATGTGTGCTCATATGTCAGCTCATCTCCAAGGGGATAGTGTCAGTAGTAGATATGCATGATTGGGGTTGTAGTAGCATCCAAAGACACTATGACCTTTCATGGTCTGACTGGGCACCCTGAGCTTTGTAGTACGTAACAGCTAACTGGAGGCAAGTTCATAAGCAGTATTGAGTGCTGTCTACATATCAGGTTATGCTGATACTTGTGGTCCTACAGCCCCTGTACTGGTAAAATTCATCCCTGTTTAATTTCTATTCTGTCCCTAATTGAGTGGATGGCGTAGTGTTAACCCAACATGCGAAAGCCAGGACATGAAAAGGCTGAACAAGAAATGACATCACAATTCTATTTTTTTTTTTGGTAAATAATAGATCTTTATTTAGCCTACAAAAATGCATACAAAACCGCACAAAAAAACGCTTGAAACTCTGCATAAAAAACGCACAGATTTTTACCTTCATTTTCGTGTCTGTGCACACGTTGCGGATTCTGCTGCGGATCCGCAGCAGATTCTCCTGCGTTGTACAGTGCCATTATAGTCTATGTAAAATAAAAACCTCTGTGCGCATGTGGAAAAATCACGAGCATAAACGCTGGGGGTTCATTTCCGGAGCATGTCAATTCTTTGTGCGGATCTGCACCGTCTCTGCACCCATTGACTTGCGTTGAGTCGGGTGCTATCACTCATGTAAGAAGTGAAATCTGACATTGTACTGCACCTATATTTCTCAGCTGTATCTGTGCATCATGAATCGTGGTATGTGTTAAACGGGGGGCCCACTGAGACTCTTTCGCCCGGGGCCCTCAAAAACCTGGAGCCGGCCCTGGTAAGAGCTATGCCCAAAAAATGAGAATTGTCATTTTGTTTCAGACCGTTATGACCATTTTAACCCCTTTACGAGGGTTATTTGCACATTAACCCCTTCACCCCCAAGGGTGGTTTGCACGTTAATGACCAGGCCAATTTTTACAATTTTGACCACTGTCCCTTTATGAGGTAATAATTCTGGAACGCTTCAACAGATCTTGGCAATTCTGAGACTATTTTCTCCTGACATATTGTACTTCATGTTAGTGGTAAAATTTATTTCATATATCTTGCGTTTATTTATGAAAAAAACTGAAATATGGCGAAAATTTTGAAAATTTTGCAATTTTCAAACTTTGAATTTTTATGCCCTTAAAACAGTGAAATATGTCTCACAAAATAGTTACTAAATAACATTTCCCACATATCTACTTTACATCAGCACAATTTTGGAAACTAAATTTTTTTTTGTTAGGAAGTTATGAGGGTTAAAAGTTGACCAGTGATTTCTCATTTTTACAACAAAATTTACTAAACCATTTTTTTAGGGACCACCTTACACCTTGAAGTCACTTTGAGGGGTCTATATGGCAAAAAATACCCAAAAGTGACACTATTCTAAAAACTGCACCCCTCAAGGTACTCAAAACCACATTCAAAAAGTTTATTAACCCTTCAGGTGCTTCACTGGAGCTGAAGCAACTTGGAAGGAAAAAATGAACAGTTTACTTTTTAGTCACAAAAATGATATTTACAAACTTTTTATTTTCACAAGGGAAAAAGGAGAAAATGGACAGATAAAGTTGTTGTGCAATTTCTCCTGAGTACGCTGATACCCCATATGTGTGGGAAAATTATTGTTTGGGCGCACGGCAGGGCTCAGGAGGGAAGGAGCGCCTTTTGACTTTTTCAAACCAAAATTAACTGGAATTGAGATTGGACGCCATGTTGCATTTGGAGAGCCCCTGATGTGCCTAAACAGTGGAAACCCCCCACTAGTGACACCATTTTGGAAACTAGACCCCCTAAGGAACTTATCTAAATGTGTGGTGAGCACTTTGAACCCCCAAGTGCTTCACACAAGTTTATAATGTAGAGCCGTGAAAAAAAAATCATATTTTTTCCACAAACATGATGATTTAGTCCCCATTTTTTATTTTCCCAAGAATAAGAGGAGAAATTGAACCACAAAAGTTATTGCCCAGTTTGTCCTGAGTATGGTGATACCCCATATGTGGGGGGAACCACTGTTTGGGCGAACGGCAGAGCTCGGAAGGCGAAGAGCGCCATTTGACTTTTTCAAAGCAAAATTGTGTGGAATTGAGAACGGACTCCATGTCGCGTTTGGGGAGCCCCTAATGTGCCTAAACAGTGGAAACCCCCCACATGTGACCCCATTTTGGAAACTAGACCCCCTAAGGAACTTATCTAGGTGTGTGGTGAGCACTTTGAACCCCCAAGTGTTTCACTAAAGTTTATAATGCCCAAGTGTGAAAATAAAAAATCCTACTTTTTTCCTCATAAAAATGATGTTTTAGTCCCCAATTTTTGTTATTTTCCCAAGGGTAAGAGGATAAATTGGACACCAAAAGTTGTCCAATTTGTCCTGGGTACACTGGTACCCCATATGTGGGAAAAAACTATTTGGGCACAAGTCGGGGTTCAGAAGGGAAGTAGTGACGTTTTGGAATGCAGACTTTGATGGAATGGGGGCGTCATGTTCCATTTGCAGAGCCCCTGATGTCCCTAAACAGTAAAAAATCCCACAAGTGACATAATTTTGGAAACTGTACCCCCAAGGAACTTATCTAGATGTGCCCCGCTTTTGGAACTAATCTGTTTCCTGTAAAGTAAATTAGTAGTGCATGGAGATGTGGTACAATTTGAAGCAATCCTTCATAAACAGACCAGGTTTTTCGGTGCAGGTGTCGCATTTGTAAGTGGTGTCCTTGCGTATTTTGTAACACACTCGGCACCTTTTTTGCGGCTTACCTTTTTTTCAGTTGGCGGGACCACCCCCGGGAAATGCTGACCTGGTATGATACGAGCACCTTCAGTTTCAGAAGTACTTGGGCCCGCTCCTTCTGGAGTGCCAAACATCAGGGCCTTAACTACTACCTCCTGAAACTGAAGGTATGATGTATCGCTGTGGCGTGCACATCGTGACAGCAGGAAAGCGTTGAGCATTGCGATTTGTACGATGTGCACGGACAGCTTTTTGTACCACACCTTGGCCTTTCTCAAAGCACTGTATGGCTGGAGGAGTTGATCGGAGAGATCAACACCCCCAATTTCTTTGTTGTACCCAAGTACACAGTCCGGTTTGCAGACCTATGTAGAGGTACCTCATACAGTGCCGAGGGCGCTGCCATCACTGTGTATGCTGGACAAGAGAAGGACATCCCTCTTGACCTTATACTTTACCAACCGCAGGTGGTCGCTACATTGGGCTCTGCTCTTACACTTTCTGAGCATCTGCCCAAGTAGTGTCTTCGTGAGGTCTCTCTGATTCTTGTGGACAGTACCACAGGCTGCGGTACCTCGCACAGAGATGGATTTGAAGAGTGGGATGCTGGAATAAAAGTTATCGGTGTAAAGGTGATAACCTTTATCCAGCAGTGGGTGCACCAAGTCCCACACAATTTTCCCACTCACTCCCAGGACGGGGAGACACTCAGTGGGTTCAATCCTGGTGTCCCTTCCTTCATAAACTCTAAAGCTGTAGATGTACCCTGACGTACTTTTGCACAGCTTATAGAGTTTGATTCCATACCTGACCCTCTTGCTGGGCAGGTACTGATAGAATCTGAGCCTTACCTTAAAATGAACCAAGGACTCATCCACCCAGTTGTCCCTTTGGGGCACGTACACTTCAGCAAACTTTTTGCTGAAGTGTTCGATGACCCGACGAACTTTGAACAGATGGTAAAAGTTGGGGTCATCTTGTGGGGGACACTGTGCATTATCATTATAATGCAGGAATTTGTGGATGGCCTCAAAACTAGTGTTGAGCATTCCGATACTGCAAATATCGGGTATCGGCCGATATTCGCTGTATCGGAATTCCGATTCCGAGTTCCGATATTTTTGTAATATCGGATACCGGAATCAGAATGTTCCTGTCACTGTCAGTGTCCGTCGGTCGGGTCTGTCAGGAGTCAGCGGCACCTACCTGGCAGAAGATCCCCGGTGGTCACGTCCTGGACTGCTTGATGGCCGCCATTATCTTCTCCCTGGAGGTCACGTGCAGTTTCTCG
Organism: Oophaga sylvatica; assembly: GCA_033576555.1. NCBI lineage: Eukaryota > Metazoa > Chordata > Amphibia > Anura > Dendrobatidae > Oophaga > Oophaga sylvatica. The sequence goes on from JARQOD010000005.1 coordinate 461,214,117, forward strand.
CGATAACTGCACGTGCTGCCGGGTAATCGCGGCCGTAAAGCAGTCCGATGACGTCACCGCCGGGGAAGCCGGTAAGCAGCTGTGCTGCGTCGGTATGTCAGGCTCTGCCTGACATTCCGATGTAGCAGAGCTGGATCGTCGTGGGACACTCGTTACTATGGACTGCATCGGACAGGTGGTATACTGTTGGTTTGTTTTTTTTCTTTTTTTCCAGGAGATCGATGGCGTCGCAGGATGAGCGTGTAATAAAATTAATGAAAACTGTGTTGTTTCTTTTATTTCATTAAAATACTTTTTTCTTGCTGTGTCTTTTTTTTAAACACCGTGCAATCAATGGTGACATTAACCCCTTATTACCCCACTTGCCACCGCTACAGGGCAAGTGGGAAGAGCTGGGTAAAGTGCCACAATTGGCATATCTTTTGATGCGCCAAATGTGGGGCTGCTGTAGCCTGGTATTATCAGGCTGTTGAGGGCCAAAATCCATGGGCCTTGACAGTCTTTTAATACCAGGCCGCAGCAGTCTGCATTTTACTTGGCTGGTTAACAAAAATAGGGGGACCCCCACGCCATTTTTTTTCGAGGGGATCCCCTATTTTTGTTAACCAGCCAAGCTAAGCAGACTGCTGTGGCCTGGTATTATCAGGCTTGCAAGGTCCTTGGATAGTGGATCCTTACCAGCCTGAAAAACCAGGCCTCAGCAGTCTGCTTCATCTGGCTGGTTAACAAAAATAGGGGGGACCCCACGCCATTTTTTTCGAGGGGATCCCCTATTTTTGTCAACCAGCCAAGATAAGCAGACTGCTGTGGCCTGGTATTATCAGGCTGGCAAGGTTCATGGATCTTGGCTCCTTAACAGCCTGAAAATCCAGGCCTCAGCAGTCTGCTTCATCAGGCTAGTTAACAAAAATAGGGGGGACCCCACGCCATTTTTTCTTTCCCCTATTTTTGTTAATCAGTTCACTTCAGGTCAGCCGGGATTCCCTCTCACGTCACTGATGGTATCCATGGCTGACCTGAAGTGAAAGTGGGAAGCAATCAATTAAGCTTTCCACTTCCTCTCCTGTCAGCCAGGAGAGGAGAAGATTCATTCGGGGGTTTACTGTGAGGCTGCAGCATTAACTGCGGTCCCTGCAGTAAACATTAACCCTTTCTGATGGATTACACCGTGGGACCTGACTGTGCATCAGATAGGTAAGAATAATTTTGCTTTTTATTTTATTTTTATTACAGGAAATGGTTTTTGCAGTAAAATAAAAGATGGTCAAAAACATGTGTCTTTATTTCATTAAAATGATTTTTAATTAAAGTGTGTGTGTTTTATTTTTATTTCATGCAATAGGATTAATAATTGATAGTTGTCTAATTGACAGCTCTCAATTATTAACCTGGCTTAAGGTCTCCTTTCAATAGCAAGGTGGCTTTAACTCCTTATTAACCCATTCGCCACCGCTACAGGGCAATGGGAATAGACGGGTAAAGTGCCAGAAAGGGCAAATCTAATTATAGATTTGTCTTTTCTGGGGTGTCTGGGGGCAGATGTTAGTAGCCAGGGGGGGGGCAAAAATAATGGTCCCTCTCTGGGCTATTATTATCTGCCCCCACTCGCTGGCATTGTCTGTCTGGTTGAGAAAATAGGGTGGGAGCCCACACATTTTTTTCAACAATTTTACACCTCATATATATATATATATACATGTCATTGAATTTGTGACATATATATATATATTTATATTTATAGTTCATACACTTTTACATAGTATAATAGCCGCTAATTCAATTGCCGACTTTTGTGAAAATACAGAAGCCGACATGAAATGACACATGGTTTACATAGAGTTAACCATGTCATTTCAAGTTGTTTGATATATTGTTTTCACTAACAATTACATGAGTGTATGTGTGCAAAATTTGACACATGTAGGGGTTAATTAAAGGTGTAAATTCGTAGCAAAAAAGTCCGTTTTTTTTACAACGAATTGACACCTTTAATTAACCCTACAGGTGTGAAATTTTGCACACATACACTCGTAATTGTTTGTGAAAACCAGATATCAAACTACATGAAAAGACATGGTTAACTCTATGTAAACCATGTGTCATTTCATGTCGGGTGCTTCTGTATTTTCACAAAAGCCGGCATTACCCGGCAATTGAATCAGAGGCTATTTTACTATGTAGAAGTGTATGAACTATAAATATATGTATATATATATGTCACAATGATATGTATATATATATATATATATGTATTCTATGTGTGTATATTTAGTGTTTACAAGGAAAGAAAGGGTTTTTTTTAGATCCGATATTTCTGTCCCATAGACTTGCATTGGATTTCCGGTATCGGAATCGGGTATCGCCGATACTTTTTGGGTATCGGCGATACCCAATCCGATCCAATACTTCTTGATATCGGGAAGTATCGCTCAACACTACTCAAAACGCGTCCGGGCCATTACTAACCGGAACACTGGAGTGTTGTATAAAATATCAACACTCCAATATTGTCGAATTTCTGGCTTCTTCAGGATCCCTACATGGAGGACCAGGCCCCAAAACTGCATAAATTCAACTGCATCTACAGCAGCCCAGTTAGAAAATGATGACTCGGGGTTTTGCGCCAAAAATTGCCGAGCATATAAAATAGTTTGCTCCACCATGAGGTTAATAAAATCCTCAGCAAAAAAGACTTTGAAAAAGTCTATTTCTGTGAGGCCGGTGGTGTCAAACTTGATGCCTGATTCTGCCACAAAATCAGGAATCAGTGGCTGGTAATTTTCAGGGGGCGAGGTCAAAACGGGATCCGAAGAGGGGTGCGCTGGTTCATCTTCAGGAGTGAATGCTGCCTTATCTTCTGTCCTGGGATGTCTGCGTGGCTGTTCCGCAGGACCCGAGGAGGTAGATGAGGAGGAGGAGGAAGAAGAAGAACAGGATGAAGAATCTGAAAAGTAAAGAAAGGTGGGATTCTCTCCCTCGCTATCAGTGTCGGAGGCAAGGAAAGCATATGCCTCCTCCACTGAATAGCGCTGTTGGGATGAACGTGACGGGCGTGACATTTTTTTTTTAATGTGGTGCTTTATGTGTACTTTATTTATTACTATGTGTGTGTGGGGGGCTAGTGCTTGGTGCAAACTATTCTGAAAAGAAAAAGCTAAAAGAAAAAAAGCAAATAGGGAAAAAAAGCCTGTGAAAAAGTCTAAAACAGCTGGCACGTGCACTGACAAGTGAACTGTGTCACTTATCAAAGTTCCGCAGTTGCTGGATGTGCGTACGGAGGTGGTGGAAAGGGGCGTGAAAAAAAAATGGCAGGCACGAGCTCTGATAAGTGAATGGTGTCACTTATCAAAGTTTGGTGGCTGCTGGAAGTGCGCACGGAGGGGGGTGCAAAATAAAAGCGAGCATGAGTGTTGATCGGTGAACTGCGTCACCAATCAACGCTTGGCGGCTGCTAAATGTGCGCAGAGGCGGCGCAAAGGGGGGAAAAGAGGGGGAAAGTGAAGGGAGAGGGGGATTGGGGTGGATGAAGTGAGATTGGGCAGGGATCGGGGATCAACACTTACGGTAGTAGTCTCTCTTCTTTCTTCTGTCTTCTTTGTTCGGTCTTCATTCTTCAGCAGGTATTGTGGTGTCACAAGCTACTGTGGCACCACAAGGCCCAGCACAGGAGGAGATCTGGCAGTGTGACCGCTCTGCAGGAATCTTCAGCAAGTGTGAGGACCTCAACAGAGCAGTCACACAGGTTAGCTGCTGTGACCTATAGCACATAATCCTCGCACTCAACTTGGCTATAGTGGTCAGAGTTTTTATTGTAGTACACCAATATACGTTTCGGTCTGTTATGACCTTCTTCAGTTACGTACAAAAGGAGCAAATATAAATCGTGTCCTACATAGAAGGCAAGAAATTTTGCGTTGTGCTTAAATATTAACATGGAACAGCCCATGTGAACTGAGATATCAGGAAGCAGGACAGTTTTGCTGTCAGACGCGGTATCCGCCGCTAGTCTGAATAATATGAGCTTAAAATTCCAGGAGCAGGGCGAGCTTGCCGTCAGATGAGGTGTCCACTTGTGATCATGTTGAGGCTGAAGAACCGGCATTGGTGAATTGCAGTGGTGAGGCTGAAGACCCAGCATTGTAGCATTGCAGTGTTGAAGATGAACAACCAACAAAGTTCACATTATTAGGAAGTGGGTCTCCAAGACTGTTTGCCTATGTAGTGAATGCAAAGCCTGCCTCAAATTTGAACGCACACAAATACCACTTGGAAGAGACGTAGAGGAAGTCCTCCTAAAAATCTGTTTCCATTACAAAGGAGCGGGAGTCCTATATATTGTGAACGTGTTGGAGACGACTTCGGAGCTGAGGCTCCCTCTGGTGGTTGCTGAGGGTATTGAACCTATGTTGAACGACAAGAGTTCTCCACCTACAATTGATGAATGGTTATCAGGGGGACGGACTGGCCTAATATAAGTGAGCTGGCCTCCCATGGTCCTCGCCGGTGATGAATTGTTACTTCCTGGTCTAGGTTGGAATTCAGCTTGCTTTTCTGCTATCTCCTGCTATCATTCAGATAAGTTACTTTGTGTTTTTTTTTTCTGTGGTTTGATTTCCCTTGCTTTTGCTGCCTTGCTTTTGAGTTGAGCCGGGTCCCCTCTGGGGGGCTTGTGCTGGTCTCTGTTCTATTTTTGTATTTGCACTTGTGCTCAGTACCTGTGATATTTTACTGCTGGGTAGCTGACTTTTCACACCAGAGATCTCATATAGGTGGTCGAGACCGTGTGGTCTCAGCATTTTTGGAATCAGAAGTGTTGGAATTTTTCCTAGGGTTTTTTTGGGTTGCAGACAGTATTCTCTCATGTACTGTCCTATCTAGACAGTTTTGGGACCCAGCATTAGCTCATTCTATTTTCTGTCTGTGTTCGTGTTTTCCGCTTGTCTAACCGCCATCATATGTTTGGGGGCTAACTAATACTTTGGGGCTCTACTCCGGGCAGTTAGCTTTCCTCTTTCCGTCTACAGGGTTACAGTTATATGAAAAAGTTTGGGCACCCCTATTAATCTTAAGCTTAATGTTTGATAAAAATTGGTGTTTTTGCAACAGCTATTTCAGTTTGATATATCTAATAACTATTGG
>JARQOD010000005.1:461219355-461284864 GCA_033576555.1 Oophaga sylvatica
ACAGTTAGTGCTGGAGTGTGCATGCAGCACAGAGGCTTAGAGACAGCAATAAAGGTGAAGTCTGTTGAAATAGCAGCAGAGAAAAAAAAAAAAAGTGTGTCAGCAGAAATGTCTGTTTGGAGCAGTCTTGGAGAGACAGTGGCCCTGATAGGGTCTGCAGAGAGAAAATGTATGCACAGCAAAGCTGAACTTGTTGTGAAAATGACTGTGGAATGTGCAGCAGCAAAAGAAAAGTCTGTGGAGCAGTCTTAAAGAGACAGTAGCCCTAATAGACTTTGCAAAGAAAAAAAAAAAGTGTCTGCACAGCAGAGCTGAATTTTTCTATGGAAAAGACTGTAGAGTGTGTATGTCTTGAGTGAAGACTGCCGTTGTTAAGACAGAGAAGTCTGACAGCATGGATGACAGCATGGAGTCGCGGTTTGAACAAATGGCGCAAGTTGGTGTGCAACATAAGACTGCCGTTGTCAAGACAAATAAATCCGGCAGTATGGAGGAGCTCATTAAGCACCTGGTCCAGGACCTGCAGAGCATACAGCAGGTCCGGCAGAGCATGCAGAGCTGGCGGCAGCAGCAGCAGGAGGCTAACCGGTTGTTTCTTGAGGAGATTGCAGCACTAGAAAAACCTCTCAGCGCCTTGTCCCCGAGTAATGTTGTAAAGGCACCTGCGTTGCCTACAGGAAAGAAGGAGTGCGAGTCTGCCATCAGCAAACTTGGTCATGGAGTTGAAGAGGTGATAGTGGACCACTACACCCAAGCATGTCCTCCTGAGGTACAGCCGTCTGAGAGGTCGTTACTTCTGAGTTCCCGGACGCCGAACTCTCCCGGTAAGAGCGTTCCAGCTGTTGGGGACATGGGGTATGCTGATAAGCGGGTTCAGGCCCGAGGGGACATATGGGAGGGTGATTGTGATGGACAGTGTTGGAGATGTCGTGAAATTGCTGCCGGCTGTTCACTAGAGGGGGCGCCTATGTGCCGTGATGTTGGCAGGTCCCTCTCTCCCTGCGCAGAATCTGTGTGTGTGTCCACCTCAGCCGAAGAGACTGGACCACAGGAGTCCCCGGTGGTAGTAAATGACTGTCCAGTACAGGCCCTCTTGGACTCAGAGAGTCCAGTGACTTCCATATGTGACAGCCTGATTGATAGGGACTTCATCCCTGATAAGCACCTGAGTGTGGTGTGCATCCATGGAGACACCAAAGTCTACCCAGAGACTGCCGTGGACTTGGTCCCTAAACTCGGGGAGGTTTCATATGAAGTGGGGGTAGTGAAGAGCCTGGTGCACCCCGTCATATTGGGTAATGACTTTCCCGATCTAAGGATCTCTGGGGGAAAAATGTTTCTGATGGACAGTGTGATGAAGCTCCTACTGAGGGTGCGCAGTCCCGAGGGGCGGAACAGAATGCTAGTGGGCCGTTAAATTTATGTGATAATGATGATGATGATGATGATCATGATAATGATGATGACCATGATAGTGATGATGATACTGATCATAGTCATGATGATGATATTGATGATAATGATGACTGTGATAGTGATGAAATTCCTTTGCAGGTGATGTTGGGAGACGAGGATGGTGGTTCTCGGGAACCGAGTGTCCCTGACTTGCCTGTGTCCTGTGACAATTTTGAGGGTGAGCAGTGGCGAGACCCACTCTTAAAACGGCACAGGAAAATATAAATGTTCTAAATGAGGTTTCCCAGGAGCCTGGCTCTGAGGAGAGGTTTCCTCATGCTGCCATGGACAATAGCCTATTGTATAGGGACACTGAAGTCCAGGGAGAGGTCGTGAGTCAGCTCCTAGTACCTGAGCTATATAGAAGTATAGTGCTGGGGTTGTCACATAGTCACATACTTGAGGGACCAGATGATGAAGTTAATGTTGTGGATGACATGTTAACTAAGGTTCCAGATCAGGATGTGAATGAGAATGAATTCTATACTCCTGAAAGTGAGCAGGATGAGAATGAGAATGAATTGTATAACCCTGAAAGTAAGCAGGATGTGAATGAAAATGAATTGTATAACCCTGACAGTGAGCAGGATATGAATGAAAATGAAGGGTATAGCCCTGACAGTGAGCCAGATGTGACTGAGGAAGTAGAGTGTGGGATGGACGGTGGGGCTTCTGGGCATGTCTTGCCAGAAGAGCCTGAAAGTGGGGAACTGGAGAAAAGTGAAAAAACCCCCTATACCTTCTGTGATAGTTGGTGACACATGGTCAGTGCACCAGGGACAGGAGGTACGTGAGTTTATGAAGAAGAGTCAGCAGAAGTGTTCTGATGTGCCGGGTCGTACTTCTCTGGCCAGGCACTATATCGAAGCTAAGCCCGGCCCTAAGGTCAAGATGAAACCGTGCAGGATACCCGAGGCCCGCAGAGAGCATAGGCCTGGGAGGGTACAGGGTAGTACGGATGCTTCAGATGAAGAGAATGTTGATGTTGGCTATGACTCAGGTGACGATACAAATGACAGTGGTGAAGATGAAGCTGATGAGGGCCATGACTGGTCCAGAGTTCACTGTCTCTGTTGGATTGTTGACCAGCCCTCTGGTCTGGATGACCAGCCCTCCGGTCTGGAGAAGAGGGAGGGGATATGTGAGACAGTGAAGGAATGTGTGTTGAATGGGGTGTACATTTCACCTAGGTATAATGGAAATGTGTGGCTTTGTAAACCTAGTGGTAGAGAAAGGTCACTACACCTTACATTCATTACACACTTGCAGCTCAGGCCTGAAACTACTCAGGTCTTAATTAGGAGACCAGAAGTAGGTGTCTGCAAACACAATCTGGGAGCTGTCTTTAGTCTGGACACAGGGAGGTGTCCCGGCACAAGGAAGCAGTCTCCAGGATTGGGAGCTGTCTTTAGTCTGGACACAGGGAGGTGTCCCGGCACAAGGAAGCAGTCTCCAGGATTGGGAGCTGTCTTTAGCCTGGACACAGGGAGGTGTCCCGGCACAAGAAGCAGTCTCCAGGATTGTGAGCTATCTCAGTCTGGGTGCAGGAGGTACCCGGACACAGGAGTAGTCTCAGTGAGAATCCGTGCGAATAGCAGCTGAATAGGAGTGGATCTCTCTCAAGTCTGGACGCTGAAGGGGCCTTCAGACACAAGGAGGAGTATCTGTGAAACTCCATACTGGTAAGATATATGATATGTGTTGTGTTGGGCCAGGCTGGTAGAGCCGGGGCCCGGATAGACAGGGAAATCAATCTATGTGTAATTAGTGGCTAGACAAGCCCAGGTTTTCTGTTTATGCTTTATTTTTATCTGTTTGCTGTGGACTTTTATAAAGCTGGTTGCGGCCAGTTTTACACCAGAACTGCTGTCTGAATGAACTGTTTTCATGCCATTCTGTCTACCCAGACAGCGATCCTAGAGCTAAATCCCTGGAAAGATTACAATATATATACTTTTCATTCAAATGCTGTAGAAGATTTTGTAACTGTGTAATCACTAGGCTGCTATGGGCCCATATTGTATAACGTGGCGCCCCAATTTTTTAAGAGGCACATAGAGGTTTTTCCTCATGGACTCATGAAAAAGGTGGCAAAATATTGGGATATGTTCTAGCCAGTGCTATATTTTAAATAAAATGTCAGTCATTTATGGTATGGTTCTGTGCTAAAGTACAGGTTCTGTATATATGGGTATGCTGTCATGATGTTGTCAAATATTTTTTTCTTGCCATGGAATTTATAGGAATAATGGAATAATAGTGAAAGATTATTTGGAAGTAATCGTCTTTTCTGTTGTTTAGCATTAGACACATCCTAGGAAGATCAAGACCTAATTATTTACTATGTTAATATGCCTGATTAAAAAAATGTGATTGAAATATCCTAACTTTGCACAGGATAGGTGATAAGTATCTGATTTGTAGGAGTATCACTACTGGGACTTTTGGGTTAGAATACCAACCATGAGACACTTATCAACTCGTATGGTGTTGGTGATAAGTTGCAATCTTGGGACAACCCCTTTGAAGGAAATCTGTCATTTTGAACTATATAGCTCCACAATGTGCACATGATGTTATGTAAGACAAGAAGAGTTACATTTGAAGTTAAAATATTGAAGAGTTAGATGATTTAGATTTTTTTTTCTTCACTATATTTAAAGTGCTGCTGATCTTGCACTCGTAAATATAATGATTTTGTTAATTTTCTGGGGAAAGATTTAGTATAACAATCTTGACTTTGTATATGAGATCTGATTTAATTCTCCACCCAAGAATTCCCTTGAAATAATTTTATTCCCATGTACAATAACTAATTTTTTTGTGACTATCACTTTCAATGGTACATTGCATTTAATACCCTTTGTGTTCTGATTTTTCATGCAAGAGATTATTCACTTAATCATATTTCATGGGTTGTTCTCTTAGATCATACTTCTCTGTTCAGCTTCATTCGTCGGTTATAAATGCAGTAATTACAATATTTGTGCCTACAGTTATAAAAGCTTCTGCATTTTTATATAATGTGCTCAAGGTATTTTACTCAAAAAAAATCTGGTGTCTTCGTCACATAACTTGGCCCTGTGATGTAGTCACATTTACATGATGAGTTTATTTTGCGTCTTCTCTGAACCTTTCCATTTCCCTAGATCACCAGAGAAAAGAAAATTAATCATTCCACCATCCTAGAACACGAGAGAAACTAATATGAACCACTCCACAACACAATATATTTTGGAAAGCAACAAATAATTCTACCCCATACCCTAGATCAGTAGTTCATCAGGAAAACAGGTATGATTCCCTTCATTAGATTTGAATACAAGAAAAGTAGACATTAGGCTTATTTCTTTCAAGTATTTTATGCCTTGGGTTCCCTGGCATATTCCATGTCATCAGGTTCTATATCTGGCAGCTCATACCTCTACTTCTGGCCCGATGGTTGGTTCCTAGTAAGTTTACTTTGCTAGTGTCCAATTTGTGCTTGTGTGCTTCTCTTTTTACTGTTACTGACCCAGCTTGCCAACCCATCCTTTCTGACCTCTGAGCTCATGACTAGAGATGAGCGACTTTCCCTTTTTTAGGGTGAGTCGGGTTTACTTTCTCAAAAGTCGGGTCGAACGAAATCGGCTGACTATCGGGAAAAGTCGGGGGTCCGACTGAAACACGAAACCCAATGCAAATCAATGGGGAAGCAAAGTCACCATGGAGTGGAGGACAGTAAACAAACCTACAGTGCCCATTTCAATGCATACAACATAAATTCTTATTACTTAAGCTTGGCAACCTTAATTAACGTTATAATAGTTACGCATTGAAAACTGGGGGTTATTTGGCTAAACTTGTGGGGGCGGGTAGGGCTGGCTCCCGGTTTTCGTGTGCCCCGGGCCAAAGAGTGTCAATGGGCCCCTTTAACACATACCACAATTCATGATGCTCCGATACGGAACAGAAATATAGGTATAGTACAATGAAAAATGCTTCACTTCTTACATGACATGACTGATATCTATGTTAAAATCTACAATAGCTCAAAAAACGGACAGTATATTTCTTCATACAGTATTATGGCCACCACATAGTGCGCCATACAGAATAATGAGCCCCATATATTGCTCCATACAGAATGGGCTCCATGTAATGCTCTATACAGAATAGGCCCCATATGTGCCCCATATGATACTCCATACTCCATACCCTATATGATGCCCCTTAAATAATGAACCCCATATGATTCTCCAAAATAATGCTCCATATATAATTGGCCCCATTTATAATGCTCCATTGTATAATGGTCCCCGTAAATGCTGCTCCAGTGTCTGTTTTCCCCCTTTTAGAATGCTCCAGTATGTGATGGGCCCCATGGATGCTGCTCCAGTGTCTGATCTGCCCCTTTTAGAATGCTACAGTATGTGATGGGCCCCATGGATGCTGCTCCAGTGTCTGATCTGCCCCTTTTAGAATGCTCCAGTATATGATGAGCCCCATGGATGATGCTCCAGTGTCTTATGGGCAAAAATAATGCTCCATATATGATGGGCCCCATTTATAATGATCCAGTGTATAATGGTCCCCATAAATGCTGCTCCAGTGTCTGTTTTCTCCCTTTCAGAAAGCTCCAGTATATGTTGCACCCGATTGGATGATGCTCCAGTGTATGATGGGCCAATATAATGCTCCATATATAATGGGCCCCATTTATAATGATCCAGTGTATAATGGTCCACATAAATGCTGCTCCAGTGTCTGTTTTCCCCCTTTTAGAATGCTCCAGTATATGATGGGCCCCATGGATGATGCTCCAGTGTATGATCTGCCCCATTTAGAATGCTCCAGTATATGATGGGCCCAATGCATGCTGCTCCAGTGACTGATCTGCCCCATTTAGAATGCTCCAGTATATGATGGGCCCCATGGATGATGCTCCAGTGTCTTATGGGACAAAATAATGCTCCATATATAATGGGCCCCATTTATAATGATCCAGTGTATAATGGTCCCAGTAAATGCGGCTCCAGTGTCTGTTTTCCCCCTTTTAGAATGCTCCAGCATATGATGGGCCCCAAGGATGCTGCTGCAGTGTATGATCTGCCCCATTTAGAATGCTCCAGTATATGATGGGCCCCATGGATGATGCTCCAGTGTCTTATGGGCCAAAATAATGCTCCATATATAATGGGCCCCATTTATAATGATCCAGTGTAAAATGGTCCCCGTAAATGCTGCTCCAGTGTCTGTTTTCCCCCTTTTAGAATGCTCCAGTATATGTTGGGCCCCATGGATGATGCTCCAGTGTATGATGGGCCAATATAATGCTCCATATATAATGGGCCCCATTTATAATGATCCAGTGTATAATGGTCCCGTAAATGCTGCTTCAGTGTCTGTTTTCCCCCTTTTAGAATGCTCCGGTATATGATGGGCCCCATGGATGCTGGTCCAGTGTCTGATCTGCCCCATTTAGAATGCTTCAGTATATGATGGCCCCATGCATGCCGCTCCAGTGTCTGATCTGCCCCACTTAGAATGCTCAAGTATATGTTGGGCCCCATGGATGATGCTCCAGTGTAAGATGGGCCAATAAAATGCTCCATATATAATGGGCCCCATTTATAATGATCCAGTGTATAATGGTGCCCGTAAATGCTGCTCCAGTGTCTGTTTTCCCCCTTTTAGAATGCTGCAGTATATGATGGGTCCCATGGATGCTGCTCCAGTGTCTAATTTGCTCCATTTAGAATGCTCCAGTATATGATGTGCCCCATGGATGCTGCTCCAGTGTCTGATCTGCCCCATTTAGAATGCTCCAGTATATGATGGGCCCCATGCATGCTGCTGCAGTGTCTTATGGGCCAAAATAATGCTCCATATATAATGGGCCCCATTTATAATGATCCAGTGTATAATGGTCCACGTAAATGCTGCTCCAGTGTCTGTTTTCCCCCTTTTAGAATGCTCCAGCATATGATGAGTCCCAAGGATGCTGCTGCAGTGTATGATCTGCCCCATTTAGAATGATCCAGTATATAATGGGCCCCATGGATGTTGCTCCAATGTCTGATCTGCCCTTTTTAATGCTCAAGTGTATGCTGGGCCCCATATATAATTCTCCAGTGTATAATGCTCCCCATATATTGCTCCAAACATTAAAAAAAATGTATTACCTCTCGTTGCTGTGCACCGCTCTGTTCTGGACTCCTCAGTGTCGTCATGTTACAGCTCTCTGCACTTGGACTGTTTAGGCAGAGGGCTACAGATGTGACGTCATCGCGCTCTCTAAGCTGAATGTCACTGTCAGGAAACGCGGAAGATGTCACAGTGGTGGAGCAGGGAGAGGTAAGTATTGCAAGTACTAGGGCCCTGAGCAAGCAGGGGGGCCAACTCGTGGGCGACGGTACTGGCACAGGGACCCTCATAGAACGCCAGTGTGTCGGACTGCGAGTGGGCCCTCCCACCATCAGAGACACTTTTTTGTACTATGAGGGGCCCTGTGCCAGTGCCATAGCCCACGAGTCGGCCCCCCCACCTGCTCAGGGAACCGGCACTTACCCGGGTGCGCCAGGTGCTGACGCCGGCCCTGGGGGGGGATTTGTAGGTTTTGTAGTCCATCCACACTTGCAAGTGCATGTTCATTAAATGTTTAAGCATGCAACTGGTATTCAAATTTCAGAGATTTTTCCCTCGGTAAAGGTCCTTCCGCACTTCTTACAGATAACCTTTGCCTCATCAATAGGATTTTGGTCAAGAAAGTGCCACACTGGACTCTTCCTACTATGTAAAAATGGTTAGTAACCAACATATCACATGCAAATAGAATTTATCAAATAAGCACGGTGGATGTATATTAAAACATGTGCGTAATGGACCTAGTACTGAGACAAGCTGTACCAAATACAGCAAAACCACACGAGAAAACAGCCTTAAAGTCTCAAAAATACATCTTTATTAATTAGGCAAAATACATAAGAATAAAAACAAGGACAAGTATGGTGCAGGGAGAAGACATCCGAAGTGGTGACAACCCGTGGAGGTGGAAAAAATGGCCAGACAGCAAGAGAAAAAAAGAAGACTGCTCACCAAATGTATATACACACACAGTAAAATAACAGGTGCAGCAGCTCAAATAATGCAGATAATTAAACTATGGGTGCTATGCGCATACCATATAAATGAGAAGGATGGAATAATAGCATATATTATATATTGAAGGCAATATATAAATGTAGGTACATACAGAGAGTGGGACACATCTGCCCATATTAGGTTACAGTATATGATGGTTAAAATTAGATGCAGCCCAATCAGGATGATGCCAGCAAAAATATATCTAAAGGCTATATGGATTAAACATCACAAACTCATAGGTGCAAGCGATGCATAACACAGCACAATGCAGATGACATGTATAAAAAACAACCATAGCACCATGGTAGCAGACAGCGGTACAGGATAATCATATGAAGATCGCCGACATGTGGGTAAAGTGAGACCGCAGCATTACCTCAGACAAGCCGTCCAGCCCTCCCCAACGCGCGTTTCGGAGCCGAAATGCTCCTTCCTCAAGGGGCATGGAAAAGACCTGACAAGTGCCTCCATTTATACCACCGCCTCCAGGAAGTGTGGAGGCGATGCTACGTCCAGGCAGACCATATAGGTCACTCCCCCAACATGTGACACATCCAACAGGATGGGACGTGGAAAGGAGAGGGGAAGGGCCATGAATGTGCCTGTGCATGCTCAGAGTGTCACAGGCTGAGGCGCCGCCATATTGGTGAAGGGCAGGAGATAAAAGTAGAAACAGCACAAGCTTAATAAAAAAGAACATAGTGCCGTATCGAACCAGCATAGTCCCACTGCACAAGAGCATCAGAGTGACCACTTGTGGGGCCCCACATGGGCAAACTAGCTCAGTGCAGCAGGCATATTGGTCGCAGGCAGCATGGAAAATATGCATATGACAATATATGTGGGTATATGAGCACTATATGGCGGCGTCCCATACAAAAAAGAAAATATAAGGGACACAACAAAAATCAAACAATAAAACACATAATAAATGTAGGGAATAAAAATAATAATGCACAAGCAGAAATAAATACAAAAAAATTCAAATGACAACGAAACACTCAAGGATGCAGCTGAACATAAACATAAATGACAGAAAATGTTTGTAAATAATAAAAAAAAAAATGATGAATAATAATAAACAATAAACATATACAAGTGAAGACACGTCCAGTAGCACTTGTAGCATCCAAGAAGCTTCAAAATGTTCCTGTAATTTGGGGCCACTGTGGACTGGAAGACAATGGATAACTGGTTTCCACAAAGGTGCGACTATAGAAAAACAAATATAAGAGTTAAAATAGATAAAAAAAAAAAAAAATTATATACCACCAGCAACAAGATTGCCATCAAAAAACAGAAAACAGTGATCACAGAAAAGGGACAAATGATAGATTTTCATTAAGACCATCAGGAACAACTGTGCCCAAGGTCCAAATCCATCTCGTTTCCATTTGTGATAATCTTTTAGACAGGTTGCCACCTCTTATGTTGATGTTAAGGAGGTCAATGCCACGCACTTTAAGGAGTGTAGCATCACAATGGTGATGTTCCCAAAAATGCCTGGGTAATGTTTTCAGGGTAGATGCATCCGTGCAGGAGGATGCCGCTTGTATGCCCAGCACGTGTTCCCTGATACGGACTTTCAATTGTCTGGTGGTGAGTCCAATATATATCAAGCCACAAGGGCAAGTGGCATGATATATAACGAAGCGAGAGACACATGTGATTCTCTGTTTGATGGTATATGACACATTGCCCTTGGAATTGGTAAAGTTAGTACATCGAACCATGTTAGGGCATGCGACACACCTCCCGCACGGAGCACATCCACCAACTTGTGGCATAGAGCTAAGGAAGTGAGAGGGAGCAGATGTTGTATAATGACTGCGGGAAAGACGATCCCGCAAATTCTTAGCTCTCCTAAAAGTGATTGCAGGGCGCTCCGGGAGAAATTTGCGCAGAATGGGATCAGCTTGAAGAATGGACCAAGCTCCATTAATGGCAGATCTCATAGCATTGCTCTGAGAGTGAAAAGATGTAATGAATCTAGGCATCTGAAAGGTGCCAGTGTTACGTGACTCATTCCTGTAGAGGAGATTATTCCGTGAAGAATGTTTGCCACGGTGATATGCTTTCTTTAAAGAGCGACCACTGTACCCACGTGCCAGAAACCGATTGGTAAGTTCCCTGGCACGGTGTTTAAAATCTGAATCTGTGGAACAGATTCGCCGTAATCTCAAGAATTGTCCGACAGGAATGGCACGAATATTCAAGCAGCTGACAGCACTCGGGAGTTAGCACGGATGCACGTTCAGGCGTTCAAGGATCCAAATGAACAACAGTCCAACGAAAAAATAGGAACAGCATCCAATCCAGGTGAAGTATAACAAGTCTTTATTCAGCCACCATGAAATACGACGTTTCGGCCATTTTCAGGCCTTTATCAAGTATACAAAAACAGGCAAAATGGTGTCCTTAAATGGTGTGGAGGAGCCAATCACCATCCAGGAACCGCCCATAATACAAATAGACATATATACAGAATATACAACGATAATTAATTTAAAACAGTGATCAAAGCTCAAAATAGTGACATCATAGAAAAATACAACAATGTTATAATTGTGCATGTAATATGCTGTAGATTACCCCATATAAACAATATCACCATTTAGTCTGCCAATCGATGATCTATTACTGCACACTCCCATTCTGGTGCTGCACCAATCATGTACTCACTAGCAGCAGCGTCCTCCATATCCAATCAGTGTCAGTTCAGCAGCGCTTAGTCAGAGCACTTGTCCAATAGCCCACAGGATAACAAATCGGGAGGCACACCTAACTCACTCCCCACTGTGTAGGTAAACAAAGGCACATGTTCAGAAGTCATCATAGCAAACGCCCAGTGGATCATGTGAACACCAGCGTCATCAGACACCCAGTCACATGACCGCAAGCATCATCCGAGGTCTAATCACATGATAGTCCCATCATAAGCCTCTATTCCAGGCTGAAAACACTAAAATAGCGCGCGATCACCGGCATCATCCGACACCTGAAAAAAGAACACGCATGCACAATAAACTCTATCATTATTTATACTACTCCAGATATGTCATCAGAAAACCTGCAGGTCACATGATCGTCAGTATTGGCATACTGTAAGCAAGAGACCGCACATGCGGATCTATATAGAATGGAAGATTAACAATATAGCAAACGCCTAAAGAAATATATATAATATCTACAAAATAAATGATGTCATCAGGAACCATTAAGTCACCACTCCGATCACTCCAGATAATAATCCTACGAAAACAACAAACATAAGTAAAATATATATCTAAAAACAAACACAGAATATAGATGCAAAAATTACCTAGCACAAATATGCAAATTATATTCGATATTCAACCCCTTTGGTTGCAATGTCTCCAAAACGGAGATCCACCGGAGTTCTTTCTGTTTAAGCAACTTAATCCTGTTGCCACCTCTCCTGAGGGGTGGAACCCCGTCAATAACTCTAAATCTCAGCTGACTGACCAAGTGTCCACATTCTACAAAGTGCTTAGATACCGGCAGTTCCATCATCTTCGTCCTGATAGTACTTTTGTGTTTACTTATTCTAGCCTTAACCTCCATCGTTGTCTCGCCTATGTACATGAGTCCACACGGACACACGAGCATATAGATTACAAAGCTAGATGTACAAGAGTACCGTTCCTGTCACCACGAAATTTCAGTAGTTTCTCATCCAAGTGTTTCTTGAACGTGTCCCATTCTTGTACTGTCAACTGCATAGTCATTTGTTTCTCCAAATCATCGATTTTATTCTTCACCAATACCATTTCTGTGTGGAGAAACTCGATATTCAAAAGCATTAGATCAAATGAATACTTATTAGTGATCGATTCAAATTTATTACAAAATTGCATATTGTCTGCCAGTAATGTAGGCCGCAGATGTGGCCTTAGTCCACGAGGTATCCTGTGAACTCTGTGATACTCGCAGAGTCATGGCATGCAACTCGTGTGAGATATATTTTCTCCTCTCATTTTCATATCTCTTATTCAACATCTCTATGGTAGGTTTATTCAAAAAGACATATCTATCTGTGTTCTGGCTAGGATTCTTTTAGCATCTTCATCTGTGTATGAAAATATAGCGGCATTGTCCAGTTCACCCACCTCTGGTTCAAGTATCAAAGTCTCCATGACCGGTGCACGTCTGCCAGGATCCACAATCCACAAGTATTCAAGCAGCTGACAGCACTCGGGAGTTAGCACGGATGCACGTTCAGGCGTTCAAGGATCCAAATGAACAACAGTCCAACGAAAAAATAGGAACAGCATCCAATCCAGGTGAAGTATAACAAGTCTTTATTCAGCCACCATGAAATACGACGTTTCGGCCATTTTCAGGCCTTTATCAAGTATACAAAAACAGGCAAAATGGTGTCCTTAAATGGTGTGGAGGAGCCAATCACCATCCAGGAACCGCCCATAATACAAATAGACATATATACAGAATATACAACGATAATTAATTTAAAACAGTGATCAAAGCTCAAAATAGTGACATCATAGAAAAATACAACAATGTTATAATTGTGCATGTAATATGCTGTAGATTACCCCATATAAACAATATCACCATTTAGTCTGCCAATCGATGATCTATTACTGCACACTCCCATTCTGGTGCTGCACCAATCATGTACTCACTAGCAGCAGCGTCCTCCATATCCAATCAGTGTCAGTTCAGCAGCGCTTAGTCAGAGCACTTGTCCAATAGCCCACAGGATAACAAATCGGGAGGCACACCTAACTCACTCCCCACTGTGTAGGTAAACAAAGGCACATGTTCAGAAGTCATCATAGCAAACGCCCAGTGGATCATGTGAACACCAGCGTCATCAGACACCCAGTCACATGACCGCAAGCATCATCCGAGGTCTAATCACATGATAGTCCCATCATAAGCCTCTATTCCAGGCTGAAAACACTAAAATAGCGCGCGATCACCGGCATCATCCGACACCTGAAAAAAGAACACGCATGCACAATAAACTCTATCGTTATTTATACTACTCCAGATATGTCATCAGAAAACCTGCAGGTCACATGATCGTCAGTATTGGCATAATGTAAGCAAGAGACCGCACATGCGGATCTATATAGAATGGAAGATTAACAATATAGCAAACGCCTAAAGAAATATATATAATATCTACAAAATAAATGATGTCATCAGCGTCTGATGACGCTGGTGTTCACATGATCCACTGGGCGTTTGCTATGATGACTTCTGAACATGTGCCTTTGTTTACCTACACAGTGGGGAGTGAGTTAGGTGTGCCTCCCGATTTGTTATCCTGTGGGCTATTGGACAAGTGCTCTGACTAAGCGCTGCTGAACTGACACTGATTGGATATGGAGGACGCTGCTGCTAGTGAGTACATGATTGGTGCAGCACCAGAATGGGAGTGTGCAGTAATAGATCATCGATTGGCAGACTAAATGGTGATATTGTTTATATGGGGTAATCTACAGCATATTACATGCACAATTATAACATTGTTGTATTTTTCTATGATGTCACTATTTTGAGCTTTGATCACTGTTTTAAATTAATTATCGTTGTATATTCTGTATATATGTCTATTTGTATTATGGGCGGTTCCTGGATGGTGATTGGCTCCTCCACACCATTTAAGGACACCATTTTGCCTGTTTTTGTATACTTGATAAAGGCCTGAAAATGGCCGAAACGTCGTATTTCATGGTGGCTGAATAAAGACTTGTTATACTTCACCTGGATTGGATGCTGTTCCTATTTTTTCGTAGGAATGGCACGAATGACATGTGACGGGTGACAGGAGGATGCATGTAATAGTGTATTCGTAGACGTTTTTTTTATGGAATATGTCCGTCTGAATAAGGCCACGAGAATCTTTACGAAGAGTGACGTCCAGAAAATCGACAGACACCGGATCCCATGTCAATGTCAGAAAAATATTGCGATCATTGTTGTTAAGGGTAGATACAAACTGCAGAAGGTCGACGGAGGTGCCCTGCCAGACAAAAAAGATATCGTCGATATACCGTGTCCATAAAGGGACACGGCTAATCGACCCCTGTTTGTCTGACAGGAAAAGGTCCCTCTCCCACAATCCCAGGAAGAGGTTGGCATAGGCGGGCACGAACGCCGCTCCCATGGCCACTCCCTTGAGCTGTAGGTAAAAGGATCCTTTGAACACAAAAAAGTTGTGTGTGAGGGAGAACTGCAATAGTTCCAGGATGAGTTCTCTAAGTCCCGCCTGTAAATTGGAAGATTCCAAAAAGAAGCGGGTGGCCCTAAGGCCATCACAATGTTTGATGTTGGTATATAGAGATTCCACATCCATGGATGCTAGAAGAGTATCATCCTCTAAACACAGTCCGTCGACCCTACGCAGCAGGTCCCCAGTGTCTTGAAGAAAAGAAGGAAGACCAACAACCAGGGGTTGCAAATGAAAATCAATCCATTGACAAATATTTTCCAAGTAGTTGCCCCTGCCAGAAATGATAGGTCTACCCGGTGGTGGTATCTTGTTCTTATGAATTTTAGGGAGGAGATATAGTGTAGAAATGGTGGGTTCCTTGACGATGAGTGCCTCAGCCAGCCCCTTGGTGACAATGCCGTCATTTAGTGCTCTTTTGATAATACAATCAAGTTTATCAGCAAACGCAGTCAAGGGATTATATGTTAGTTTTTTATAGCATGTGGAAACACTAAGCTGGCGGAATGCCTCCCCTTCATACATCTGCTTAGGCCATATGACGACATTGCCACCCTTGTCAGCTGGCTTTAGCACTACATCGGGAAGATTTTGAAGGGTTTTGAGACGCACCCTCTCCTCTCTAGTAAGATTATCTATATTCCCAAATCTAGGAATTTGCATAAATTTATCTGTCACCACCCGGACAAAGACCTCTATACTGGCACACGTAGAAAATGGGGGGAACTTCTTGGAACGTGGTTGGATAGATGGAGGGATCTTACCTCCTATGTCATTGGATTCATTCGCTAGATCCTCCAAGGTTCTTAAGGCCTCCTGCTCCTCTTCTGTGGGGAACAAAGTATGTAATTCATTGTTAAAAAAATGTCTTTTAAACAACAAAGATCTAGCAAAGACATGGAGATCCTTAATAGCGGTGAAAGTGTCAAAACCCGGAGTGGGAGAAAAGGAAAGACCTCTCCCCAAGAGAGCTAGATCAACATCAGTGAGCTGGTAATCACTTAAATTAATGACCTTATTGTCTCTCCGATCAGGGTCCGTCAAATTTCCCAGACGTCTTTTATAGGGATGATACGAATGATCTCGTAGCCTGTGACCGTCATGTATCGAAGAGGAGGCAGCAGAAGTGGTGGATGCCTCTGAATGGTTACTTATCGAGGATATAGAAGGCGTTTTATGTAATTTAGGCATATTAGGTTTCCTCCATAGATATACACGACCAGACTGATAGTCTTTTAGGTCACGATTATATTTTATCAATTGGTTATCCTGAATCTTCTTGACTATTACATCCATTGCTTTATCAAGATCTAATTCAAATTGGTTCAGTCTTTCGACTGGACATCCCTTACGGATATCAGCCTGCATGGTATCAATAGATTTATCAAGATTAGCTATGGTGTTGGAATTAAATCCAATTAATAGTTGCAAGAAGGTAGATGAACACAGATTACATGCATCCTCCCATTTTTTGATGAATTGTTCATCCTCCACGACATACGTGGGGATCACCCTCACTCTCAGGCCTCTCGGTATCATCTGATTGCTCAAATATTTCTCCAGGAATGTCCTGTTCCACCAAACTCTAGACCTTCTCTCCAAAAGTGTCCTAATGCTAGATAGCTTGTCTTCCCAACTGTGATCAACTGTAGTCTGTGGGGTGCTTCCCCCTGAACCAAAAACCTGATCCAGCGAATTGAGCCAAGTTTGTTCTTTGGCCCGGTAGTCCATAGTAGTCACTTGAAAGGAACCTGTGCATAACACAGCAATAAGGAATATGTAAAAATGGTTAGTAACCAACTTATCACATGCAAATAGAATTTATCAAATAAGCACGGTGGATGTATATTAAAACATGTGAGTAATGGACCTAGTACTGAGACAAGCTGTACCAAATACAGCAAAACCACACGAGAAAACAGCCTTAAAGTCTCAAAAATACATCTTTATTAATTAGGCAAAATACATAAGAATAAAAACAAGGATAAGTATGGTGCAGGGAGAAGACATCCGAAGTGGTGACAACCACGTGGAGGTGGAAAAAATGGCCAGACAGCAAGAGAAAAAAAGAAGAAGACTGCTCACCAAATGTATATACACACACAGTAAAATAACAGGTGCAGCAGCTCAAATAATGCAGATAATTAAACTATGGGTGCTATGCGCATACCATATAAATGAGAAGGATGGAATAATAGCATATATTATATATTGAAGGCAATATATAAATGTAGGTACATACAGAGAGTGGGACACATCTGCCCATATTAGGGTACAGTATATGATGGTTAAAATTAGATGCAGCCCAATCAGGATGATGCCAGCAAAAATATATCTAAAGGCTATATGGATTAAACATCACAAACTCATAGGTGCAAGCGATGCATAACACAGCACAATGCAGATGACATGTATAAAAAACAACCATAGCACCATGGTAGCAGACAGCGGTACAGGATAATCATATGAAGATCGCCGACATGTGGGTAAAGTGAGACCGCAGCATTACCTCAGACAAGCCGTCCAGCCCTCCCCAACGCGCGTTTCGGAGCCGAAATGCTCCTTCCTCAGGGGGCATGGAAAAGACCTGACAAGTGCCTCCATTTATACCACCGCCTCCAGGAAGTGTGGAGGCGATGCTACGTCCAGGCAGACCATATAGGTCACTCCCCCAACATGTGACACATCCAACAGGATGGGACGTGGAAAGGAGAGGGGAAGGGCCATGAATGTGCCTGTGCATGCTCAGAGTGTCACAGGCTGAGGCGCCGCCATATTGGTGAAGGGCAGGAGATAAAAGTAGAAACAGCACAAGCTTAACCCCTTAACGACCGCCGATACGCCTTTTAACGGCGGTCATTAAGGGTACTTAAACCACAGCGCCGTTAATTAACGGCGCTGTGGAAAAAGTGAATAGCGCCCCCCAGAGGCGCATTTTCTCCGGGGTCTCGGCTACCGGGGGTAGCCGAGACCCCAGAGAACATGAATCGGGTCGGTTTTTACCGACACCGATGTTGCGATCGCCGTTATTAACCCTATAACGGCGACCGCAACAAAAAAAAAAAAAAAAGTTGTGCCATTTAATTTCTCTGTCCCCTGATGTCATCGGACATCAGAGGACAGAGAAAAAGGGTCCCCAGGACCCCATGTGGCCCCCGATCCAGTCCATGTGGCCCCCTGGCCCTCCGGTGTCCCCCGGTGCCGGCGCCGTTAAGACAATGGCGGGCGCATGCCCAGTGCGCCCGCCGCTATGTGCCGCTGTGCTGGTGGGGGGATGGGCAAATATTCTCTGGGGTCTCGGCTACCGGGGGTAGCCGAGACCCCAGAGAACATGATCCGGGTCGGTATTCACCGATCCCGGTGTTGCGATCGCGGCTATGCAAGCATAGCCGCGATCGCAAAAAAAAAAAAAAAAAAATGATTTCTCTCCCCTCTGATGTGATCGCACATCAGAGGGGAGAAAATGAGGGTCCCCGGTCCCCCGATCGCCCCCCCATATACTTACCGGTGTCCTCCGTCCTCCCGCAGGCCCCAGGATCCCGGCTTCTTCTCCCTGCAAAAAAAAAAATGGCGGGCGCATGCGCAGTGCGCCCGCCCATCTGCTTTGGCGGCAGATTCAAATTTTTTTTCATTCATTCTCATAAAAGTACATTTTGATCACTGTGATAAACTATCACAGTGATCAAAATAAAAAAAAACAGTACATAACCCCCCCATTTATCACCCCCTTAGTTAGGGACATATAATAAAAAGTAGAAATTATATTTATTTTCATTTTTCTGTTAGGGTTAGGGTTATAATTAGGGTTAGGGTTAGCATTAGGCTGGTTTCACACATCCGGTGTGCGCCTGACGGCGCCCCCGGCATTTAGCCGCAGCACCGCATCAGAAAACCTGATGTGCCGCATGCGTTTTTTTTGCATTGACTTGCATTAGCGCCGGATGGCGCCGCATGTCAATGCGTTGCATGCGGTTTTGTCCGGATGCGGTGCAAATGTACATTGCGGCGGCCGGACAAAACGCTGCATGTAACGTTTTTTGTTTTTGCCGGATGGTTTCTGATGTCTCCGGGCATCAGAAACCATCCGGCAAAAAAACGCATGCGGCCGCCGGCGGCGCATCAGGTTCTCTGATGCGGCGCTGCGGCAAAATGCCGGGGGCGCCGACAGGCGCCCCGGAAGTGTGAAAGCAGCCTTAGGGTAAGGGTTATAATTAGCGTTAGGGTTAGGCTGGGTTCATACTGCGTTATGGCAGTCCGTTAGACGGACTGCGTTACACCGCGGTATAACGCGGTGTAACGCAGTCCGTTAACGCTGCCATTCACCCCCATTTGAGGGCGCATCGCGACGCATGCCGTAAAGCGGCATGCATTTGCGACGTGCCATCATTCAGTGACGGAGCCTCGGACGCGGGCTGCAGCGTTTGGGCTCCGTCACCGCTAGCGCAGATGAATCATCTGCTGATTCCTCTGCGCTAGCGGGTATAGCATAATGCGATCGCGTTATGCTATACCATTACCAGCCCATCAACGCTATGTGTTGAACGGGCTGGTAAAACGCAAAATGAACCTAGCCTTAGGGTTAGGGTTATAATTAGGGTTAGAATTAGGGTTAGGGTTACAATTAGGGTTAGGGTTATAATTAAGGTTATAATTAAGGTTAGGGTTACAATTAGGGTTGGAATTAGGGTTGGGATTTAGGTTAGGATTAGGGTTGGGATTAGGGTTAGGGGTGTGTTGGGATTAGGGTTGGAGCTAGAATTGAGGGATTTCCACTATTTAGGCACATCAGGGGGTCTCCAAACACGATGTGGCGTTCAAAAAGTCAAATGGCGCTCCCTCCCTTCCGAGCCCTGCCGTGCGCCCAAACAGTGGTTTACCCCAACATATGGGGTATCAGCGTACTCAGGACAAATTGCACACCAATTTTTAGGTTCTAATTTCTCCGATTACCCTTGGGAAAATAAAAAATAGCTGGCTAAAAAAATCATTTTTGAGAAAAAAAATGATTTTTCATTTTCACGGCTCTGCGTTTATAAATTTCTGTGAAGCACTAGGGGGTTCAAAGTGCTCACCACACATCTAGATAAGCTCCTTAAGGGGTCTAGTTTCCAAAATGGGGTCACTTGTGGGGGGTTTCCACTGTTTAGGCTCATCTGGGGCACTGCAAACGGAACATGACCCCACCAACGTCTGCATTCCAAAACGTTATTACTTCCTTTCCAAGCCCTGCTGTGCGCCAAAACAGTTCCCCCCCCCACATATTTGGTATCAGTGTACTCAGGACAAATTGGACAACAACTTTTGGGGTCCAATTTCCTTGTGAAAAATCAAAAATTTGGGACTAAAAAATCATTTTTGTGGAAAATTGATTTTTTTTTTTCACACCCAGGCATTATAAACTTTTGTGAAACACTTGGAGGTTCAAAGTGCTCACCACAGATCTAGATAAGTTCCTTATGGGGTCTAGTTTCCAAAATGGGGTCACTTGTGGGGGTTTTCCACTGTTTAGGCTCATCTGGGGCACTGCAAACGGAACATGACCCCACCAACGTCTGCATTCCAAAACGTTATTGCTTCCTTTCCAAGCCTGCTGTGCGCCAAAACAGATTCCCCCCCCCACATATTTGGTATCAGCGTACTCAGGACAAATTGGACAACAACTTTTGGGGTCCAATTTCCTTGTGAAAAATCAAAAATTTGGGACTAAAAAATCATTTTTGTGGAAAATTGTTTTTTTTTTTTTTTTCACACCCAGGCATTATAAACTTTTGTGAAACACTTGGGGGTTCAAAGTGCTCACAGCGGATCTAGATAAGTTCCATAGGTGGTCTAGTTTCCAAAATGGTGTTACTTGTGGGGGGTTTCCACTGTTTAGGCGCATCAGGGGCTCTCCAAACGCGACATGGTGTCCAATCTCAATTCCAGCCAATTTTGGTTTGAAAAAGTCAAACGGTGCTGCTTCCATTCCAAGCCCTGCCGTGCGCCCAAACAGTGGTCCCCCCCATATATGGGGTATCAGCATACTCAGGACAAATTGTACAACAACTTTTGTTGTCCAATTTCTCCTGTTACCCTTGTGAAAATAAAAAATTGGGGACTAAACGATCAGGTTTGTGGAAAAAATATGATTTTTTATTTTCACGCCCGGGCGTTATAAACTTCTGTGAAGCACTTGGGGCTTCAAAGTGCTCACCACACATCTAGATAAGTTCCTTAGGGGGTCTAGTTTCCAAAATGGGGTCACTTGTGGGGGGTTTCCACTGTTTAGACACATCAGGGCCTCTACAAATGCGACATGGCGTCCAGCCAATTCCGCGTTGAAAAAGTCAAACGGAGCTCCTTCCCTTGCGACCTCTGCCGTGCGCCCAAAAAGTGGTTTACCCCAACATATGGGGTATCGGCATGCTCAGGACAAATTGCACAAAAACTTTTGGGGTCTTGTTACCCTTGGGAAAATAAAAATTGGGGTGAAAAGATCATTTTTGTGGAAAAAATATGATTTTTTATTTTCACGGCTCTACGTTATAAACTTGTGTGAATCACTTGAAGGTTCAAAGTGCTCACCACACAACTAGATAAGTTCCTTAGGGGGTCTAGTTTCCAAAATGGGGTCACTTGTTGGGGGTTTCCACTGTTTAGGCACATCAGGGGCTCTCTAAACGCGACATGGCATCCAGCCAATTCTGCGTTGAAAAAGTCAAACAGCGCTCCTTCCCTTGCGACCTCTGCCGTGCGCCCAAAAAGTGGTTTACCCCCACATATGGGGTATCAGCATGCTCAGGACAAATTGCACAAAAACTTTTGCGGTCTTATTACCCTTGGGAAATTAAAAATTGGGGTGAAAAGATCATTTTTGTGAAAAAAATTTTTTTTTTTTTTTCACGGCTCTAGGTTATAAACTTGTGTGAAGCACTTGGAGGTTCAAAGTTCTCACCACACATCTAGATAAGTTCCTTAAGGGGTCTTGTATCCAAAATGGGGTCACTTGTGGGGTGTTTCCACTGTTTAGGCACATCAGAGGCTATCTAAACGCGACATCGCATTCAGCCAATTCTGCGTTGAAAAAGTCAAACGGCGCTCCTTCCCTTGCGACCTCTGCCACGCGCCCAAAAAGTGGTTTACCCCCACATATGGGGTATCGAAGTATTCAGAAGAAATTGCACAACAAATTTTGTGGTTCATTTTTTCTTTTAACGCTTGTGAAAATAAAAAAACTTGGTTCCGAAGTAAAGCTTTTGCAAAAAAAGTTAAATGTTAATTTTTTCCTTCCACTTTGCTTCAGCTCCTGTGAAGCACTTGAAGGGTTAATAAACTTCTTGAATGTGGTTTTGAGCACCTTGAGGGGTGCAGTTTTTAGAATGGTGTCACTTTTGGGTATTTTCTATCATATAGACCCCTCAAAGTGACTTCAAATGTGATGTGGTCCCTAAAAAAAATGGTGTTGTAAAAATGAGAAATCGCTGGTCAACTTTTAACCCTTATAACTTCGTAACAAAAAAAAATTTTGGTCCCAAAATTGTGCTGATGTAAAGTAGACATGTGGGAAATGTTATTTATTAAGAAATTTGTGTGACATATCTCTCTGATTTAAGGGCATAAAAATTTAAAGTTTGAAAATTGTTAAATTTTCAAAATTTTCGCCATATTTCCGTTTTTTTCATAAATAAACACAAGTCATATCAAAGAAATTTTACCACTAACGTGAAGTACAATATGTCACGAAAAAACAATCTCAGAATCAGCGGGATTCGTTAAAGCGTTCCAGAGTTATAACCTCATAAAGTGACAGTGGTCAGAATTGTAAAAATTGGCCCGGTCATTAAGCTGCAAAATGGCTCTGTCCTTAAGGGGTTAATAAAAAAGAACATAGTGCCGTATCGAACCAGCATAGTCCCACTGCACAAGAGCATCAGAGTGACCACTTGTGGGGCCCCACATGGGCAAACTAGCTCAGTGCAGCAGGCATATTGGTCGCAGGCAGCATGGAAAATATGCATATGACAATATATGTGGGTATATGAGCACTATATGGCGGCGTCCCATACAAAAAAGAAAATATAAGGGACACAACAAAAATCAAACAATAAAACACATAATAAATGTAGGGAATAAAAATAATAATGCACAAGCAGAAATAAATACAAAAAAATTCAAATGACAACGAAACACTCAAGGATGCAGCTGAACATAAACATAAATGACAGAAAATGTTTGTAAATAATAAAAAAAAAGATGAATAATAATAAACAATAAACATATACAAGTGAAGACACGTCCAGTAGCACTTGTAGCATCCAAGAAGCTTCAAATGTTCCTGTAATTTGGGGCCACTGTGGACTGGAAGACAATGGATAACTGGTTTCCACAAAGGTGCGACTATAGAAAAACAAATATAAGAGTTAAAATAGATAAAAAAAAAAAAAAATTATATACCACCAGCAACAAGATTGCCATCAAAAAACAGAAAACAGTGATCACAGAAAAGGGACAAATGATAGATTTTCATTAAGACCATCAGGAACAACTGTGCCCAAGGTCCAAATCCATCTCGTTTCCATTTGTGATAATCTTTTAGACAGGTTGCCACCTCTTATGTTGATGTTAAGGAGGTCAATGCCACGCACTTTAAGGAGTGTAGCATCACAATGGTGATGTTCCCAAAAATGCCTGGGTAATGTTTTCAGGGTAGATGCATCCGTGCAGGAGGATGCCGCTTGTATGCCCAGCACGTGTTCCCTGATACGGACTTTCAATTGTCTGGTGGTGAGTCCAATATATATCAAGCCACAAGGGCAAGTGGCATGATATATAACGAAGCGAGAGACACATGTGATTCTCTGTTTGATGGTATATGACACATTGCCCTTGGAATTGGTAAAGTTAGTACATCGAACCATGTTAGGTCACGCGACACACCTCCCGCACGGAGCACATCCACCAACTTGTGGCATAGAGCTAAGGAAGTGAGAGGGAGCAGATGTTGTATAATGACTGCGGGAAAGACGATCCCGCAAATTCTTAGCTCTCCTAAAAGTGATTGCAGGGCGCTCCGGGAGAAATTTGCGCAGAATGGGATCAGCTTGAAGAATGGACCAAGCTCCATTAATGGCAGATCTCATAGCATTGCTCTGAGAGTGAAAAGATGTAATGAATCTAGGCATCTGAAAGGTGCCAGTGTTACGTGACTCATTCCTGTAGAGGAGATTATTCCGTGAAGAATGTTTGGCACGGTGATATGCTTTCTTTAAAGAGCGACCACTGTACCCACGTGCCAGATACCGATTGGTAAGTTCCCTGGCACGGTGTTTAAAATCTGAATCTGTGGAACAGATTCGCCGTAATCTCAAGAATTGTCCGACAGGAATGGCACGAATGACATGTGACGGGTGACAGGAGGATGCATGTAATAGTGTATTCGTAGACGTTTTTTTACGGAATATGTCCGTCTGAATAAGGCCACGAGAATCTTTACGAAGAGTGACGTCCAGAAAATCGACAGACACCGGATCCCATGTCAATGTCAGAAAAATATTGCGATCATTGTTGTTAAGGGTAGATACAAACTGCAGAAGGTCGACGGAGGTGCCCTGCCAGACAAAAAAGATATCGTCGATATACCGTGTCCATAAAGGGACACAGCTAATCGACCCCTGTTTGTCTGACAGGAAAAGGTCCCTCTCCCACAATCCCAGGAAGAGGTTGGCATAGGCGGGCGCGAACGCCGCTCCCATGGCCACTCCCTGGAGCTGTAGGTAAAAGGATCCTTTGAACACAAAAAAGTTGTGTGTGAGGGAGAACTGCAATAGTTCCAGGATGAGTTCTCTAAGTCCCGCCTGTAAATTGGAAGATTCCAAAAAGAAGCGGGTGGCCCTAAGGCCATCACAATGTTTGATGTTGGTATATAGAGATTCCACATCCATGGATGCTAGAAGAGTATCATCCTCTAAACACAGTCCGTCGACCCTACGCAGCAGGTCCCCAGTGTCTTGAAGAAAAGAAGGAAGACCAACAACCAGGGGTTGCAAATGAAAATCAATCCATTGACAAATATTTTCCAAGTAGTTGCCCCTGCCAGAAATGATAGGTCTACCCGGTGGTGGTATCTTGTTCTTATGAATTTTAGGGAGGAGATATAGTGTAGAAATGGTGGGTTCCTTGACGATGAGTGCCTCAGCCAGCCCTTGGTGACAATGCCGTCATTTAGTGCTCTTTTGATAATACAATCAAGTTTATCAGCAAACGCAGTCAAGGGATTATATGTTAGTTTTTTATAACATGTGGAAACACTAAGCTGGCGGAATGCCTCCCCTTCATACATCTGCTTAGGCCATATGACGACATTGCCACCCTTGTCAGCTGGCTTTAGCACTACATCGGGAAGATTTTGAAGGGTTTTGAGACGCACCCTCTCCTCTCTAGTAAGATTATCTATATTCCCAAATCTAGGAATTTGCATAAATTTATCTGTCACCACCCGGACAAAGACCTCTATACTGGCACACGTAGAAAATGGGGGGAACTTCTTGGAACGTGGTTGGATAGATGGAGGGATCTTACCTCCTATGTCATTGGATTCATTCGCTAGATCCTCCAAGGTTCTTAAGGCCTCCTGCTCCTCTTCTGTGGGGAACAAAGTATGTAATTCATTGTTAAAAAAATGTCTTTTAAACAACAAAGATCTAGCAAAGACATGGAGATCCTTAATAGCGGTGAAAGTGTCAAAACCCGGAGTGGGAGAAAAGGAAAGACCTCTCCCCAAGAGAGCTAGATCAACATCAGTGAGCTGGTAATCACTTAAATTAATGACCTTATTGTCTCTCCGATCAGGGTCCGTCAAATTTCCCAGACGTCTTTTATAGGGATGATACGAATGATCTCGTAGCCTGTGACCGTCATGTATCGAAGAGGAGGCAGCAGAAGTGGTGGATGCCTCTGAATGGTTACTTATCGAGGATATAGAAGGCGTTTTATGTAATTTAGGCATATTAGGTTTCCTCCATAGATATACACGACCAGACTGATAGTCTTTTAGGTCACGATTATATTTTATCAATTGGTTATCCTGAATCTTCTTGACTATTACATCCATTGCTTTATCAAGATCTAATTCAAATTGGTTCAGTCTTTCGACTGGACATCCCTTACGGATATCAGCCTGCATGGTATCAATAGATTTATCAAGATCAGCTATGGTGTTGGAATTAAATCCAATTAATAGTTGCAAGAAGGTAGATGAACACAGATTACATGCATCCTCCATTTTTTGATGAATTGTTCATCCTCCACGACATACGTGGGGATCACCCTCACTCTCAGGCCTCTCGGTATCATCTGATTGCTCAAATATTTCTCCAGGAATGTCCTGTTCCACCAAACTCTAGACCTTCTCTCCAAAAGTGTCCTAATGCTAGATAGCTTGTCTTCCCAACTGTGATCAACTGTAGTCTGTGGGGTGCTTCCCCCTGAACCAAAAACCTGATCCAGCGAATTGAGCCAAGTTTGTTCTTTGGCCCGGTAGTCCATAGTAGTCACTTGAAAGGAACCTGTGCATAACACAGCAATAAGGAATATGTAAAAATGGTTAGTAACCAACATATCACATGCAAATAGAATTTATCAAATAAGCACGGTGGATGTATATTAAAACATGTGAGTAATGGACCTAATACTGAGACAAGCTGTACCAAATACAGCAAAACCACACGAGAAAACAGCCTTAAAGTCTCAAAAATACATCTTTATTAATTAGGCAAAATACATAAGAATAAAAACAAGGACAAGTATGGTGCAGGGAGAAGACATCCGAAGTGGTGACAACCACGTGGAGGTGGAAAAAATGGCCAGACAGCAAGAGAAAAAAAGAAGAAGACTGCTCACCAAATGTATATACACACACAGTAAAATAACAGGTGCAGCAGCTCAAATAATGCAGATAATTAAACTATGGGTGCTATGCGCATACCATATAAATGAGAAGGATGGAATAATAGCATATATTATATATTGAAGGCAATATATAAATGTAGGTACATACAGAGAGTGGGACACATCTGCCCATATTAGGGTACAGTATATGATGGTTAAAATTAGATGCAGCCCAATCAGGATGATGCCAGCAAAAATATATCTAAAGGCTATATGGATTAAACATCACAAACTCATAGGTGCAAGCGATGCATAACACAGCACAATGCAGATGACATGTATAAAAAACAACCATAGCACCATGGTAGCAGACAGCGGTACAGGATAATCATATGAAGATCGCCGACATGTGGGTAAAGTGAGACCGCAGCATTACCTCAGACAAGCCGTCCAGCCCTCCCCAACGCGCGTTTCGGAGCCGAAATGCTCCTTCCTCAGGGGGCATGGAAAAGACCTGACAAGTGCCTCCGTTTATACCACCGCCTCCAGGAAGTGTGGAGGCGATGCTACGTCCAGGCAGACCATATAGGTCACTCCCCCTATGCCAGTGCCATAGCCCACGAGTCGGCCCCCCCACCTGCTCAGGGAACCGGCACTTACCCGGGTGCGCCAGGTGCTAACGCCGGCCCTGGGGTTTTTTTTGTAGGTTTTGTAGTCCATCCACACTTGCAAGTGCATGTTCATTAAATGTTTAAGCATGCAACTGGTATTTAAATTTCAGAGATTTTTCCCTCGCTAAAGGTCCTTCCGCACTTCTTACAGATAACCTTTGCCTCATCAATAGGATTTTGGTCAAGAAAGTGCCACACTGGACTCTTCCTACTATGGTATACATTTTCAGGGCTTGCACGTTGTGCTAATATGACCGTCTGGCCAAGCTGTCCTACAACACTTTTTTTCTTTAACAACTTTTTGGACTGCTACAGGCCTGCCAGATAACCGCAGCTGCGATGTCGATACCTGCTGCCGATCCTCCTCCTCTTCTGAGCTATTGCCAGCGGCATCCTCTTCCCCCAATGGATGCCAATCAGGGTCAACAACTAGGTCATCCATCACCTCCTCTTCAATTTCATCTGCACCTTCCTATGTGTCACCGTGTAAGGTGGCATAGTATGCAGGAAGGGGCACTTGAGTGTCATCAAGGTCACATTCTGGCTCAGTAGACTGCAAGTGAAATGTAGTGCTCTGGGTGAATGTACCAGCAGAATTATCTAGCAGTGGCTTTGCATCAGTGCACTTCATCTCTGATAAATGTTGGACTGGGGAATTCAGGATTTGACTTGATAACCCAGGCATGGTATGTGAAAAGATCTCTAAGGATAATCTGAAGTGTGGGCTGCTGCATCCTTCACTTTTAGTGGGGGTGAAGCACACAAGGAAAGGTGTTGTTCCTGACAAGGAGCCTGCACTGACGACTCAGTGCTTGCATTTTTTGAAAGTTCAGAAGAGAAGGCGATAGAGCTGGAGGCTGTTTCAACAGTGTAAGACAAAACCTGTTCCTGATGCTTCTGCTTTAAAAGCGGTTTACCTACTCCCAGAAAAGGGAGCCTTTCAGGCCTTCTTGAGCCAGACGATGACGCAGGCTCAAGACCTCCTGCCTTAGGTGGTATTGTGCTTATGGCACTTCCAGCAGATGCACCACCACCACCATCAGTACCAATTGGCCCCCCACACCCACGTCTGTGGCCTCTTCCACCATGCTTCCTCATATTTGTGAAAATGTACCCAAAATACCAGCAGATGTATGTTACTGTATCAGAAGCATACAGCTGTATACAGTCTAGGGATAATTGTAAATCTCCATATATATTTCAGGAGTCACACACAGACGCTCTCAGGCTCAGTAAGGATTACACCAGAATATAAAAAGTAGAAAAAGGGTAATGTATTACAAGCGTACAGCTGTATACAGTGTTGGGGTAATTTTTAAATCTCCGTATATATTTTCCAAGTAACAGACAGACGTTCACAGGCTCAGTATGGATTAGACCACAATATAAAAAGCTGAAAAAGGTTACTGTATCACCAGATACCAGATATATATAGTATAGTGAAAATATTCAAAATCTCAGTATATCTTTCAGGAGGCAGACACTGACGCTCTTAGACTCAGTATGGATTACACCAGAATATAACAAGCTGAAAAAGGGTACTGTTTCACCAGATACAAGGTATATATAGAATAGTGAAAATATTTGAAATCTCCGTATATATTTCAGGAGGCAGACACTGACGCTCTCAGGCTCAGTATGGATTACACAAGAATATAAAAAGAGAAAAAGGGGTACTGTATCAGCAGATACAAGGTATATATAGTCTAGGGAAAATATTGGAAATCACCGTATATATTTCAGGAGTCAGACAATGACGCTCACAGGCTCAGTATGGATTACACAAGAATATAAAAAGTTGTGGGGTGGAGAGGGGGGGACAGCCCAGAAAGGGAGGTGGCAAAAATGGCATATGTTGAGGTGTATAATGGACGTAAAGTAGCTGCAAATGGAGGAATTGGAGAAGTCCGAGGAAGAGGAGGACAAAAAAAGGGGTACTGTATCACCAGATGCAAGGTAGTATGGTGAAAATATTGTAAATCACTGGATATATTTCAGGAGTCAGACAATGACGCTCTCAGGCTCATTATGGATTACACAATAATATAAATAGATGAAAGAGGGGTACTGTATCACCAGATACCAGGTATATATAGTATGGGGAAAATATTGTAAATCTCCGTATATATTTCAGGAGGCAGACAAAAATGCTCACAGGCTCAGTATGGATTAGACAAGAATATAAAAAGCAGATCCGCAAGAAATAATCACACATGTGGGCCAATGTTCCAGGTGTCAATGATGCACTTAAAGTGGTGGGTGGAAGAGGACTTTCTGGCAAAAACGGTACTGTATCACAAGCGTACAGCTGTATACAGTCTAGGGGTCATTGTAAATCTCCGTATATATTTCCAGATTTAGGCTACTTTCACACTTGCGTTTTTTTGCGCAGCGCATCGTGCGCTATCGGACGCATGCACAATGTTCCCCTGTTGTGAATGTGTTAAAAATGGTTTCTGAGCAGAGGCTCCCTCTGGTAGTTACTGACAATACTGAACCTTTCAGTGAGGAATGGCAATCTGGGATCACGGACTGGTCTGATATAAGGGAGGTTCCCTCCCATGATGGTTGCCGGTGACCAATTGTTCTTGTCTCAATTGTGGTTCCTGGTTCATTTGGAAGCTTGCTGAGTCTTGCCTGCATCTTCTGCTATCAGATAAGATATTTTCTGCTTTTATTTTTGTGCTTGCTTTTTGCATTGTTCCCTGCACTTCTGTGGAGGTCAGCCAGGTCCCCTCCGGGGGGCTTGTGCTCCTCTCAGTTTATCTGGAGCCACTGTTTGTTCATTTGCTTTTTCCTGTTTTTTCAGTGGCTGCGGCTTGGTTTTGTTACACCAGAGAACTGATTTAGGTGGTAGAGGTTGTGTGATCTCAGGTGTTTTTGCAATCAGTAGAGTTGGTATTAGGGTTTTTTTTGGATTGCAGTGAGTATCCTTTCCTGTACTTTTCTGTCTAGACAGATTGGGCCCCAGCGTTTGCTCATTCTATTTTCTGTCTGTGTCCGTGCTTCCCCTTGTCTAACCACCATTACATGTTTGGGGGCTTCCTATTTTCTTTGGGGATCTGCTCCGGGGCAGATAGCTTTCATCTTTCTGCCTTTAGGTGTAGTTATCTCTCAGACTGTGACGAGGCGACTAGGATCAACGTAGGAATGCTCCACGGCTACCTCTAGTTGTGTGGTTAGTTCAGGTTACTGCAATCCAATAGGTTCCAGCCTCTCTGGTGTATTGCTGTTTTTGCTTACTCTCCTCAGCTACCAAAACATAACATTCCCTTATCTTTAACATGGCGGGCGCAGGGTCTAGCGCTTGCACGCGTTCATCTGCGTTTGGCATGCGCTGCGCATTTTCCAGGTGTGCGCCCATACGTGCTTGACGCTACATGTTGCATTTTTTTTCCACCCTACCGCTTTAAAAAAATGCATGCGCACGTGTGCGCATGCTATGAGCAAAAAATAACATTGCAGTCTATGGGTGCGCTGGCGTGTGCATGGCTTTGCGCTCGTCAGCGCTTTTGCGCGCACGCGATTTTGGAGTAAATAATGTCTAAACACTTGTTTAAACAACCCCCTACACAAGCAACATTGTAAGGAGTGTAGATAAAAAGGTGATAGAGACAGAGATGATAGCGACAGAGATGATAGAGACAGATGATAGAGACAGATGATAGAGACAGATGATGGAGACAGAGATGATAGAGACAGATGATAGAGACAGAGTTGATACAGATGATAGAGACAGAGATGATAGAGACAGATGATAGAGACAGATGGTAGAGACAGAGATGATAGAGACAGATGATAGACAGATGATAGAGACAGATGATAGAGACAGAGATTATAGAGACAGATGATAGAGACAGAGATGATAGAGACAGATGATAGAGACAGAGTTGATAGAAATGTGACACGTAGACAACCCATACGCCGAAAAAACACAAACGCATGCAAAAACGCTTGAAATCGCATACAAACGCTGCATTTTTTAGTCGTAATGCGCACGCTGATGCGACTAAATATCGCAGCGTTTATAAGCGTTTGCATGCGTTTTTTTTAATGCGTTTCATGTGCGCACGATGCGCTGCGCAAAAAAACGCAAGTGTGAAAGTAGCCTAACAGACAGACTCTCACAGGCTCAGTATAGATCACACCAGAATATAATAAGAAGAAAAAGGGGTATTGTATCAGCAGATACCAGGGATATATAATATAGTGAAAATATTCTAAATCTCCGTATATATTTCAGGAGGCAGACACTGACGCTCTCAGGCTGAGTATGGATTACACCAGAATATAAAAAGATGAAAAAGGGGTAATGTATCAGCAGATACCAGGTATATATAGTCTAGGGAAAATATTGGAAATCGCCGTATATATTTCAGGAGTAAGACAATGACGCTCACAGGCTCAGTATGGATTACACAAGCATATAAAAAGATCTGCAAGAAATAATCACACATGTGGACCAATGTTCCAGGTGTCAATGATGCACTTACGGTTGGGGGGGAGGACGACTTTCTGCAAAAAAGGGTACTGTATCCCAAGCGTACAGATTTATACAGTCTAGGGATTATTGTAAATGTCAGTATTTATTTCCTGAGTAACAGACAGATGCTAACAGGCTCTGTATGGATTAGACCAGAATATAAAAACTAGAAAAAGGGTAATTTATTACAAGCGGACAGCTGTATACAGGGTTGGGGAAATTGTAAATCTCTGTATATTTTGCCAGAGTCAGACACAGGTTCTCACAGGCTTAGTATTGATCACACCAGAATATTAAAACTAGAAAAAGGGTAATGTATTACAAGTGGACAGCTGTATACAGGGTTGAGGAAATTGAAAATCTCTGTATATTTTGCCACAGTCAGACACAGGCTCTCACAGGCTCAGTATGGATCACACCAGAATATAAAAAGTTGGGGCGTGAAGGAGGGGGGGACAGCAAAGATAGGGAGGTGGCAAAAATGGCATATGTTGAGGTGTATAATGGACGAAAAGCAGCTGCAAATGGAGGAATTGGAGAAGTCCGAGGAAGAGGAGGACAAAGCGTGCCATTTTGCTGGCAACGTATGTGTCATCAGGGGTAGGTGGGACAAAATCCTTTGAAACCCATGCATGGTTCATTTTAATGAAGGTTAGATCATCAACATTTTGCGTCAACAGATGGGTCCTTCTTTCTGTCAGGATTGATCCAGCAGCACTGAAGACTCTTTCTGATAGCACACTACCAGCAGGGCAAGCCAGCTCCTGTAAGGCATATTGTGCCAATTCAGGCCAGGTGTCCAGTTTACAGGCCCAGTAGTCAAAGGGGAATGACCGGCGAGGGAGAACATCGATAGAGGAGGAGAAGTAATTTTTAACCATAGTTGACAACTACTGTCTCCTGTTTGTTGCTATAGATTCACTATTACCAGGCGTGTGAGCTGTCCTGGAGAAATCAGTCCACAGCAAGGTCATGAAACCCTTGTCTCCAATGCCACTTCGGCTGTGTGCACCACACCACGAACACCTCTTCCATTTGGCCCAATACGGCTCGTGATAGAACCTGCACAGCTGCTGTATGCTGGGAATGCCTCTAACAAATGGTTTACCAGAGTTGCTTGTTTATTCGCCAATATTAGCTCTAGCTTCTCCTGTGGCATGATGTTCTGTAATTTGCCTTTATAGCGTGGATCGAGGATGCTGGCCAACCAGTAGTCATCATCCTTCATAATTATGGCAATGCGGGTGTCCCTTTTTAGGATCCGCAAGGTATAATCACACATGTGTGCCAATGTTCCAGGTGTCAGTGATGCACTGGCAGTGGTGGGTGGAGGAGCACTTTCTGCCAAAGCCACATCCCTCCATTCACGCACAAACCCTGGACCTGAACTTGGCAAGCCAACATTTTCTCTTGCCCCCTGAGAAGAATCCTCCTCCCCAAAATAATCATCCCCCTCATCCTCCTTCTCCTCTTCCTATTCTTCCTCCACCTCGTCCAGGACAGTTCCCTGAGCGCACAATGGCTGAATGTCATCAAGACTTCCCTCTTCCTCCTTCGCTGCAGATGCCTGATCCTTAATGTGCGTCAAAGTTTGCATGAGCAGATGCATAAGTGGGATGCCCATGCTTATGATGGCGTCATAATGGACACGTAATGGCCCTGGCCATGCCTACTGGCCCATGCATCTGTTGTGAGGTGCACCTTTCCACTCACTGATTGTTTGAGTGCATGGACAATGCGGTCTTTCCCATGCAGGTTGAGGGCAGAGATGGCTTTTCTAGAAAAGAAGTGCCGACTGGGTAGGTTATAGCATCGGACAGCATAAGCCATGAGCTCTGGGAATGCTGCGCTTTCAGCCAAACGGAAGGGCATCATCTCTAATGAGATCAGTTTGGCAATGTAGGCGTTCAAAGCCAGTGAGGTTTTGTAGTCCGTCCACGCTTGCAAGTCCATGGTGTTTAAATCTCTAACCATGCAACTGGTATTCAATTTTCGGAGATTTTTCCCTCGGCTAAAGGTCCTTCCGAACTTCTTACAGATAACCTTTGCCTCATCAATAGGATTTTGGTCAAAAAAGTGCCACACTGCACTTTCCCTACTATGAGATAAATTTTCAGGGCTTGCACGCAGTGCTAATTTGACCATCTGGCCAAGCTTTCCTGCAACTCTTTTTGCTTTTTTAGCACGTTTTTGGACTGCTACGGGCCTGGCAGATAACCGCAGCTGCGATGTCGATGCCTGCCGCGGATCATCCTCCTCTTCTGAGCTATTGCCAGCAGCACCCTCTTCCCCCAATGGATTCCAATCCGGGTCAACAACTGGCTCATCCATCACCTCCTCTTCAATTTCATCTGCACCTTCCTCTGTGTCACCGTGTAAGGTGTTATCGTATGCGTGAAGGGGCACCTGATTTTCATTAGGGTCAGATTCTGGCTCAGTAGACTTCAAGGGCAATGTAGTGCTGTGCTTCAATGGGGCAGCAGGGCAATGCAGTGCTCTCGGTGATTTTACCAGCAGAATCAGATAGCAGTGACTGTGCCTCAGTGCACTCCATGTCATATTCATCTTGGACTGGGGAATTCAGGATTTGACTTGATAACCCAGGCATGGTATGTGAAAAGAGCTCCATGGAGTAATCTGAAGTGTGGCCTTCAGCATCCTTCTCTTTTGGTGGGGGTCAAGGACACAATGAAAGGTGTTGTTCCTGACAAGGAGCCTGCACTGACGACTCAGTGCTTGCATATTTTGAAACTTCAGGTGAGGAGGCGATAGAGCTGGAGGCTGTTTCGGCAATGTAAGTCAAAATCTGTTCCTGATGCTCCGGCTTTAAAAGCGGTTTACCTACTCCCAGGAAAGGGAGCCTTCCAGGTCTTCTGGAGCCAGACGATGACGCAGGCTCAACACCTCCTGCCTTAGGTGCTATTGGGCTCTTGGCACTACCAGCAGATGCACCACCACCATCACCATCATTCCCAGCTGGCCCCGCCCCGCTCACGTCTGCGGCCTCTTCCACCATACTTCCTCATGTTTGGGAAAATGTACCAAAAATACCAGCAGATATATGGTACTGTATGAGGAGCGTACAGCTGTATATGGCGTAGGGGAAAATTTAAATCTCCTTATATATTTCCGGAGTCACACACAGACGCTCACTCAGTATGGATTTGACCGTAATACAAAGAGCAGATATACGGTACTGTATCAGAAGCGGACAGCTGTATACGGTTTTGGGGAAAATTTAAATCTCCGTATATATTTCCGGAGTCACACACAAATAGTCAGCATGCATTTGTCCGTGATACCAGCCAGGACACGTTAGTGTGTGAGGAGCGTACAGCTCTATACGGTGTAGGGAAAAAATGAACGGTCGGTAAGTGTGCAGAAAAAAAAGAATAAAAGTATTAGTGCTGTGTAAAAAGCAGTCTGCACAGCAGTGTACACACAGCAATGCAGCTATCAGGCAGCCTAATAACCAGCGCTGCTGCACACAAGAAAATCCACCCCTGTCACTGCACACTAACTGTACAGCACAATTGCTATCAGCACAAGCACAGAAGAACTTCTCTTTCCTGCCTAACTCTCTCCCTACTGATAAACAGCGTCAGCAACCTCTCCCTACTGTTAATATTGGCAGAAGTAAAATGGAGGTCTGCGCTCAGGGCTTTTATAGACACTATGACGCTCCCCAAAGCAAGCCAATCACTGCAATGCCCTTCTCTAAGATGGTAGTGGACGCTGCACATGTCATCTCGTTGCCCACAGTGTACGTCCTTGCTCATTGGCTGAAAAACGGCGCCTGCAAGCATTACGGGAAAACCGACTTGGGTGCTGGGGTCGATGACTGACTGCACGCTATGTTCGGGTTTCGGCCAACTTTTGAATCTGACCGACCTGTTTCGCTCAAGTCTAGTCAGAACTGAATACCGACAACCTTGTTAATGTTGGAAGACTAGTCACCAAATGCCCTCTTCTGCTCACAAATCCTTTCCAACATCTGCAGTGTAGAGTTTCAACGCCTGGGGACATCACACACCAGTCGGTGAGCCAGAAGCTGCAAGCGCTGCTGAAGCACGGCAAGGGCGGATGAAACTGTAGCTGACTTTCTAAAATGAGTCCGCAGATTGTTGTACTTTTTCTAGCAGATCTGGCAGCTCTGTGTCGATTTTCAGAAAACGTTGACGAATGAGGTTAAGCGCATTAGCCAGGCATGGCACGTGTCTGAGCTCGCCTTGCCACAGAGCAGCCACCAGGTTCCAGCCATTGTCACACACAACCATGCCTGGCTGTGGGTTCAGCGGTGTCAGCCACAGATCTGCCTGCTCTTTCAGAGCTGTCCACAACTCTTCATCATTGTGTGTTTTGTCACCTAAGCATATTAACTTCAGCACAGCCTTTTGCCGCTTTGATGAGGCAGTGCTGCAGTGCTTCCAGCGTTTGACTGATGTGCTACTTTTGGAGATGGAGGCTGAAGAGGAGGCGAAGAAGGAGGTGCAGGAGCTGTAGACAGTGGGGGCAACCCAGATTGACGTAGGGCCCTCAATACTAGGGATTGGGAGAACGTACATCATACCAAGGTCGGAGTGGGTCCCGGCTTCCACTATGGTAAACCAATGTGCCCTCATTGAGATGTACAGTCCCTGACCACAAGCACTTGTCCACGTGTTTGTGGTTAGGTAATGTTGTGAGACATGTGCCTGTATAATGCAGGGACGGCACACCGTGAAAAATAGTCCCTCTTGTTCATGGCCTTGGGGTGATCCTCGACTCTGCCCTCTATTTCAAGCTACATATCCAAGCTCTTGCCTCCTCCAGCCCACTAAAACTCATAAATATTTCCTGGATCCATACTTTCCAAGAAACTTCAAAAATATTTGTGCACACCCTCATGATCTCCTGCCTCGACTAGTGCAACCTTATTCTCTCTGGCCTCCCCTCTAGCACTCTTGCTCCACTTAAATCTATCCTAAACTCTGCTGCCAGAGTAATCCAACTGTCCCTCCGTTATTCCCCAGCCTCTCCACTCTCCCTTGCCCTTCACTGGCTTCCTATTGCCCATAGGCTACAGTTCAAAAGCTTAACTATGAAATACAAAGCCTTCCAGAAACTGTCTCCTCCATACATCTGTGACATCGTCTCCCAATGTCTGACTGGCTCATGACTTATTCAACTCTAACCCAGTGTGCCATCAGTGAGATGTACCATCCCTGCCCACAAGCACTTATTGACGTGTCCGTGGTTAGGTGCACTTTCCCTGTAACAGCATTGTTGAGGGTCCGGGTAATGTTGTGGGACACGTGTTTGCTTGTATAATGTTGTTACGGCAGACCGAGAGAAATAGTGGCGGGTGGGGACCGAGTACACGAGCCAAAAATGCAACATTTTGAGCGCAAGCAGACGAGAAATGTGTGAATTTAGTACTGTGGCGTTGGCTGCGTATTTTCGCTAGCGTTCCAAGGACTGTGGTATGAACAACTGAACGCTGCGTTGGGACAAGGATGTGGACATGATTGTTAATGGTGCTAGTTGAGTTTGTGTGCAACTACAAATGCAGGTGTATTGCCAAGTTTTTAACATTAAGGTTCGGATATGGCTTCAAAGAAGGCTACTACTTGCGATACAATTTTATTTCAAAGTACAAAATTAAAGGAATAGTATGATTGAATAGTATGATTGCATACACTTTTGTATATTTTAAGATGCAGAGGTTAAGTACATATAAAGACTAAATACATTTAATGATTAAGTACTTATACTCACATCATCTATCACCAAGAGGCTTTTGAAACATCATCCGTCTGGAATGAGAAGCAACACCAAGACATAGAACCCCTGGGAAATTCACAATACTGCACGGGCATCCCCAATTATGCAGGTATCAACACTGTAGACGTGCACAGGTACCCAAGTTTTTGCTTCTGTCACAGTAATGTTTCTCTGGCCTTATATAGTGATTTACACTGTGTGTAACTCTAGTTTCACCCTGCCCTTCAAGTGGCCAGCTTTCAAGGTAGAATGAACCGAGATACCAGGTGAACATCAAACGATGAGAAAAGCCCACATTTATTTACATAAAACTACAATAACAAACAACAAACATATAGAAACTAGAACTGTTTGTGAGGTGCAAGGGTTTCAGGTAATAAACAAACAGTTCTCAAGATTGTGTCACTATGAGCATTGTCTGTCTGCCTGAACTGAATGACCATTAATGCTCTGTAATGGTCTGTATGC
Source organism: Oophaga sylvatica (assembly GCA_033576555.1). NCBI lineage: Eukaryota > Metazoa > Chordata > Amphibia > Anura > Dendrobatidae > Oophaga > Oophaga sylvatica. The sequence continues at coordinate 461,257,409 of JARQOD010000005.1, forward strand.
ATTCTGAATATTTCAATATGAACTCAAAATGACCATTTTATATTCACACTACAGCAGGGCAGGAGGCATCTTTGCATGCACCATGGACAGGGGGTTGGCTTGAACGCACAACAGCGGAAGAAGCAGTGGTATCACCTGCAGACACTGTTCATGGAGCCTGGTGTTCAACCAACAAAGTCGTGTGCTTTGCTGCCATGTGCCTGATCATACTGGTGGTGGTAAGGCTGGTGGTTTTGCTACCCTTGCTGATGTGGGCATGGCCAGTGGTGCAAATGGCCTTTTTGGGGCTATCGGCAAAGTCTTTAAAAAACAGCAAGACTGTTAGGGGGACATTCATTGTTTTCCTCTCCCAACCACCTACTCACCTCGACACCTGTCTTTCGGTCTTCCCCAAGGCTCTGTTCTAGGATCCCTACTCTTCTCTATCTACACCTTCGGCCTGGGACAGCTGATGTAATGGCACCGTTTGCAACATCATCACTACGCCGATGATACGCAGATCTACCTATCTGTACTTGACATCACTTCCTTCTTGACCAAAATCACATGTCTACCCTCTATATCATCCTTCTTTTCTGCTCGCTTTCAAAATTGGACATGGACAAATCAGAATACATCTTCTTTCAAGCATCTGACGCTGAGAAGACATGAGAGCTGTGTATGTATCATTCGGTATCACTTTAGTAAGAGTGAAACTTTGCCCTAGAGAAAATTATTTTCCACACATTCATGGCCTTTTTGTGCACATGTTTTGCAGCTGTGATCTTTATCTTCTTGGTGTGGTAAATTTCAAAGTCGTCATCAATACCATCATCATCCATACCTTGTAAAAAGGAAATCTGTTTTTTCCAAGGGTCGTGGTTATGTACTTTTAGTGGCATTCCTTTAACAGTGTTCGTTACACTAGTACAAATAATTTTCTACTGGGACATTTGAATAGTATTGGTAATATGTATGGGTGAAGATGAAGAAGCTTGTGCCACGGGTGTGTTTATAGTTACGGACAGTGCACTCCTCTTTAAACTTAGTGTTTCACGAGAATCCATCAGTTTGTTTGGTTTTCTTCCGGCACTGATCTGCTTTCTCTAAATCAGCATCTCACAAACGTGTTGCACTTTGCCCTTTATACAGATACGTGCGTGTTTGGCAACATATCTTGAACGGACATTTCTTAGGCCGAGTCACACGCGCATCTGTTACACCGATCTTCTGATGGGCATGAAACTGATTCCGGTAATTGAAGGTGGCTAAACGACGAATCATTGTAGGCTGTATCCTGGATCTCATACCTCCCATTGCCACCGCTGTTATTAATCATGTACTTTCCTATTCCTGTCATCACTAGAGTTGAGCGATACTTTCCGATATCCAAAAGTATCGGAATCGGAATGGTATCGCCGATACCATTAAAATATCGGCGATACCCGATACCGATACCGGAAATCCAATGTAAGTCTATGGGAACAAAATATCGTAACTAAAAAAACCCCATTCTTTCCTTGTAAACACTAAATATACACACATAGAATACATATATATATATACATGTCATTGTGACATATATATATATACATATATTTATAGTTTATACAATTCTACATAGTAAAATAGCCTCTGATTCAATTGCCGGGTAAAGTCGGCTTTTGTGAAAAGACAGAAGCACCCGACATGAAATGACACTTGGTTTACATAGAGTTAACCATGTCTTTTCATGTAGTTTGATATCTGATTTGCACAAACAATTACATGAGTGGCTGTGTGCAAAATTTCACACCTGTAGGGGTTAATTAAAGGTGTAAATTCGTTGTAAAAAAAAAGGACTTTTTTGCTACGAATTTACACCTTTAATTAACCCCTACAGGTGTGAAATTTTGCACACTTACACTCATGTAATTGTTTGTGCAAATCAGATATCAAACTACATGAAAAGACATGGTTAACTCTATGTAAACCAAGTGTCATTTCATGTCGGGTTCTGCATTTTCACAAAAGCCGGCAATTGAATTAGCGGCTATTATACTATGTAGAAGTGTATGAACTATAAATATACATATATATGTGTCACAAACTCAATGACATGTATATATATATATGAGGTGTAAAATTGCTGAAAAAAAATGCGTGGGCTCCCGCCCTATTTTCGCAACCAGACAGACAAAGCCAGTGAGTGGGGGCAGATAATAATAGCCCGGAGAGGGACCATTATTTTTGGCCCCCCCGGCTACTAACATCTGCCCCCAGACACCCCAGAAAGGGCAAATCTCTAATTAGATTTGCCCTTTCTGGCACTTTGCCAGTCTATTCCCATTGCCCTGTAGCGGTGGCGAATGGGTTAATAAGGGGTTAAAATGACCTTGCAATTGAAAGGTCACTTTAAGCCAGGTTAATAATTGAGAGCTGTCAATTAGACAACTATCAATTATTAATCCTATTGTATGAAAGAAAAATCAAACACACACACTTTAATAAAAAAGAAGTTTAATGAAATAATCACACAGTTTTTGACCATATTTTATTTATCTGCTAAAACCATTTCCTGTAATAAAAATAAAATAATAAAGCAAAATTATTCTTACCAATCCGATGCACAGTCAGGTCCCACGGTGTAATCCTTCAGAAAGGGTTAATGTTTACTGCAGGGACCGCAGCTAATGCTGCAGCCTCACAGTAAACCCCCAAATGAATGAGCTCCTCTCCTGGCTGACAGGAGAGGAAGTGGAACGCTTAATTGATTGCTTTCCACTTTCACTTCAGGTCAGCCAGGGACACCATCAGTGACGTCAGAGGGAACTGATTAACAAAAATAGGGGTTCCCTTCGAAAAAAAAATGGCATCGGGTCCCCCTATTTTTGTTAACCAGCCAGATGAAGCAGACCGCTGAGGCCTGGATTTTCAGGCTGTTAAGGAGCCAAGATCCATGGACCTTGCCAGCCTGATAATACCAGGCCACAGCAGTCTGCATATCTTGGCTGATTAACAAAAATAGGGGATCCCCTCGAAAAAAAATTAGCGTGGGGTCCCCCCTATTTTTGTTAACCAGCCAGATGAAGCAGACAGCTGAGGCCTGGTTTTTCAGGCTGGTAAGGATCCAATATCCATGGACCTTGCAAGCCTGATAATACCAGGCCACAGCAGTCTGCTTAGCTTGGCTGGTTAACAAAAATAGGGGATCCCCTCGAAAAAAAAACGGCGTGGGGATCCCCCCTATTTTTGTTAACCAGCCAAGTAAAATGCAGACTGCTGCGGCCTGGTATTAAAAGACTGTCAAGGCCCATGGATTTTGGCCCTCAACAGCCTGATAATACCAGGCTACAGCAGCCCCACATTTTGCGCATCAAAAGATGTGCCAATTGTGGCACTTTACCCGGCTCTTCCCACTTAAGAAGGGGTTAATGTCACCGTTGATTGCACGGTGACAATAAGCCCGGTTAATAATGGAGAGGCGTCAATAAGACACCGATCCATTATTAATCCCAATGTTTTTAAATGTTTAAAAAAAAGACACAGCAAGAAAAAAGTCTTTTAATGAAATAAAAGAGACAACACAGTTTTCATTTCTTTTATTATACTTTCATTCCTGCGACGCCATCGATCTCCTGTAAAAAAAGAGGAAAAACAAACCAACAGTATACCACCTGTCCGACGCAGTCCATAGTAACGACAGTCCCACGACGATCCAGCTCTGCTACATCGGAATGACAGGCAGAGCCTGACATCCCGGCGCAGCACAGCTGATTACCTGCTTCCCCGGCGGTGACATCATCGGACTGCTTTACGGCCGCGATTACCCAGCAGTCACTGCAGTTATCGCGAGAAACTGCATGTGACCGCCGGGGAGAAGAGGATGGCGGCCATGAAGCAGTCCGGGATGTGACCGCCGGAGATCTTCTGCCGGGTAAGTGCCGCTGACTCCTGACAGACCCGACAGACGGACACTGACAGTGACAGTGACAATTCCGATTCCGGTATCCGATATGACGAAAATATCGGTACTCGGAATCGGAATTCCGATACAGCCAATATCGGCCGATACCCGATATTTGCAGTATCGGAATGCTCAACCCTAGTCATCACCATGCCCCTTTTCCTGATCACTTCATCCAACGATTGGTCCGCCATATTTTTACTAAAAACCTGCACCTTCCCAGCAGCAACTGTGTAGGAAACCACGTGACAGTTTTGTAAGGTGTTTATGATGCCCCTAAAAACAACATTTACACACTATGTTGATATCTACCACCGGGGGAAATGTTTGTCAGCCCTTACACTTAGTGTATGGGCATTCCAAGTCTAGGAGACCTGCTCCTTTAAATTGGGCATGGTTTTTAATCAGGCCTTCCTCCATGTCTCATCATCCACGGCCACTAGATCACCAGGGTTAGTGTGTTCCATGCAGCTACAGCCAGTGTCAAATTCCTAACAAGGGTGGGTGGTTATGCTGTGTGTAAAATACTTGCTATGGAAAAGGTTGAGGTGTAACCCACAGGGGAAAATGTTTGCCAGCCAACACACTTAGTATATGGGCATTCTAAGTATAGGAGACCCGCTTCTTTTTAATGGGAAATTTTTTTATGAGGCCCTCATCCATGTTTCTTCCAAGGGGGGATTGGGGTTATTGGGGTGCATATGACTTGGTAGCAGGGCAGGCCTTGCAGTCAATGCATAAGAAAACTGAATGGGAGTGCAAAATGAATAATGTGAAGTGGATTTTCCTGTGCCCATCCATTACCTGGGTTCAAAGGCTTTTTGGGGTGCATATGACTTGGTAGCAGGGCAGGCCTTGCAGTCAATGCATATGAAAAGAGTATGGGAGTACAAGATGAATAATGTGAGTGGATTTTCCTGTGCCCATCCAGTACCTGGGTTCAAAGGCTTTTTGGGGTGCATATGACTTGGTAGCAGGGCAGGCCTTGCAGTCAATGCTTAAGAAAACAGAATGGGAAGACAAAATGAATAATATGAAATGGATTTTCCTGTGCCCATAGAGTATCTGCGTTCAAAGGCTTAATGGGGTGCATAATGACTTGTCAGCGGGGCAGGCCTTGCAGTCAATCCATAAGATAAGAGTTTGGGAGTACAATATGAATAGTGTGAAGTGGGTTTTCCTGTGCCCATCCAGTATGTGGGTTCAAAGGATTATTGGGGTGCATATGACTTGGTAGCAGGGCAGGCCTTACAGTCAATGCATAAGAAAACAGAATAGGAGTACAAAATTAATAATGTGAAGTAGATTTTCCTGTGCCCATATAGTACCTGGGTTCAAAGTTTATTGGGGTGCATATGACTTGGTAACAGGGCAGGCCTTTCAGTCAGTGCATAAGAAAAGAGTCTGTTAGTACAAAATGAATAATGTGAAGTGGATATTCCTGTGCCTTCCAGTACGAGGCTTGAAATGCTTATTGGGGTGCATGTAACTTTGGGGCAGGCCAGTCCTTGCATTCAATGCAACACATTTTAAGGAAGCCCTCTTGCACCTCTCGTGAAAGTGGTATTGGGGTGGTATTGGGGTGCATCGTTATTCTTGGCAGCCCATCCACTCACTGTATAGATAATATCAGCATAGGAGACCCACTGTTTAATAATGGCCCTTTAAGAAGATTAATGCTGCCTGATGCCCTTGTAAAAATAGGCTCTTTGACTTTGAGTCCTCCTTCATAAATGAAACAAGATGTGTCTGCTTTATCTGTCACACACCACATGGCCAGCTAGGGTTGTTAAATGTTACAATGACATTTCCCACTGAATGCGTTTGTATTGGTTGAAAGCAATGCTAAAGTTGCAAAACGCCTCAAAAACGCTGTGTGTGAACATAGCCCAAGTGGTTGAGGAACATTTTTGTTTTGGGTTAATTATTTTGGCTTAGATAATAGTCATTAACCTTTAAAGAATGTTCATTAACTTATTTCCCAGGAAAATCCATTTTGGTTTAGTTTTTGTAGGTTTTATGGTGCGCCTGTAAAAAGGGCGTGAAACTCTGAAAACACTGTTTAGAGCTGTGATCTAGGAGTGAGAAATGCTTCAAGGGGCAGTTGCATGATGTTCACGTGTCATTTGAGCAGTGTTTCCATCATTTTCAGATGTTTTTAGAACTTAAAAGGACCTCCGGGGGGATCGCGGTAAAAATTTTCGGGTCTCCCATAGACTTACATTGGGCTTGTTGTTCTGTCCGAGTACCCAAGTATTCCAATTTCACCGACCCGAGCAACATGCACCCGAGCATTTTAGTGCTCGCTCATCACTAATTATAGTGTATTTCTAAATGTACACTGAGCATTTTAAAAAAAAGGTTCCGTATTTTTTGGACTATTGGATGCACTTTTTTCCAAAAATTTTTTAAGTGCGGATGTACTTACCAGGAATGTGGCGGTATCAGAAGTTGGGAGATTCTGCCCACCCTGGGCTGGGAAGAGGGGGTGTTCGGTGGTCCAACGCTGCAGGAAGATGATCTTACTCCCATCCCAGGCTGGTGTGACAGGTTTCGTAATGTGGGGGTTCCAACAAAATTTTGTGAAAGCCTGGAGCCCCCCCACTTCCATTGTTGTAATCCGGTGGCCTCTCGGAAAATGGCTGTCGGAAGCAGCACATGTGCAGATTTGACATCTCAGGCAATGAGATCTTGTTCTGAGATCTCGAGAGATGAGATCTCGGTGCCGAGATCGCATTCTGAGTATGTGCCGCCTACGGCGACCATTTTCCCGAGGCCATCGCATTGCAGAAACGGACGTGCAGGGGCTCCGGGCTTTCACAAAATGTCGGCGGAGCCCCCACACCACCGAACATTACCAAACCTGTCACACCAGCCTGGGATGAGAGTCAGATCATTTCCAGACCACCAAACACATCCTGTGACCCTGCTCCAGCAGCGCTCTCTATCACGCCCCGCCCGGTAAGCTGAATTCGGACTGTAAGATGGACCCCCATTTGACTCAATAATTTTTTTCCCTATTTTCCTTGTGAAAATTTGGGGCGCAACTTATGGTTCGGTGTGTCTTAAAGTCCAAAAAATGCGGCACGTTTCTGTTTGAAAATACATCTAAACAGTGGCAACTAGGGTTGAGCATTCCGATACTGCAAATATCGGGTATCGGCCGATATTGGCTGTATCGGAATTCCGATTCCGAGTACCGATATTTTCGTCATATCGGATACCGGAATCGGAATGTCACTGTCACTGTCAGTGTCCGTCGGTCGGGTCTGTCAGGAGTCAGTGGCACTTACCCGGCAGAAGATCTCCGGCGGTCACATCCCGGACTGCTTGATGGCCGCCATCCTCTTCTCCCTGGCGGTCACATGCAGTTTCTCGCGATAACTGCAGTGACTGCTGGGTAATCGCGGCCGTAAAGCAGTCCGATGACGTCACCGCCGGAGAAGCAGGTAATCAGCTGTGCTGCGCCGGGATGTCAGGCTCTGCCTGGCATTCCGATGTAGCAGAGCTGGATCGTCGTGGGACACTCTTTACTATGGACTGCGTCGGACAGGTGGTATACTGTTGGTTTGTTTTTTTTCTTTTTTTACAGGAGATCGATGGCGTCGCAGGAATGAGAGTGTAATAAAAGAAATGAAAACTGTGTTGTCTCTTTTATTTCATTAAAAGACTTTTTTCTTGCTGTGTCTTTTTTTTAAACATTTAAAAACTTTGGGATTAATAATGGATCGGTGTCTTATTGACGCCTCTCCATTATTAACCGGGCTTATTGTCACCGTGCAATCAACGGTGACTAGTGTTGAGCGATACGATAATGCAAATATCGGCTATCGGACGATATTAGCTCTATCGGCCTTTCGATAATTCGTTTCGATATTTTCGTCTTATCGAATACCGGAATTGGAAGTTCCCATAATTCTTTGCGAGGCAATGTGATTTTAGTCAGCCAATGAGAATCCTAAGAAGTGTGGGCACATCCTGTACTGCTGCGGTCATGTTAACTAATGGCATGGCTGTGATTGGATGCTGAAATGATGTCAGAATGCACTATAAAAGGCGCCGCCGCCATTTTAGCGTCACTGTGCTGTGAATTCAGTAAGGGACAGAACGCTGCTGTGCTGACTCTGAGGGACAGTTAGAGATTGCGATTTAGTGTACTGTGCTGTAGGCAGGCTAGCACCAACCGCTGTGTAAAGCTTCCTTTTGCCTGCAGTGTTGTTTTAACAGCTCTGCAAGGTGTGTGTGAGTGCAGGTGACGCTGCAGTTTGCTCTGCATGCAACGCTGTCTGTAGGCATCTGCACATGTCACTCACAGACTATTTTTTTTTCCTTCAGTGTAATTCTTGCAGCTCCATGCAATTTAACTATTAGTGTGACGCGCTTCCATCCGTATACAATACATTGGTTGCAAACACTATAGAAGTAGACAAAGGAGTAGCCTTTCACAGATTGTGAACAGTTGTGTTTCAGTGTTCACTTCAGTCTCTGCGTAATAACCACACTTAGGCCTTATAACTTTTCTGACTTTCTTTATCAATCTACCAAGATGAAGAAGTCAGTGAGTAAGGCACGTGGTCGTGGCCGTGGAGTTTCAGCAGGGAGAGGACGTGGGGATTCTGTGTCTGCTGCCGCCCTCAGTGACACAGCATCCACCATTTATCCCCGTGAGCGCTCCTTTATGCGCACTTTGGTAGGAGCTCGGCGTGCCCCCCTGCTGCGGGAAGAACAAATTGAAGCCGTTGTTGGTTGGATGGCAGCCAATGCATCGACTTCAATTCCTTCCACCTCCTCTCAGGAACACAACACTGTTGAGCAACCATCTGTCTGTTCACCGCCTGTCAAATTGCCAAGGCAGTCAGAGAGTTCTGTACAGGAGCCAGCTGAGTCTCTGCTTCTGTTCTCAGAATCTGTTGGCTCGCAAACACGGGCACAGGCAAGCAGCATTCTGCAATTTGAAGAAGAGGGAGTATGCAGTGATGCACAACAGCTGTGTCTCTCTCAATCTGAAGAGGCGGGTGAGCCAGTGCCGATGGACAGCACACCGCAGAACGCATCTTATGATGATGATGAGACTCAGGTGCCAGGTTTTGTGGAGCATGGTGCTGCCCAGACCATCCAACAGCAGCAGGTGTTGGAAGAGGGTAGTGGAGATGATGAAGTCCGAGACCCAACATGGCGTGAGCAACAGGAAGGTGGTGGGAGCAGCTCTGAGGAAGAGATTGTCCCAACGGTACAAAGAGGAGGGAGAGGTAGGCTGCAGACTCGCTTGCCTGTAGCCTCCAGTTTGGCACCTGTTGGGAGCAGTTCTCTTAAAAATGTCAAAATTGGCGCTCCCATGACTTGCACTGCGTGGTCCTTTTTTGACAGACTTGTACATGATATTTGCTATGTTCAATGCAAGCTGTGTAAGCAAAAAGTTAAAAGAGGTAAAAATATCAGTAACCTGAATACCACAAATATGTGGAAACATGTACGGACAAAGCACGTAGCTGAGTTACAAAGACACACTGGAGATGTAGGCCAACCTACAGCAGCACCTACATCTTTAGGTCATGTTCGAGCCTCTACCTCCAGCTCTCACACACCTGTTTCGGCTTCCTCACAGGATCTCCATGGAAGAACCTCGGTCACTGTTGTCCATAGAGAAACTGTTATTCCACCCACTGCAGCAAGTTCACAGTCATCGTCACACTCCCAGAACAAAAAACAGCCATCGGTAACACAGGCATGGGATAAAAGACGGCCATACTCGGCAAACCATCCACGAGCACAGGCTCTGAATGCTGGCCTTGCAAAACTCCTGTCCCTTGAAATGCTGTCATTCAGGCTGGTGGAGACTGACAGTTTCAGGAACTTTATGGCATTGGCAGTCCCACAATATAATGTGCCAAGCCGATTTTATTTCAGCAGGCAAGCTGTCCCTGCTCTGCAAAAACATGTCGAGGGAAACATTAAACATGCGCTACTAAACGCCGTCAGTAGCAGGGTCCACCTGACCACCGATGCGTGGACCAGTACCCATGGCCAGGGACGATACCTTTCCCTCACTGCCCATTGGGTCAATGTTGTGGAGCCGTGTACAGATCTTGCCAGTGGCGCTGTACGTGTTCTGCCAACTCCAAGGATTGCAGGAATCCAGTCTGTGCACATTGATTCCTCCTCCTACTCCAGTTCCTCAGAATCATCGCTGCACGAGCCGTCACGGTATACCTCCACATGGACCCGTGAACGCTTACCTGTTGCGACCGATATGAGCACAGCCGTGGCCAAACGTCAACAGGCCGTACTGAAATTAATTCCCATGGGGAATCGAAGCCACACAGCGCAGGAGCTCTGGGATGCCATCAAGCAGGAGAGCGATGTGTGGTTTTTGTCAGCTAATCTGCAGCCAGGCTTGGTAGTGTGTGACAATGGCCGAAATCTGGTGGCAGCTCTGGGCCTTGGCAACCTCACTCACATACCATGTCTGGCACATGTGCTCAACTTGGTCGTGCAGAGTTTTTTGAGGGACTATCCGGATCTTGATGCACTGCTGCACAAGGTCCGCCTAGAGTGCGCTCACTTGCGACGTTCCAGCATGGCCAGATCGCGCATTGCAGCTCTGCAAGTCAGATTTCGCCTTCCTGAACATCGCATCATATGTGACGTACCCACCAGGTGGAATTCCACGTTACATATGTTGGAGCGGTTGTGTGAGCAGCAGCCAGCAGTAATGGAGTATCAGCTGCAACAGGCGCAATCAACTCGCAATTTGCGCCGTTCACACTTCACCACTACTGAGTGGGCCTCTATAAAGGACATCTGCGACGTTTTGCGGGCGTTTGATGTCTCAACGCGGATGGCGAGTGCAGATGATGCACTAGTCAGCATGACTGTCCCCCTTATCTGCCTGCTTCAGAAATCACTGAAAGCACTAAAGGAAGAGGTTTTGGAAGAGGTGGAGGATGAGGAGTCACAAATTCAATTACCTTCAGGACAGTCAGCGCAACGTGGTTCCTCACAAAGGGCTGGGCAGGGCTCACTTTGTGAGGAGGATGAGGAGGAGGAGGAGTCAATGGAGGAGGAAGAAATCCCTACAGAGGGAGGTACACAACGCTCTAGTCAGTATGTAGAGTGAGGGTGGGGTGATGCAGAGGAGACAGAGATGACGCCTCTTCCAGAAGACAGCCTTTGTTGGCCAGTTGGGAGTCTGCAGCACATGGTTGATTTCAAGCTTCAGTGCCTGAGAAACGACCGCCGCATCGCCCACATTCTCAGCACGTCAGATTATTGGGTGTACACCCTCCTAGACCCTCGCTACCAGGACAACTTACAAACCCTCATCACACCGGTGAACCGGGACCGTAAAATGCAGGAGTACCAAGACACACTGGTGCAATCCATACTGTTGTACATTCCAGCCGAGAGAGGTGCTGCTGCTGCTGCTACTGCTTTACAAAGCAGCTCTGTGCGTCGAGGCAGTGTAGACACCTCTACAACAAGAGGGATCAGAAGCAGCGCCTCTGCACAGGGCAAGAACTGTATGTTACAAATGTGGCAAAGTTTTGTGACAGCGCCAGCAAGGTCTACACCATCCGAGACGGCTCCAGTCACCAGGAAGAAACGTTTCCGTAAGATGGTGACAGACTACTTGGCTTTCCCTCTAAGTGTACTCCCAGATGCCTCTTCCCCTTTCAAATTTTGGGTCTCTAAGTTGGATACATGGCCAGAGCTTAGCCAGTATGCATTGGAGGTGCTGGCTTGCCCTGCTGCCAGTGTATTATCTGAGCGTGTCTTTAGTGCTGCAGGTGGTGTAGTAACAGACTGTCGCATGCGACTATCCTCAGAGAATGTAGACCGGCTTACTTTTCTGAAAATGAACAAGGCATGGATCTCACCTGAATTTGCCTGTCCGTTTTCAGATTAAATAACTGTTTGGCAACGTTTTCCATGTCTCCTGTTATGTTCATCTTTCTACCACCTGAACTCTACTCCCTGGGCTACAACACCGCCATTTGTTGCTCGTAAGTAATTGGCAGGGGTACTGACTCCTGGCCAGCCTGGTTACAGCACGACAGCTGTTTCCTGGCAGTGTGAACGTCAATTATCCTCCAATAAGTTGTGCTGTCGTGTTGCATTCGGGTTAGCCGACTCTATGGTGCCTGCAGTTTAGGTGATTCCTATGTGTGCTGTGGGATATGTAAATAAAGGCGGTTTCCATCGTGACAATAGGATAAGCACCCACTGTAGGACTGTGTGATTCGGTAACTGCGGACGGCTTGCGTCCTGTCAACTTACATTTTCATGGGTGCGTTCTTCTACCCGTCCGGGGTCCAGTACCGTCAAGTGGTTCTCCCCAGTGCCTTTGGCCTAGGTGCCTCCATCTCCGTATCTGAGTTTCAGCAACGTCTGCTGGTCCTTGGTAGTGCTTTGGAGCACAGGTACCTCCTGCTTAGTAACCGTGTCACAGTAACGTCAGCTGGTACTCGGTTGTGACATTGCCTCTTTTCCTTCTGCTACCCGTCCGGGGTCCAGTACCGTCAAGTGGTTCTCCCCAGTGCCTTTGGCCTAGGTGCCTCCATCTCCGTATCCGAGTTCCAGCAACGTCTGCTGGTCCTTGGTAGTGCTTTGGAGCACAGGTACCTCCTGCTTAGTAACCGTGTCACAGTAACGTCAGCTGGTACTCGGTTGTGACATTGCCTCTTTTCCTTCTGCTACCCGTCCATGGTCCAGTACCGTCAAGTGGTTCTCCCCAGTGCTTTTGGCCTAGGTGCCTCCATCTCCGTATCCGAGTTCCAGCAACGTCTGCTGGTCCTTGGTAGTGCTTTGGAGCACAGGTACCTCCTGCTTAGTAACCGTGTCACAGTAACGTCAGCTGGTACTCGGTTGTGACATTGCCTCTTTTCCTTCTGCTACCCGTCCGGGGTCCAGTACCGTCAAGTGGTTCTCCCCAGTGCCTTTGGCCTAGGTGCCTCCATCTCCGTATCCGAGTTCCAGCAACGTCTGCTGGTCCTTGGTAGTGCTTTGGAGCACAGGTACCTCCTGCTTAGTAACCGTGTCCCAGTAACGTCAGCTGGTCCTCGGTTGTGCCTTGGCTCTTTTCCTTCTGCTACCCCTCCGGGTTCCAGCACAGTCAGCTGGTCCTCGTTACTTGCATTGGCTCTTGTACCTTCTGCTACCCGTCCGGGTTCCAGTACCGTCAGCTGGTTCTCCGCAGTGCCTTTGGCCTAGGTGCCTCCATCTCGGTATCCGAGTTCCAGCAACGTCTGCTGGTCCTTGGTAGTGCTTTGGAGCACAGGTACCTCCTGCTTAGTAACCGTGTCCCAGTAACGTCAGCTGGTCCTCGGTTGTGCCATTGGCTCTTTTCCTTCTGCTGCCCCTCCGGGTTCCAGCACAGTCAGCTGGTCCTCGTTACTTGCATTGGCTCTTGTACCTTCTGCTACCCGTCCGGGTTCCAGTACCGTCAGCTGGTTCTCCGCAGTGCCTTTGGCCTAGGTGCCTCCATCTCGGTATCCGAGTTCCAGCAACGTCTGCTGGTCCTTGGTAGTGCTTTGGAGCACAGGTACCTCCTGCTTAGTAACCGTGTCCCAGTAACGTCAGCTGGTCCTCGGTTGTGCCAGTGGCTCTTTTCCTTCTGCTACCCCTCCGGGTTCCAGCACAGTCAGCTGGTCCTCGTTACTTGCATTGACTCTTGTACCTTCTGCTACATTTACAAATTGAAGATTTTTTCAATGCTTTTTTGGGTAATCACTCTGGATCTCCAACAATGAAGACGACGACCCTGATGACCACCCCGAAGAAGATGACGACCACAAGGACGACGAGCATCAAGCCAACCAGCCTAAACACCATCACAAAGAAGAAATAAAAGATTACCAAACAGGACTAAGAAGGTTAAGACAAACTGCAAGATACAGAACAAGAGACTTAAGAACAATAAGCAGAAGATCAAAAAGCAGAAGAACATGAAGTATAAGACCAAAATGAAGAGCAAAATATATGTTCTAAATTCTAAGCAGAAGAAGACTAAGCAGTGTATGAGGGTGAGTCCGTTCCTCCTCGTGGTGCCCCTGGAAAATGCCTGCTGCTGCAGGCTAAACTGAACACGGACAAATACTGTTGTAATTTAAATCTTTTGTGACAGCAAGAACGGAAGGATGAAAAATTCATACTTTGACAGATTACAAGTACAGGATTCTCTGTCACAAATAAGAATATGATGAAGAAGATGAAGTACAATATGAATAAGAATAATAGTTTAATAAGAAGAATATGAGTAATTTTAACAAAAAGATGAATAGCAAGAAGTTTAAGAAGAAGATAAAGAAGGTGAAGATGAAGAATAATTTGATGAAAAAGATGATGCTGCTGAAGATTATGAAGGAGAAAGTGTGTGAAAAGTTAAAAAGGTGAAGAGCAGGGAAGTTGTGAAATATACATATTTGCCAAAATAGAAAAAACGTTAACAACATTGTCAATTTGTTCGTCAATCTGAACATCTTTAAAAAAAAAATATATATATATGCTATTCCATTTGATTGGGTTAAACATCTATGCCTTTAATGTCTCCTCAACCTTCCCCAATACATTCTACATTACTCTTTGTTGTTTTCCTTCATGTACAATTAACCAACAAGGCAAGAATGGGTTTTTTTTAATTCCGATATTTTGTTCCCATAGACTTACATGGGACTTCCGGTATCGGTATCGGGTATCGCCGATATTTTAATGGTATCGGCGATACCATTCCGATTCCTATACTTTTGGAAATCGGAAAGTATCGCTCAACCCTATTGTTAACCTTTTTTCTATTTTGGCAAATATGTATGTTTCACAACTTCCATGCTCTTCACCTTTTTAACTTTTGCCAGTGCCACACTTTCTCCTTCATAATCTTCAGCAGCATCATCTTTCTCATCAAATTATTCTTCATCTTCACCTTCTTAATCTTCTTCTTAAACTTCTTGCTATTCATGTTTTTGTTTACATTACTCATATTGTTATTATTAAACTAATTAATCTTCTTCATATTCAAATTCTTCATCTTCTTCCTCTTCATCTTCTTCATCATATTATTATTTGTGACAGAGAATCCTGTACTTGTAATCTGTAAAAGTATGAATTGTTCATCCTTCCGTTCTTGCTGTCACAAAAGATTTAAATTACAACAGTATTTGTCCGTGTTCAGTTTAGCCTGCAGCAGCAGGCATTTTCCAGGGGCACCACGAGGAGGAACGGACTCACCCCCATACACTGCTTAGTCTTCTTCTGCTTAGAATTTAGAGCATAAATTTTGCTCTTCATTTTGGATTTATACTTCATGTTCTTCTGCTTTTTGATCTTTTGCTTATTGTTCTCCTGTCTCTTGTTCTGTATCTTGTAGTTTGTCTTAACCTTCTTTGTCCTGTTGGTGATCTTCTTCTGGGTAATCTTTTATTTTTTCTTTGTGATGGTGTTCAGGCTGGTTGGCTTCATGCTCGTCGTCCTTGTTGTCGTCATCTTCTTCTGGGTGGTCTTTAAGGTCGTCTAATTTCCGAGAAACAGCTGACGTTACTGGAACCCTGACGGGTATCAGATGGAGCAAGAGACAATGGAAGTAACGAGGACCAGCTGACTGTGCTGGACCCCGGACGGGTAGCAGAAGGAAAAGAGGCAATGTCACAACCGAGTACCAGCTGACGTTACTGTGACACGGTTACTAAGCAGGAGGTACCTGTGCTCCAAAGCACTACCAAGGACCAGCAGACGTTGCTGGAACTCGGATACGGAGATGGAGGCACCTAGGCCAAAGGCACTGGGGAGAACCACTTGACGGTACTGGACCCCGGACGGGTAGCAGAAGGAAAAGAGGCAATGTCACAACCGAGTACCAGCTGACGTTACTGTGACACGGTTACTAAGCAGGAGGTACCTGTGCTCCAAAGCACTACCAAGGACCAGCAGACGTTGCTGGAACTTGGATACGGAGATGGAGGCACCTAGGCCAAAGGCACTGGGGAGAACCATTTGACGGTACTGGACCCCGGACGGGTAGCAGAAGGAAAAGAGGCAATGTCACAACCGAGTACCAGCTGACGTTACTGTGACACGGTTACTAAGCAGGAGGTACCTGTGCTCCAAAGCACTACCAAGGACCAGCAGACATTGCTGGAACTTGGATACGGAGATGGAGGCACCTAGGCCAAAGGCACTGGGGAGAACCACTTGACGGTACTGGACCCCGGACGGGTAGAAGAACGCACCCATGAAAATGTAAGTTGACAGGACGCAAGCCGTCCGCAGTTACCGAATCACACAGTCCTACAGTGGGTGCTTATCCTATTGTCACAATGGAAACCGCCTTTATTTACATATCCCACAGCACACATAGGAATCACCTAAACTGCAGGCACCATAGAGTCGGCTAACCCGAATGCAACAATACAGCACAACTTATTGGAGGATAATTGACGTTCACACTGCCAGGAAACAGCTGTCGTGCTGTAACCAGGCTGGCCAGGAGTCACTACCCCTGCCAATTACTTATGAGCAACAAATGGCGGTGTTGTAGCCCAGGGAGTAGAGTTCAGGTGGTAGAAAGATGAACATAACAGGAGACATGGAAAACGTTGCCAAACAGTTATTTAATCTGAAAACGGACAGGCAAATTCAGGTGAGATCCATGCCTTGTTCATTTTCAGAAAAGTAAGCCGGTCTACATTCTCTGAGGATAGTCGCATGCGACGGTCTGTTACTACACCACCTGCAGCACTAAAGACATGCTCAGATAATACACTGGCAGCAGGGCAAGCCAGCACCTCCAATGCATACTGGCTAAGCTCTGGCCATGTATCCAACTTAGAGACCCAAAATTTGAAAGGGGAAGAGGCATCTGGGAGTACACTTAGAGGGAAAGCCAAGTAGTCTGTCACCATCTTACGGAAACGTTTCTTCCTGGTGACTGGAGCCGTCTCGGATGGTGTAGACCTTGCTGGCGCTGTCACAAAACTTTGCCACATTTGTAACATACAGTTCTTGCCCTGTGCAGAGGCGCTGCTTCTGATCCCTCTTGTTGTAGAGGTGTCTACACTGCCTCGACGCACAGAGCTGCTTTGTAAAGCAGTAGCAGCAGCAGCAGCTCTCTCGGCTGGAATGTACAACAGTATGGATTGCACCAGTGTGTCTTGGTACTCCTGCATTTTACGGTCCCGGTTCACCGGTGTGATGAGGGTTTGTAAGTTGTCCCAGTAGCGAGGGTCTAGGAGGGTGTACACCCAATAATTTGACGTGCTGAGAATGTGGGCGATGCGGCGGTCGTTTCTCAGGCACTGAAGCATGAAATCAACCATGTGCTGTAGACTCCCAACTGGCCAACAAAGGCTGTCCTCTGGAAGAGGCGTCATCTCTGTCTCCTCTGCATCACCCCACCCTCGCTCTACATACTGACTACAGCGTTGTGTACCTCCCTCTGTAGGGATTTCTTCCTCCTCCATTGACTCCTCCTCCTCCTCATCCTCCTCACAAAGTGAGCCCTGCCCAGCCCTTTGTGAGGAACCACGTTGCGCTGACTGTCCTGAAGGTAATTGAATTTGTGACTCCTCATCCTCCACCTCTTCCAAAACCTCTTCCTTTAGTGCTTTCAGTGATTTCTGAAGCAGGCAGATAAGGGGGACAGTCATGCTGACTAGTGCATCATCTGCACTCGCCATCCGCGTTGAGACATCAAACGCACGCAAAACGTCGCAGATGTCCTTCATAGAGGCCCACTCAGTAGTGGTGAAGTGTGAACGGCGCAAATTGCGAGTTGATTGCGCCTGTTGCAGCTGATACTCCATTACTGCTGGCTGCTGCTCACACAACCGCTCCAACATATGTAACGTGGAATTCCACCTGGTGGGTACGTCACATAGGATGCGATGTTCAGGAAGGCGAAATCTGACTTGCAGAGCTGCAATGCGCGATCTGGCCATGCTGGAACGTCGCAAGTGAGCGCACTCTAGGCGGACCTTGTGCAGCAGTGCATCAAGATCCGGATAGTCCCTCAAAAAACTCTGCACGACCAAGTTGAGCACATGTGCCAGACATGGTATGTGAGTGAGGTTGCCAAGGCCCAGAGCTACCACCAGATTTCGGCCATTGTCACACACTACCAAGTCTGGCTGGAGATTAGCTGACAAAAACCACACGTCGCTCTCCTGCTTGATGGCATCCTAGAGCTCCTGCGCTGTGTGGCTTCGATTCCCCATGGGAATTAATTTCAGGACGGCCTGTTGACATTTGGCCACGGCTGTGCTCATATCGGTCGCAACAGGTAAGCGTTCACGGGTCCATGTGGAGGTATACCGTGACGGCTCGTGCAGCGATGATTCTGAGGAACTGGAGTAGGAGGAGGAATCAATGTGCACAGACTGGATTCCTGCAATCCTTGGAGTTGGCAGAACACGTACAGCGCCACTGGCAAGATCTGTACCGGCTCCACAACATTGACCCAATGGGCAGTGAGGGAAAGGTATCGTCCCTGGCCATGGGTACTGGTCCACGCATCGGTGGTCAGGTGGACCCTGCTACTGACGGCGTTTAGTAGCGCATGTTTAATGTTTCCCTGTACATGTTTTTGCAGAGCAGGGACAGCTTGCCTGCTGAAATAAAATCGGCTTGGCACATTATATTGTGGGACTGCCAATGCCATAAAGTTCCTGAAACTGTCAGTCTCCACCAGCCTGAATGACAGCATTTCAAGGGACAGGAGTTTTGCAAGGCCAGCATTCAGAGCCTGTGCTCGTGGATGGTTTGCCGAGTATGGCCGTCTTTTATCCCATGCCTGTGTTACCGATGGCTGTTTTTTGTTCTGGGAGTGTTTCGATGACTGTGAACTTGCTGCAGTGGGTGGAATAACAGTTTGTCTATGGACAACAGTGACCGAGGTTCTTCCATGGAGATCCTGTGAGGAAGCCGAACCAGGTGTGTGAGAGCTGGAGGTAGAGGCTCGAACATGACCTAAAGATGTAGGTGCTGCTGTAGGTTGGCCTACATCTCCAGTGTGTCTTTGTAACTCAGCTACGTGCTTTGTCCGTACATGTTTCCACATATTTGTGGTATTCAGGTTACTGATATTTTTACCTCTTTTAACTTTTTGCTTACACAGCTTGCATTGAACATAGCAAATATCATCTACAAGTCTGTCAAAAAAGGACCACGCAGTGCAAGTCATGGGAGCGCCAATTTTGACATTTCTAAGAGAACTGCTCCCAACAGGTGCCAAACTGGAGGCTACAGGCAAGCGAGTCTGCAGCCTACCTCTCCCTCCTCTTTGTACCGTTGGGACAATCTCTTCCTCAGAGCTGCTCCCACCACCTTCCTGTTGCTCACGCCATGTTGGGTCTCGGACTTCATCATCTCCACTACCCTCTTCCAACACCTGCTGCTGTTGGATGGTCTGGGCAGCACCATGCTCCACAAAATCTGGCACCTGAGTCTCATCATCATCATAAGATGCGTTCTGCAGTGTGCTGTCCATCGGCACTGGCTCACCCGCCTCTTCAGATTGAGAGAGACACAGCTGTTGCGCATCACTGCATACTCCCTCTTCTTCAAATTGCAGAATGCTGCTTGCCTGTGCCCGTGTTTGCGAGCCAACAGATTCTGAGAACAGAAGCAGAGACTCAGCTGGCTCCTGTACAGAACTCTCTGACTGCCTGGGCAATATGACAGGCGGTGAACAGACAGATGGTTGCTCAACAGTGTTGTGTTCCTGAGAGGAGGTGGAAGGAATTGAAGTCGATGTATTGGCTGCCATCCAACCAACAACGGCTTCAATTTGTTCTTCCCGCAGCAGGGGGGCACGCCGAGCTCCTACCAAAGTGCGCATAAAGGAAAGCTCAAGGGGAAAACTGGTGGATGCTGTGTCACTGAGGGCGGCAGCAGCCACAGAATCCCCACGTCTTCTCCCTGCTGAAACTCCACGGCCACGACCACGTGCCTTACTCACTGACTTCTTCATCTTGGTAGATTGAGAAAGAAAGTCAGAAAAGTTATAAGGCCTAAGTGTGGTTATTACGCAGAGACTGAAGTGAACACTGAAACACAACTGTTCACAATCTGTGAAAGGCTACTCCTTTGTCTACTTCTATAGTGTTTGCAACCAATGTATTGTATACGGATGGAAGCGCGTCACACTAATAGATTATATTTTAAATGGAATGGAGCAGAACCAATTGGAGATAAATGAAAAGGATGAGCCACTGAGACACGCTCAGCAGAGTACAAGCAGCAGTGCTTGAACAAGTAACTGGAGCGTGATGTGCACTCAAAAAATAAAAAACACAGACTGAAGTGAACACTGAAACACAACTGTTCACAATCTGTGAAAGGCTACTCCTTTGTCTACTTCTATAGTGTTTGCAACCAATGTATTGTATACGGATGGAAGCGCGTCACACTAATAGATTATATTTTAAATGGAATGGAGCAGAACCAATTGGAGATAAATGAAAAGGATGAGCCACTGAGACACGCTCAGCAGAGTACAAGCAGCAGTGCTTGAACAAGTAACTGGAGCGTGATGTGCACTCAAAAAATAAAAACACAGACTGAAGTGAACACTGAAACACAACTGTTCACAATCTGTGAAAGGCTACTCCTTTGTCTACTTCTATAGTGTTTGCAACCAATGTATTGGATACGGATGGAAGCGCGTCACACTAATAGTTAAATTGCATGGAGCTGCAAGAATTACACTGAAGGAAAAAAAAAAGAGTCTGTGAGTGACATGTGCAGATGCCTACAGACAGCGTTGCATGCAGAGCAAACTGCAGCGTCACCTGCACTCACACACACCTTGCAGAGCTGTTAAAACAACACTGCAGGCAAAAGGAAGCTTTACACAGCGGTTGGTGCTAGCCTGCCTACAGCACAGTACACTAAATCGCAATCTCTAACTGTCCCTCAGAGTCAGCACAGCAGCGTTCTGTCCCTTACTGAATTCACAGCACAGTGACGCTAAAATGGCGGCGGCGCCTTTTATAGTGCATTCTGACATCATTTCAGCATCCAATCACAGCCATGCCATTAGTTAACATGACCGCAGCAGTACAGGATGTGCCCACACTTCTTAGGATTCCTCATTGGCTGACTAAAATCACATTGCCTCGCAAAGAATTATGGGAACTTCCGATTCCGGTATCCGATAAGACGAAAATATCGAAACGAAGTATCGAAAGGCCGATAGAGCTAATATCGGCCGATACCCGATATTTGCAGTATCGTATCGCTCAACACTAGTTCTGATGTGGTGAATTGGCCTCCTGAGGCAGTCTCTGCATTTCAGGAACTTAAGCAAAGATTCACTTTGCTCCTGTTCTACGGCAGCCTGATGTTTCTCTGCCATTTCAGGTGGAGGTTGATGCCTCTGAAATTGGGGCAGGTGCCGTTTGTCCCAAAAAGATCCAGAGACCTCTAAAAGTAACCCTTGTGCCTTTTTCTCTCGAAAATTTTCTCCTACTGAACGTAATTATGACGTGGGTAATCGGGAGTTATTGGCCATGAAGTGGGCTTTTGAAGAGTGGAGACATTGGCTGGAGGGAGCCAAACATCTCGCGGACTCTCCTGAGTTATCTGATCCTTCTGTTATTTTGAAAGAGGGTGTAGTTCTTTCCGCCATCTCGCCCAATTTGAGACTTGCTCTGGAGGGGTGTCAGGAGGATAGGCCCGAGTGCTGCCCTGTTGGAAAATTGTTTGTCCCGGACCAGTGGAAAAAGAGTGTGATGTCTGAGATTCATTGTTCCGCATTGGCTGGGCATCCCGGAATTTTTGGTACCAGAGACTTGGTTAGTCGGTCCTTTTGGTGGCCTACCTTGTCTCGTGATGTCAGGGAATTTGTGCAGTCCTGCGGGACTTGCTCTCGCTCCAAGCCTTGCTCTCGCTCTAGTGGTTTGTTGATGCCATTGCCTGTGCCCAAGAGATCATGGACCCATATCTCTATGGATTTCATTTCCGACCTTCCTGTTTCTCAGAGAATGACCACCATCTGGGTAATTTGTGATAGGTTTTCCAAGATGATACATCTTGTGCCATTACCTAAGTTGCCTTCCTCCTCTGAATTGGTGCCGTTGTTCCTTCAGCACGTGGTTCGTTTACACGGCATTCCTGAGAACATTGTGTCTGACAGAGGAGTCCAGTTTGTTTCCAGATTATGGAGGACTTTTTGTTCTAAACTGGGTGTTCAATTGTCTTTCTCCTCGGCATTTCATCCTCAGACCAATGGTCAAACTGAGAGAACAAACCAGACATTGGAGACTTATCTAAGATGCTTTGTGTCTGCTGATCAGGATGACTGGGTCTCTTTTTTGCCTTTGGCTGAGTTTGCTCTTAATAATAGGGCTAGCTCTGCCACTTTGATGTCTCCATTTTTCTGTAATTCTGGGTTTCACCCTCGATTTTCTTCAGGACAGACGGAGGCTTCTGTCTGTCCAGGTGTTGACTCTGTTGTGGAGCGTATGCAACAGATTTGGGACCAGGTAGTGGAGAGGTTGTCCCTCTCTCAGGAGAGGGCCCAGCGGTTTGCTAACCGGCATAGGACTGATGGTCCTCGGTTTAAAGTAGGGGACTTGGTCTGGTTGTCCTCAAAAAATATTCCTATGAGAGTAGCATCTCCTAAATTTAAGCCTAGTTCATTGGACCTCATAAGATCATGGAGATTATTAATCCTGTTTCTTTTTGTTTGCTTCTTCCAGGGACATTTAAGATCCATAACGTGTTCCACAAGTCCTTGTTGAAGAGGTTTGTTGAGCCAGTGGTTCCTGCTGCTGTGCCTCCTGACCCTGTTTTGGTTGAGGGCAATCTGGAGTATGTGGTTGAGAAAATATTAGATTCTCGTTTTTCTAGACGGAAACTCCAGTATTTGGTTAAATGGAGAGGTTATGGTCAGGAAGACAATTCTTGGGTGTTTGCTTCGGACATCCATGCTAGGAGACTTATCCGTGCGTATCATAGAACTCATCCTGACCGACCTGGTTGCTCAAATGAGGGTTCGGTGACCCCTCCTCAAGGGGGGTACTGTTGTGAATGGGTTTGAGATGAGTTCTGAGCAGAGGCTTCCTCTGGTGGTTACAAGCGGTGCTGGTCTGTCCAGTGAAGATTGTGAGGATTGGGAATCAGGTGTTACTGACTGGTCTTATATAAGGGAGTCACCTTCCCATCAGGGTTGCCGGTGATCAAATGTTCTGGTCTCAATCCTTGAATCCTGTTTCCCTTGTAGCCTGCTGTGTCGTGTCTGCATCTCCTGCTATCAGATAAGACATTTTCTTCTTTTTGTTTTTGTGCTAGATTTTTGCATTTTGTCCTGCACTTCTGTGGGGGCCTTCAGGGTCCCCTCCGGGGGCTTTTGCCCTCTCAGTTTAGTTCAGCCACTGATGTTTGTACTTTTGCTTTTTACAGTTTTTTCAGTGGTTGCTGTTTTGATTTTGTTACACCAGAGAACTAATTTAGGTGGTAGAGGTCGTGTGATCTCAGGTGATTTTGAAATTAGTAGAGTTGGTGCTTTTCAGGGTTTTCTGGGATTGCAGTAAGTACCCTTCCTATCCTTTTCTATTTAGTTAGTTTGGGCCCCAGCGTTTGCTCATACTATTTTCTTTCTGTGTCAGTATTTCTTCTTGTCTAACCGCCATTATATGTTTGGGGGCTTTCTATTATCTTTGGGGTTCTGCTCCGGGGCAGATAGCTTTCCTATTTCTATCTTTAGGTGTAATTAGTTTCTCAGGCTGTGACGAGGCGTCTAGGACCAACGTAGGAACGCTCCACGGCTGCCTCTAGTTGTGGTGGTTAGTCAGGGTACTGCAATCTCATAGATTCCAACTGCTCTGGTGTATTGCCTTTTTACCTGCACTCCTCAGCTACCAAATCATAACAGCGGGCTAAAAATTGATTTTTGAGGAACAAAAATGATTTTGTTATTTTCACTGCTCTGCGCTCTGGGCCCACGAAAACCTGGAGCCAGACCTGCCCCCTCCCACAAGTTTAGCCAAATAACCCCATTTTCAGTGCGTTACTATTATTATAAAGTAAATGAAGGTTGACAAGCTTAAGTAATAAGAATTGATGTCGTTGACATTGAAATGGGCACTGTAGTTGTGTTTACTGTCCTCTACTCCCTGCCGACTTTGCTTCCCCATTGACTTGCATTGGGTTTCGTGTTTCAGTCGGACCTTCGACTTTTTCCCATAGTCGGCTGATTTCGTTCGACTCGACTTTTGTGAAAGTCGGGTGGTCCGAAACCTGACTCGACCCTCCCGGAGGCAAAGTCGCTCATCTCTAGTGCTTAAGTTTACACCATGCCAAAGGGCTCATTCAGACATCAATGTTTTTTAAAAACGCACAAAAAAGGTACCGTTGTCATCAGTCTTTTGAGTCAATTCTTTCCATGATAGACAATAGTGTTGAGCGATACGATACTGCAAAAATGGGGTATCGGCCGATATTAGCTGTATCGGGCTTTCGATTCCGAGTACCGATATTTTCGTCATATCGGATACCGGAATCGGATTTGTCACTGTCACTGTGAGTGTCCGTCGGTCGGGTCTGTCAGGAGTCAGCGGCACTTACCTGGCAGAAGAATCCCGGGGGGTCACGTCCTGGACTGCTTGATGGCCGCCATTATCTTCTCCCTGGCGGTCACATGCAGTTTTTTCGCGATAACTGCAGTAAACTGCAGGGTAATCCCGGCCGTAAACCAGTCCGATGACGTCACCGCCGGGGAAGCAGGTAATCAGCTGTGCTGCGCCGGGATGAAGGCTCTGCCTGTCATTCTGATGTAGCAGAGCTGGATCGTCGTGGGACACTCGTTACAATGGACTGCGTCGGACTGGTGGTATACTGCTGTTTTTTTTTAATTTTTTTACAGGAGATCGATGGCGTCGCAGGATGAGACTGTAAATAAAAGTAATGAAAACTGGTTGTTTTTTTTATTAAATTAAAAATTTTTTTTATGAACATTCACCCGTCCGGGGTACATCAACAATTTAACTATATTACATACAGGGACCTGTCCGGGTTATTTATAATTCTTTGGCAGGGGTGTTCCAGGTACCACCTGGTACTCTTCTGATGCTTGCCAAACATCCGAGACACCAAGGACCACCAGGACCTGATAACGTCGTGTGGCCTGTACAGTCAAGTCGTGACCCGCTATTGTGTCTGTGTGGCCACCTCTTTCATCTCCCTCCGGGTCTGGAGCCCTATGTCACGGACTGAACGAACCCCGGGGGGCCTAACAGGCGCCGGGTACGGGCCAGCTATAGTTATCATGTCCATAGCTGGGGCTGCTGAGGAGACCACGAGGGAGCTGGGGAGATTTACGGCGTGGGGTGGGCACTTGTGTAGAGGCCTGGATGTGGGAGGCTGAAGGCTCCGAGGTCTCACAGGTTCCTGACACTCTGGGGAGAAAGGGTCGCACCTGGTAACATTTAGGGCGTACCATCCATTGTAACCCCATGTCGGGTGTAAGTCACCAAGTCTCCTGGCAACGGGTCCCTCCCCGGGTGTCCTTCTGGGAGGTGAGTCTCCACGTCCCGCCGGTCACAAAGACTTCTAATAAAGTCCAGGCTCCTGGATAAGCCCCAACCACCTTTTAGCTTAAAGTTCCGTACTGCACCCTTACGCCGCGGCTCCCACAGGGTTCCTTTTTCTTTTTTCATCCGGTCCTTATCTCCCGGTCCTTCTCCAGGTGACGTTGCCGAAGCTTTTGGGATTCTTGCTGCTCCCTTTGTCGCTCTGCTTCCCGCTCCCAACGTCTCCATCTTCCTCTGAGCCGGTTGTAATTCTCCTCCACCAGCTGCTCCATGTCTCCACCATCAAAAAGCCACTTACGATGCCCGGTTTGCGGCAGCTCTCCTGGCGCCCCCCAGTCCTGGCGGCGCTCACCTGTGGCGGAAGCAGCCCGGCTCTGGAACAGATGACAGTCGGGGCTCCGGTACAGACAGGTAGACCTCTGGTGCCTGCGCGGCCTCCTCCATGAGGACCGGTGTTGCTTCTTCTGTCTCAGCGACGGGGGCAGACAGCGGATCTGGGGGGCTGCCGGTGCCAGAGTTTTTTGCAGGAACGGGTGCCTCCACTGCGACAACGTCAACCGGATCACATTGCAAGGGCTAGGATGCCCCCCACGGACTCCTCTACTAGAACGGGTGCCTCACTTCCGGTACAGACACTTCAGTAAGAGGGATTGGCGCCGCTCCAAGTTTAGTTTTAGGGCACGCCAGCTGGCTTCCATCCTGGCGACCTCCTCCCGGTGCCGGGGCCCGGCCTCTTAGGTATCCTCCGCTTCTTGCAGCGTAGGAGGGTTTCCAGGCCGGGTGCCCAACGGTGGTTCCGTGGCGATCGGGGTCGCTTCCGTGGGGGGAGAGCTCTGACTGCTCCCATCCCTTCACACTTCTGCTCGTGTCCATTAGCCATCTCTGCCAAGTCACATGTGTCATTAGCATCTGGAAAGGGCCCTCTTTTGTAGGGAGGCGGGACCTTCGTGTTAGTTTCCGCACACTGAAAGGGGGATGAGGAGGCGGAACTGAAGAGCTGTGGGGCACGATCTTACATTGCAGTACCATTTAGAGTGGTCGGGGCCATCGTTTTCGCGCCACGAGTGAGTGTACACCCATAAAGAGCACGCCCTTCTTCTTCACCAGTGCCTCGTCGTGACGCAGATATAGCGGAAAAAAAGGCAAATACATTCTCTGATGATTTTAGCAATTCTCAAGCACAAAACCAGTTCAATTTAGGCACACAGGACTCGCTTATAGCGAGCTACAGAATCCTGTTCTTGACGCCCAAGTTGAGTCGCACAGAGCCAGAGGTTTTGGGGGTATCGGCACCGAGCCCGTCGACTTCTATAGGGTATGTCACGGCTTTACCCCGGGAATTGAATCAGTCTATTTTACTATGTAGAAGTGTATAAACTATAAATATATGTATTATATATAGTCACAATGACATGTATATATATATATATATATATATTATTATGTATTCTATGTGTGTATTTTTGTGTTTACAACGAAAGAAAGGTTTTTTTTTGTTGCATATTTTGTTCCATAGACTTACATGGGACTTCGGTATCGGAATCGGATATCGACATATTAGGATAATCGGCGATACCAATTTTGATACGATATTTTTAGATATCGAGCAGTATCGCTCAAAACTAATAACAAATTAAAAAATAATTTACAAAGCGTCTCCTATCCTTTACAATGTTAAACAGGAGAGCACAAGCTTTGCACGGAGATTCCCTCTATGTGCTTTAACGTATTTTACAACCGACTCATTGACCTTTGTGCTGGTACTTTTCACCCATGCTGCCGTAAAAAAACAGACATTTTTGGGGTTTTTGTGATACATGAACAGCCCCATAGTTATAATGAGTTTGAAAAACACGGATAGGACAGTACGGGCAACAGACGTCTGTGTTAGGCCTTAGACCAAGTATGATCATTTTGTTATTGACAATGTGATTTTACAGAAGGAAAAACTTTAAAAAAGTACTGTTGTGGAAGCCAGGTATGCCCCATTAATAGCAAATAAATAATGAA
>JARQOD010000005.1:461284964-461440794 GCA_033576555.1 Oophaga sylvatica
ATCTGGGGACCGTGGAAAGGCCCAGGCTGCTTCTAGTTGTGGGGTTTATTTAGGGGTCTGAAACCCCTATTGATCCCCAACCTTCTTGTTTTTGGGTCCCTTTTGGGGTTTTTTGCTCCTGTCCTCCTCACACCGAAACAAACACCATCTCAGCGTTAAGAAATAAACAGTTTGGGGGCTACAAATGAGTCATTTTTATGTGTGGGGGCACTATACAGTGACGGGCTTAACTATGTAAAAAAAGCTCTCTGTGTAGAGGGGGTGTCGGGGGGAACTAGCACAAAAATAAATGAAAAGTAAACACTTTTGTTATAGGTGAATTCTTTTGTGACTGTTAAAGGGTCAACGGGGATTATTACTTTCTTGCACTGCATTACTATTTTTCACAGTCAGGGCCCAAAAGTTTTGAGATGAACAAATAATAATTTTTAAAAAAGTTACTGCTTCACTTTTTTAATGGCAATTTGCATATACTCCAGAATGTTTAAAGAGTGATCGAAACAGCAATTACTTGCAAAGAATTTTTTGGTAGAAAATGAACTTTACCCCCCAAAACCATTTCAAAAATTCCACCGCCTTAAAGGCCGCAAAACCTCTTTTAGTGATTGCCCCATAACACGGGTTTGGGGGTTGATGGGACATGGCTGGAACAATCGTCATGTTAAAGTAAAAAGGGCACCACGGCCTTTAAAGGGCGGTGCTTGGCATCTTGTTTTTTTCTTTTAAACCCCAGGGTTATCATAAAGAAACACTGCGTCATATTGCAATGCACAAAAATGGCCTAACGGGGAAGATATCACACTAAAAGTTTGCACCTCGTCAACAATACGCATCATCAAGAATTTAAAGGAAGGGGTTCCATTATTGCCAAAAAGGCTCTAGAGCACCCAAAAAGACCAGCAAGCGCCGGACTGTCTCTTTTAAATGTTTCGTGCAGGGTCGGGGCCCCGAGTGCAGGCTTGCCGGAATGGCAGCGGGGTGAGTGCATCTGCACACAGGAGGGATTTTGGGCAAGGCCTGGGCTCAAGGAGGGCAGCAAGAAGCCACTTTCTCCAAAAAAAAACTCATGGCAACTGATATTTTGCAAAGGGACAGGGAGTGGATCTGAGGACGGGGTAAAGTAATTTCCTGATAATCCCCCCTTTTTGATTTTTTGGGACATCAGGAAAACGCCTATTCGGAGAGACAGGTGAGGCTACCCCCATCTTGTCTCTGCCAAGTTAAGATCCTGAAAAATTTCATGTGTGGGGGTTTCTTTCAGCCAAGGGAACGGCTCTCTCCATCTTGCTAAAAACACAGCCCTGAAAAAAGAATGATCCAATTCCTCCAAAACAACTTTCCCAACCCCCCAAGAGCTTTTGCGTCAACAATGCCTTTTCCAGCATGATGGAGCACCTTGCCATAAACAAGGTGAAAACTAATGGTGGGGCAAAAAAATGAGATTTTTTGGGTCCAAGTCCTGGAACTCCCCAGATCTTAATCCCATTGAGAACTTGTGGTCAATCATCAAGAGACGGGTGGACAAACAAAACCTAAAAATTCTGACAAAATGAAAGCATTGATTGTGCAAGAATGGACTGCTATCAGTCAGGATTTGGGTCCAGAAGTTGATTGAGAGCATGCCAGGGAGGATTGCAGAGGTCCTGAAGAAAAAGGGGTCAACACTGCAAATATTGACTTGCTGCATTAACTCATTTTTGTCAATATAAGCTTTTGTTACTCATATGTTTGCAATTATTATATTTCTGTCTGTGATAAAAACATCTACAAAACACCATAAAAACCAGAGGGCAGCAGATCATGTGAAAAATTAATATTTGTGTCATTCTCAGATATTTTGGCCATGACTGTAGAGGGTTGTTTTACATGTAGAGGCCATACAGTACCACATAGTATGTGCAGTAATGGTACACATACGGCAGTAGTGGCTCAGCATTGGGGTATCATCATGAGGATTTTTGTGCAGGTTGGGAATTTGTTTTTTTACTCATTTTATTGAAACCATTTAAACTTGTGTAACATAGTAGGAAGGCAGGAGAAGAGAGAAGAGTGTAGTTGCAGAGTATTGGGTCAATTGTAGAAAGTAGAGATTTAAATCAGGGAGACTATGCATTCTACTTCATTCACAGTTTTTCTGAACCATAAAAGGTCATCAAAATTTTATGGTAAAAAATGCTTATGATTTTCACAGTGTGCACCGTGACCTTGCATATGCATACACAGAACTTTCCAGGGATCCATCAATCCAGAATCCCGGCTCAGTGTAAAGGCTCAGGGATTTCAGCTAGAGCAGTGGCTATCTGAACATTGGGTGAGTAGTGTGAGCGATACTTTCCGATATCCAAAATATCGGATCGGATGGTATCGCCGATATCACTAAATATCGGCGATACCCGATACCGATACCGGAAGCCCCATGTAAGTCTATGGGAACAAAATATCGCAACTAAAAAAACACTTTCTTTCCTTGTAAACACAAAATATACACACATAGAATAAATATATATATTATATAATATATAATATTACATGTCTTTGTGACATATATATATACATATATTTATAGTTTATTCACTTTACATAGTAAATAGCCTCTGATTCAATTGCCGGGTAAAGCCGGCATTTGTGAAAAGACAGAAGCACCCGAGGGTCCAGTCGCCACAGAGATGTTGCATGCACCCAGCGGTGTGACAACTTACTCTCAGGTAAGGAGGAAAACCCCATTGACTCCAACCACTGCATTCAACAGTACACTATGCCAGCTGAGTTAGGCGGACCCAATGGGTGGTCTAGTCAGGCTGGTTAGAACAGGGTGTAGCTAGTTGGATGGGAGGGGTTGAGGCAGCCTTATGCTGCATGTCTTTGTAGTAAGAAATTTTTTTCCTTTCCTGCTTTCTTACTACGTCGCATACTCCACTCTGCTACATCACTCTGCACCATTGCTCTATCTCACATCTATCTGCCCTGGAAGGATAGGTGTTACTGTAGAAGACTTATCACCTACCTGCATACACCATCCCTTCCAGAGGACCGCACAGCAGCACTGGACACCCTGACCAGGTACTACAGGTGGCGTCACGACAAACTACACGAACATTCTATCATCCCTGGAAATTCCCACATTCCAGTGATCGCCCAGGTCACGGACCCGAGCTGTGCTACTCGTGACATCCCCCATAGAAGTCGACGTGATCGGTGCCGAGTACCCCCAAAACCCTGTCTCTGTGCGACTCAACTTCCCTCACTGTGCTGGCACTTTACATTTACAATGCCTCTGGGTTTTTTTTTTGGGGGGGTGGGGAACATTCAGACTTTTGCTATGGGGCCCATGATTTATATGTACGCCCCCGCTGCTGAGGCATGGTATTTAAGGCTGTTAAGGAGCCAACATACATGGACCTTTCCCGCAGCGTCGGACTGGAGTACCTTGGGCCCACCAGAGAAAATATATTCTTGCGGCCCAACATCATACTTCCCACCTTTGAATAAGGGAAAGAGGGACAAAGGCTGTGGCACGCTGTGAAAGCTGCAGAAAATTTTAGGCCATGCCACGTTGCCCACAGACTGTCAGGAGTTGGTGGATGCTTTAGTCCAGGTGTGGAGGAGATCCCTCACGAGGACCATCCGTCGCGCTCATCAGGAGCATGGCCAGAGTTGTAGGGAGGTCATACAGCATACCTCCCAAATTTGGAAGACAGGAAAGAGGATTAAAGGCTGCGGCGCGTGTTGCGCGCCGCTGAAAATTTTTGGCCACGCCCGACAACACCCATTTCACAGCTAATCACACCCCCTATCCTCGCCCCAAGCGTAACCATTTTGCATGTGATCACACTGACTGGTAATGAGGGCACAGTGGCTGGTATGAGGAAAAGAAGAAAGGCAGCGAGAGAGAAAGAACAAACAGAGAAAGAAAGAGGGAAAGAAAGAAAAGAGAGAAAGAAAGAAAGAGAGAAAAAAGAACAGAGAGCGAGAAGGAAAGAACAGAGAGCGAGAAAGAAAGACTAGAGAGAGAGCCATAGGCGTAGCTAGGGTTTTGTTTAGTGGGGGCAAAACTTCTGAGTGGGCCCATCATCAGAGAACCTCAGCAATGACCGCGCTGTTGGCCAAAAATAATCTATATATATAAAAAGACCAATATTGATATTACCGCCATATGGTCTGTGTTAACCCCTTCATGACCCAGCCTATTTTGACCTTAAAGACCTTTCCATTTTTTGCAATTCTGACCATGTCCCTTTATGAGGTAATAACTCAGGAACGCTTAACGGATCCTAGCGATTCTGAGATTGTTTTTTCGTGACATGTTGGGCTTCATGTTAGTGGTAAATTTAGGTCGATAATTTTTGCATTGGGTTGTGAAAAAAATGGACTTTGGCCAAAATTTTGAAAATTTCGCAATTTTCAAATTTTGAATTTTTATTCTGTTAAACCAGAGAGTTATGTGACACAAAATAGTTAATAAATAACATTTCCCACATGTCTACTTTACATCAGCACAATTTTGGGAACAACATTTTTTTTTGTTAGGAAGTTATAAGGGTTAAAAGTTGACCAGCGATTTCTCATTTTTACAGCAAAATTTACAAAACCATTTTTTTAGGGACCACCTCACATTTGAAGTCACTTTGAGGGGTCTATATGGCAGAAAATACCCAAAAGTGACACCATTATAAAAACTGCACCCTCAAGCTACTCAAAACTACATTCAAGAGATTATTAACCCTTCAGGTGCTTCACAGGAACTAAAGCAACGTGGAAGGAAAAAATGGACATTTTAATTTTTCCAACAAAATTTTTCTTTTAGCATCAATTTTTTCATTTTTGCATGGGCATCAGGATAAAATGGACCCTAAAATTTGTTGGGCAATTTCTCCTGAGTATACAGATACCTCATATGTGGTCATAAACCACTGTTTGGGCGCACGGCAGGGCTCAGAAGGGAAGGAGCGCCATTTGACTTTTTGAATGGAAAATATGCTGGAATATTTAGCGGTTGACATGTCGCATTTGGAGAGTCCCTGTGTGCCTAAACATTGGAGCTCCCCCACAAGTGACCCCATTTTGGAAACTAGACGCCGTAAGGAACTTATCTAGATGCAGAGTGAGCACTTTGAACCCCCAGGTGCTTCACAAATTGATCCGTAAAAAAAAGAAAGTACTTTTTTTTCACAAAAATTTTCTTTTAGCCTCAGTTTTTTCATTTTCACATGGGCAACAGGATAAAATGGATCCTAAAATTTGTTGGGCAATTTCTCCTGAGTACACCGATACCTCATATGTGGTCATAAACCACTTTTTGGGCACACGGCAGGGCTCAGAAGGGAAGGAGCGCCATTTGACTTTTTGAATGGAAAATATGCTGGAATATTTAGCGGTTGCCATGTCGCATTTGGAGAGTCCCTGTGTGCCTAAACATTGGAGCTCCCCCACAAGTGACCCCATTTGGAAACTAGACCCCCCAAGGAACTTATCTAGATGCAGAGTGACCACTTTAAACCCCCCGATGCTTCACAAATTGATCCGTAAAAAAAAGAAAGTACTTTTTTTTTCACAAAAATTTTCTTTTAGCCTCAGTTTTTTCATTTTACATGGGCAACAGTATAAATTGGATCCTAAAATTTGTTGGGCAATTTCTCCTGAGTACACAGATACCTCATATGTGGTCATAAACCACTGTTTGGGCGCACGGCAGGGCTCAGAAGGGAAGGAGCGCCATTTGACTTTTTGAATGGAAAATTAGCTCCAGTCGTTAGCGGACACCATGTCATGTTTGGAGAGCCCCTGTATGCCTAAACTTTGGAGCTCCCCCACAAATGACCCCATTTTGGAAACTAGACCCCTAATAAACTTATGCAGATGCACAGTGAGCACTTTGAACCCCCAGGTGCTTCACAAAACTTTATAACGCAGAGCCGTGAAAATAAAAAATCATTTTTTTTTCTCAAAAAATTATTATTTAGCCCCATATTTTTTATTTTCACAATGGTTACAGGAGAAATTGGACCCCAAAAGTTGTTGTCTAATTTGTCCTAAGTACGCTAGTACCTCACATGTGGGGGAGAACCACTGTTTGGGCACACGTCAGGGCTTGGAAGGGATGTAGTGACGCTTTGAAATGCCGACTTGATGGAATGGTCTGCGGGCGGGCAGAGCCCCTGATGTGCCTAAACAGTAGAAACCCCCCACAAGTGACCACATTTTGTAAACTAGACCCCTCAAGGAACTTAACTAGATGTGTGGTGAGCATCTTGAACCCCCACGTGCTTCACAGAAGTTTGTAATGCAGAGCCGTGAAAATAAAAAATCATTTTTTTCCTCAAAAACTGATTTTTTTAACCCGCAATTTTTTATTTTCACAAGGGTAACAGGAGAAATTGGACCACAAAAGTTGTTGTACAGTTTGTTGTAATGTATGTAGTACAGTTCATATAGCGTCTTGTGCTTGGGTGCAAGGATCCAAGGCTTACAGGAGTCAAGTCACAGGTTCACTGCAGGCTAGATTCTGAAGCACTGATTGCTCAGCTGTGGCTGCTTAAGAAGCAAAGGAGAGAATCAGGGCGGGAACATGCAAGCTGGAAACTCCATTTTGACTGAGGGCAAGATAGCTGCAGCAAGACAGAAAGTAAAATGGCTGACGAACAAACTGAGTTTCAGGAATATATACATAGAACCTTACATTACTCCCCCTTAAGGACAACCTCCGGATGACCTCAGACCAGGCTTGTGTGGGTACCTCTGATGAAACTGACGGAGCAAGCGAGGAGCATTAACGTTATTGACTGGTTCCCATGAGTTGTCCTCCACTGGGTAGCCCTGCCATTTAATCAGATATTGTAACTGATTTCTATACAACCTGGAATCTAAAATCCTTTCCACCACAAATTCTTCCTGACCATCGACCAGCACTGGGTCAGGGCAAGGAGAAGAACGTCCAGGAAACGTATTGGGTGTCGCAGCCTTTAGTAGGGATACATGAAAGACAGGGTGGATTCTCATAGTTCTGGGCAGTTGAAGACGACAAGCAACGGCACTTATAATTTTACTGATTTTATAGGGTCCAATGTACTTATGTCCCAACTTAGACGATGGAATCCTTAACTTAAGATTTCTGGTTGACAGCCAGACCAAGTCTCCTACCTTGAAAGCTGGTGCAGGTTTACGAAATTTATCTGCTGCTTTCTTATACCTTTCCTGAGCCGATTCCAGATTTTCCTTTAGAAGATCCATATTCTTCTGTAAAGACGTGATTCTTTCAGCCACTGCTGGTAAAGGCGTTTCTATGGGAAATCGTGGTAGAATGTTAGGATGATAACCTAGATTAGAGTAAAAGGAGACTGTTTAGTGGAGGCACTCTGAGAGTTGTTATACGAGAACTCAGCTAATGGAAGTAGATCCACCCAATCATCCTGTAGGTGGCAGATAAAGCAGCGGAGATACTGCTCCAGGGTTTGATTGGTTCGTTCGGTCTGTCCATTAGTCTGGGGATGAAAAGCAGAAGAAAGGTTTACTTTAATGTCCAATGCTGCACAGAAATTTTGCCAAAACCTAGAAGTGAATTGCACCCCTCGATCCGAAATAACCTCATCCGGTACTCCATGTAAGTGAAACACATCTTTAATCATCAAATCTGATGTCTGTTTTGCAGTGGGTAAGCCGACACAAGGGATAAAATGAGCTGCCTTTGTTAGACGGTCAACCACCACTAGAATGGTGTTCTTCCCCTGAAAGGTTGGTAACTCCACAATGAAGTCCATAGAAATGGATCCCCACGGGCGGGACGGGGTGGGAAGAGGCTGTAACAGACCAGTTGGTGAGGAGCGAGGTGTTTTGCATCTTGCACAGACCTCACATGAAGTGACATAATTCAAAACATCCTTCCTGCAAGTGGGCCACCAAAAGAAACGAGAAAGAAATTCCTGTGTCTTTAGAATTCCTCTATGCCCAGCTATCTTGGAATCGTGAATGAGTTGCAATACTCTTAATCTGACTGTTTCAGGAATATACAGACGTTGTCCCTGAATCCACACACCATTCTTAAAGACAAGACTTACGTCCCTTGGGGGTTGTGCCAAAAAGGAATCCGCATGGTATGCTTCCTTGATGTCCTTAAGTAGGTCTTGATTATGAATTACTCCTAGGAATCTAGAGTCAGGAAGAATAGTCTTAGGAGGAGTAATTGGACGTGTCTCTGCTGAGTAAATCCTAGAGAGTGCATCAGCCTTTCCATTGCGCGATCCTGGTCTATAAGAGATGATAAAATTAAATTGGTTTAAGAAAAGATTCCAGCGAGCCTGGCGAGGAGTCAGGCACTTAGCCGACCTGATAAACTCAAGGTTACGATGGTCTGTCAGGACGACTATTTG
Organism: Oophaga sylvatica; assembly: GCA_033576555.1. Classification (NCBI taxonomy): domain Eukaryota; kingdom Metazoa; phylum Chordata; class Amphibia; order Anura; family Dendrobatidae; genus Oophaga; species Oophaga sylvatica. The sequence goes on from JARQOD010000005.1 coordinate 461,293,328, forward strand.
CTGTGCAGCTCCCTGAAGAAGGTGTCTCCATTCTTTGAAGGCGGCAATAATGGCCAACAACTCTCTATTGCCCACATCGTAGTTCCTCTCAGCCGAAGACAACTGCTGGGAAAAGAAGGCACAGGGATGCAAGACATTCTTCTCACCTGTTCTCTGAGAGAGTATAGCTCCAACGGCACAGTCTGAAGCATCCACCTCTATTATGAAGGCAAGCTCGGGGTTGGGATGTACTAGGATAGGTGCAGTGGTAAATTTATCTTTTAGACGGGAAAATGCTTCCTGGGCTTGGGGAGTCCAGGAAAACCTAGACTCTTTCCGGGTAAGTTGAGTGATAGGTGACACTACCTCAGAGAAATTTCTAATGAAACGTCTATAGAAGTTGGCAAACCCGATGAAGCGCTGTACCTCCTTCACATTTCTAGGACTTGGCCAATCCTTGATGGCTTGGGTTTTGCTTCCATCCATACTAATTCCTTGTGTAGACAGTACATACCCCAGAAATTGAATTTCGTCCTATGGAATTCACACTTTTCAAGTTTGATGTAAAGATGATTTTGTCTTAGACGTTCCAAGACCATTCTCACATGTCCATGATGTTCCTCTGTGGAGTTAGAAAAAATTAGAATATCATCCAAATAAATTACCAGGAATGTATCTAGGAGATCCTGAAGATGTCATTCACCAAGTGTTGGAAAGTGGCTGGGGCGGTACTCAGACCAAAAGGCATAACTAGATATTCAAAGTGTCCATAGCGTGACCTGAATGCAGTCTTCCATTCATCCCCAGGTCTAATACGGACTAAGTTATAGGCCCCCGAAGATCTAGTTTAGAAAAAATTTTGGCATGTCGCACTCTCTCCAATAACTCAGGGATTAAAGGCAATGGATAACGGTTTCTAATAGTAACCTTATTGAGTTCCCTATAGTCTACGCATGGTCTCAGAGATCCATCTTTCTTCTTTACAAAGAAGATGGGTGCACCTGCAGGAGATGAAGAGGGGCGTATGAAGCCCTTGGCTAGATTTTCATCTATGTAATCCTTTAAAGCCTTTAGCTCGGGCCCCGCCAGGGGGTAGATCTTACCAAAAGTTATCTCTGCTCCAGGCAATAATTCAATTGGACAATCATATGGACGGTGAGGAGGAAGCTGGTCAGCGTTCTTCTTGTCACATAAATCCACATAGTCCTGGTATACAGCTAATAGTTCAGGGACTGACATGATTCCTTTAGGAACAGAGCAAGCTGAAACTTTTGGACTCATCTGTTTCTCTGGAAAGTGTAATTCCTTGGTCTCCCAGTTAATGGTAGGATTCTGAGCCTGCAGCCATGGTAGCCCTAGAATAATGGGAAAGTGGGGAGAAGAGATAAGCATAAAGGACAGTTTCTCTTGATGATCTTTACCCATAAGAACCCTCAAAGGCTCTGTTTCCTGATCCACTGGTCCAGAGGTCAGCAGGGAGCCATCCACAGTTTCCATCTGTTCTGGAGTAGCCTTCTTCACTGAACGTATCCCCTGTTTCAGAGCAAAGGAGACATCCATAAAATTTCCACTTGCCCCTGAGTCGATCATAGCAGAGCTAGACACCCAAGCTGAGTCAACCCAGAGTTTGATGGAAAGAAAGCAATGAGAATTGTTTTTCTTACAACTCAGCTGGGACACCGCTGAGGAAACTTGAAAAATGGCAGCGTTTACACAGTCAACGTCCTCAGAGGTAACGGAGTTTAAGTCCGAGAAATCAAGATCTGTTGCTGCAGATCTCTCTGGAGCCTGAGGCTCGGACCTGACAGATCCCCTCTCGCAACACTCACAATGAATGAGTGCTGCAGTAGTCTTACGAGAACGGCTGGGTCAGTTTATAATGAAGTGCCCTGACTTACCACAATAGAAACATAGATTCTCTTTAAAACAATGTTCCTTGCGTTCATCACTAACCCGTCGTTGTAAAGAGTCTACCTGCATGGGTTCAGGTTCAGGTTCCCGTGTAATCCTACTCAAAGGTTCGTTAGCTGGAGAGGAAGGTAGGAAAAGGTTAGTACGATTGCTTTCGAACCATCTCTCTTGCCTGCGTTCAGTCAGACGAGTATCAATACGGATGCAGTAGTTAATAAAGTCACCTAACGCAGTGGGAGGGTCGGCACGAGCAAGTTCATCCTTAATCAGTGGAGATAACCCTTTCGAAAAATAGATTTTTTGGCGGAACTGTCCCAGGTGGTATCAAGGGCCCATCTCCTGAAATCCAAGGCATATTCAGCTACCGAGTGCTTACCTTGGCGCAAAGCTAACATGGCTGCTTCAGCTGCTGCACCTCGATTGGGGTCATCAAACACCTGCCCCATGGCTGAAATAAAATCATCAAGGTGATTCAAACAATCATCCTCAGTCTCAATCAGAGGGTTTGCCCACATTAAAGCCTTGTTGGTAAGCAACATAATTATAGTAAGCACCTTAGATCGTTCAGTGGGAAATTGTGAAGCATGTGCAGAAAAAAAAAGATTGCATTGATTAATAAATCCCCTGAATTTCTCACGTTCACCGCCAAAACGAAAAGGGGGCAACTTGGGAATCCCAGCACTCGGGGCTACGGCAGGAGCCTGGACTCGCCCTCTAGAACCTCAATCCTGGCTCGCAAATCCTGGGTAGTCTGTCCAACCACTTGCAAATTGTGATTATTGAGGTCCTGTAGATTTGTAAAACGGGTCTTTATATTCTGCAAATCTGCAAGGATATTATCAGTCACTCCGCAAAGTTCCTTTATGCGGGCCTCCATTTTCCAGATCTTTTAAGACAGGATTACTGGAAGAAGAGGAGAGAAAAAAAATAGTGTTCACCTGTGGCAACACTGCAGAGAGAAAAAAAAAATAAGGGAACTGCTCACCTGGAATGGTTGTGAGAAGTCACAACCACTATCATCACAGAAAGTTTCAACCAGACATCTGATATCCAGAGTTACAGCAGACAAAAAAGAGAAAAGAAAGGAAAAAAAAAAAAACAATAGTGTTTACCTGTGGTAACACTGCAAAAAGAAAAAACTTAAGGGAATTGCTCACCTGGAATGGTTGTGAGAAGTCACAACCACTGTCATCACAGAAAGTACAACCGGACGTCTGATATCCACAGTACAGCAGACACAGCCTTCCAGACCCAGCAGACACTAACGTTTTGGCTTCAGAATCTTGTAATGTATGTAGTACAGTTCATATAGCGTCTTGGCTTGGGTGCGATGAAAACACAGGAGTCACAGGTTTGATATAGAAAAGTCCTGTATTACTTCATACAAGTTGGCAGAAATAGTCACACAGTTTGCAGACACAGAAACAGGAGACACAGCAGGCCAGAGTAATCCAAGCTCAGCAATCACTCTCCAATACAGATTCAGGATCTTCTTCTCTGTTACCGTAAGTCCATGCAAACGTGGGTCTTTCAAAGAGCAGGGTTCAGAGTCCACAAGTGCTTCAGAGTTCCTCAGTAGGAATAGCTGGAGTACAAGGTCCAAGGCTTACAGGAGTCAAGTCACAGGTTCACTGCAGGCTAGATTCTGAAGCACTGATTGCTCAGCTGTGGCTGCTTAAGAAGCAAAGGAGAGAATCAGGGCGGGAACATGCAAGCTGGAAACTCCATTTTGACTGAGGGCAAGATAGCTGCAGCAAGACAGAAAGTAAAATGGCTGACGAACAAACTGAGTTTCAGGAATATATACATAGAACCTTACATTTGTCCTGAGTACACTGGTACCCCATATGTGGGGGGAACCACTGTTTTGGCGCATGGGAGAGCACAGAAGGGAAGGAGCGCCATTTTGGAATGCAGACTTGATGGAATGTTCTGTGGGCGTCATGTTGCCTTTGCAGAGCCCCTGATGTGCCTAAACAGTAGAAACCCCCCACAAGTGACCCCATTTTGGAAACTAGACCCCCCAAGGAGCTTATCTAGATGTGTAGTGAGCACTTTGAACCCCCAAGGGCTACACAGAAGTTTATAACGCCGGGCCATGAAAATAAAAAATCATATTTTTTCCACAAAAATGATCTTTTAGTCCCCAATTTTTTATTTTCCCAAGGGTAACAGGAGAAATTAGACCTCAAAAGTTGTTGTCCAATTTGTCCTGAGTACGCTGATATCCCATATGTGGGAGAAAACTACTGTATGGGAACACTTCGGGGCTCGGAAGGGAAGTAGTGACGTTTTGAATTGCCGACTTGATGGAATGGTCTGCGGGCGTCATGTTACGTTTGCAGAGTCCCTGATGTGCCTAAACAGTATAAACTCCCACAAGTGACCCCATTTTGGAAACTAGACCCCGCAAGGAACTTATCTAGATGTGTGGTGATCACTTTGAACCCCCAAGTTCTTCACAGAAGTTTATAACGCAGAGCCGTGAAAATAAAAAATATTTTTTTTTCCACAAAAATAACTTTTTTAGTTCCCAATTTTTTTTCCCAACAGTAACAGGAGAAATTAGACCCCCAAAGTTGTTGTGCAATTTTTCCCGAGTACGCTGATACCCCATATGTGGGGGTAAACCACTGTTTGGGCACACGTCGGGGCTTGGAATAAAGGGAGCACTGTTTGACTTTTTGAACGCAAAATTTGCAGGAATCAATGGTGGAACCATGTCGCGTATGGAGATCCCCTGATGTACCTAAATAGTGGAAACCTCTCAATTCTAACTCCAACCCTAACCCCAACACACCCCCAACCCAACCCTAACCCTTACACATCCCTAACCCTAATACAAACCCTAACCATAACCCTAACCCCAACACACCCCTAACCCTAATCCCAACTCTAACCATAAACCTAACCACAAGCCTAACCCTAATCCCAACCCTAACCCCAAAACACCCCTAACGCTTATCCCAACCCTAACCCTAATCCCAACCTTAACCCTAATTCCAACCCTAACCCTAATTCCAACCCTAACCCTAGTTCTAACCCTTACCCTAGTTCTAACCCTTACCCTAGTTCTAACCCTAACCCTAGTTCTAACCCTAAGGCTGAGTTCATATTGCGTTTTACCAGCCCGTTCAACACGTAGCGTTGACGGGCTGGTAACGGTATAGCATAACGCGATCGCGTTATGCTATACCCGCTAGTGCAGAGGAATCAGCGATGATTCATCTGTGCTAGCGGTGATGGAGCCCAGACGCTGCAGTCTGCGTCCAAGGCTCCGTCACTGAATGACGACACGTCGCAAACGCATGCCGCTTCATGGCATGCGTTGCGATGCGCACACAAATGGGGTGAATGGCAGCGTTAACGGACTGCGTTACACCGCGTTATACCGCGGTGAAACGCAGTCCATCTAACGGACTGCCATAATGCAATATGAACCCAGCCTGACCCTAAGGCCCCGTGCACACGTTGCGGATTCACTTGCGGATGTTTCTAAAATCCGCAGGTAAAACGACCTGCCTTTTACCTGCGTATTTAGCGTGGATTTGCTGCGGTTTTTCTCTGCGGTTTTACACCTATAATGGAATAGGTGTAAAATCGCTGCGGAATCCGCACAAAGAATTGACATGCTGCGGATTTAAAACCGCAGCAAATCCGCGCTGAAAAATCTGCAGCATGTGCACAGCGTTCTTTTTTACCATTTATTTGCATTCTACTGTACATGGTTTCTGGATCTGCTGTGGATTAGCAGCGAAATCCGCTGCGGATCAGCAGCGAAATCAGCTGCGGATTAGCAGCGAAATCAGCTGCGGATTAGCAGCGAAATCCGCTGCAGATCAGCAGCGAAATCAGCTGCGGATCAGCAGCGAAATCAGCTGCAGATCAGCAGCGAAATCGCTGCTGTCGCAGTGATTCGTGCTGACGCAGCTGATTTCGTGCTGATGGCTGCTGATCCGCAGCGAAATCGCAGCGGATCAGCAGCGAAATCAGCGCGGATCAGCAGCGAAATAGCTGAGGACAGCAGCAAATCAGCTGCGGATCAGCAGCGAAATCCGCTGCGGATCAGCAGCGAAATCCGCTGCGGATCAGCAGCGAAATCGCTGCGGATCGCAGCGAAATCCGCTGCGGATCAGCAGTGAAATCAGCTGTGGATCAGCAGAAAAATAGTGCGGATCGCAAGAATCAGTGCGGATCCGCAGCAATCCAAGTGTGCACAGGGCCTAATAGGAAAAAAAAAAATTCTTTATTATTTTTCCCTACCTATGACAGGGGGGGTTCACTTACTTTTTTTATTTTGATCACTGTGACAGTTTATCACAGTGATCAAAATAATTTTTTTGTCTAGGCAGGGCGCACTGCGCATGCGCCGGCCGGCGGGCGCACTGCGCATGCGCCCGCCATTTTCCAAGATGGCGGCGCCCATGAAGAGGCCCGGGCGGACGCCGGGACCGATCCAGGGACATCGGTGGATCGGGAGAGGTGAGTAGGGTGGTCGGAAGGTTAGGGGGGGGATCGGAAGGTGGGGGCACCGGAGCAAAGGAGGAGGGGAGCTGTTAGTGACGGCGGTGACCGATCGCTGCCATCTTTCGGTGGCGGCGGCCGATCGCCGCCGTGAATCCGTGTGGGGGGGTCAGGGCTCGGTGTCCAGCCATGGGAGATACTATTGCAGCATCGGCCATGGCTGGATTGTAATATTTCACCAATTATATTGGTGAAATATTACAGATTGCTCTGATTGGCTGTTTCACTTTTAACAGCCAATCAGAGCGATCGTGGCCACGGGGGGGTTAAGCCAACCCCCTGTGGTGAAGCACAAAGGGTCCTGTGCCGGCGGGTCGGGTGACCTTTCAGTGACCCCGGTCACCCGACCCGCAGGGACGCGATCCTTTCATGACGCCACATAGGCGTCATGGGTCGGATTGGCACTGATTTTCATGACGCCTACGTGGCGTCATGGGTCGGGAAGGGGTTAAATAATACCAGTCCTACAGAACATATAGATTACAGCACAGGTACAGATAATGACTTACCGCTGATGTTCTTTCTAATGGAATTGTTCACTTTTCATGTCTTTTCCATCTGGCCCACACCGACATGACGACTTCTCCAGCCAGGACTCGACTGCACCCCCATTAAAAAAAAATAAAAAAAATACTCACCTCCCGGCTCCTGTGCTGCTCACTGTTCTCCCTTTCAGCGTCTGACAGCGGGCGCGGGCAGGTGATGTTATTGTGCCCGCTGTCATACGCTGAGAGGGGGATTATGGGAGACAAGGAGCGCTCGCTCCTTCTCTCTCTATGCGGTCAGCTTTATCGGCTGGATGCCGATACAGCTGACCCTCCGATGACGGGTGGGGGGCCCACTGCTGGCACTGGGCCCCCCAACGCCTGTTCAGGCCCCATAGCTTCCGGGCGGCAGAGCAGGGAGAGCGATTCTCCCTGCTCTGCCGCAGAATGTAACTGTATCGTAGCTCCGGGTGGGCCCCCTCAGAGCGCGGGCCCCGGGGCCACCGCCCCCTCTGCCCTGCGACCTATCCTTTCAAATCAGGGCCCACCACGCAGGAGCTGGGGCCCACCGTAGGTTTCTCCGGTGTCCCGGTGCCTCAGTCCGACCCTGCTTGCCAGCCTGATAATACCAGGCCACAGCAGTCTGCTTATCTTTGCTGGTTAACAAAAATAGGGGATCCCCTCGAAAAAAAATTGGCGTGGGGTCCACCCTATTTTTGTTAACCAGCCAGATGAAGCAGACTGCTGAGGCCTCGTTTTTCAGGCTGGTAATGAGCCAATATCCATGGACCTTGGCAGCCTGATAATACCAGGCCACAGCAGTCTGCTTAGCTTGGCTGGTTAACAAAAATAGGGGATCCCCTCGAAAAAAAAACGGCGTAGGGGTCCCCCTATTTTTGTTAACCAGCCAAGTAAAATGCAGACTGCTGCGGCCTGGTATTAAAAGACTGTCAAGGCCCATGGATTTTGGCCCTCAACAGCCTGATAATACCAGGCTACAGCAGCCCCACATTTGGCGCATCAAAAGATGTGCCAATTGTGGCACTTTACCCGGCTCTTCCCACTGCCCTGTAGCGGTGGCAAGTGGGGTAATAAGGGGTTAATGTCACCGTTGATTGCACGGTGACAATAAGCCCGGTTAATAATGGAGAGGTGTCAATAAGACACCGATTCATTATTAATCCCAAAGTTTTTAAATGTATAAAAAAAAAGACACAGCAAGAAAAAAGTATTTTAATGAAATAAAAGAGACAACACAGTTTTCATTTCTTTTATTATACTCTCATTCCTGCGACGCCATCGATCTCCTGAAAAAAAAAGGAAAAAAACAAACCAACAGTATACCACCTGTCCGACGCAGTCCATAGTAACGACTGTCCCACGACGATCCAGCTCTGCTACATCGGAATGACAGGCAGAGGCTGTCATCCCGGCGCAACACAGCTGATTACCTGCTTCCCCGGCGGTGACGTCATCGGACTGACTGCTTTACGGCCGGGATTACCCAGCAGTCACTGCAGTTATCGCGAGAAACTGCATGTGACCGCCGGGGAAAGATGATGGCGGCCATCAACCAATCCAGGCCGTGACCACCGGAGATCTTCTGCCAGGTAAGTGCCGCTGACTCCTGACAGACCCGACCGACGGACACTCACAGTGACAGTGACAATTCCGATTACGGTATACGATATATGGGAAAAATCGAAAGTCAATATCGAAAGTCCGATACAGCTAATATCGGCCGATACCCGATACTTGCGGTATCGTATCGCTCAACACTAATGGTGAGGGCCAAACAGACAATGGTGAAGAGCAGAGGGACCAAAGAGGTGAGCAGCAAGTTGAATATAAGGATTTTTTTTCACATATTTTGTTTATTATGTTCTGAGGTCTGGAAAAAACCCATACCATAATATGAGACATTAAATTCAGTGAGAGCAACTTCTCTGCAAAGTTAATTTCCCAGGAAAAAACTTGTGAATAGATGAATAGGAACTTTGTCTGATCTGCTCATCTCTAGTGCGGAGAATCATGTTGCCAGGTCACTTTTTCTGAATAATGAATGTTGAAAAACAAAACATAAATAATAATGGCATAATTGCAATTTTTGTTCACAATTTCTCCACACTTGGAATGTTTTTCTTGTTTCTCAGTACATGATATGGTAAAGTGGTAGATGACATTCAATACTATATTTTACCCCACCAAACACAAGCATAGTCTCTATTTGATGTAACAGCAGAGTCTCATCATGTCCTATATGTTAGATATCACACAGTCTCAGTGTATCTTATATTATATATACAGCAGAGTTTCAGTGTATACTGTGTGATGTGAACAGTAGTCACAGTCTATACTATGTGAAGTATACAGCAAAATCTCAGTGTTTGCTATGTGATGTATGTAGCAGAATCTCAGTGTATCCTATGAAATGGATACAGCAGAGACTAAGTGCATCTTGTGTGAATACAGCAGCTTAAGTGTATCCTATAAGATGTTAAAAATAGAGCCTCAGACTATTATATGAATTATAAAACTTGGCACTCAGATGAGTAATAGATTGTGGAAATTATAATAAAATAACTACAATCCAACAAACAAGACGTTTCGGTTTTAACATCATACCTTCATCACTAAACGGATTGCCCAAACAGAGACATGTCAAAAGAAGGCAAGCACAGAGGTATATGAACAATAGCCACTCCTCAGGAGAACGTAATTCACCGTATTTTTCAGACTATAAGACACACCCCAAGTTTTGGGGTAGAAAATAGCAGAAAAAAATATTTTTATAAGAATGGGGTCCGTCTTATTGTCCAAATTTAAGGTATCTTACCTGAGGGCCGGCGGTGGTACAGCGGGGTCACAGGAGGCATGGTCCCTTCCTCAGGAAGCCGGCGGTGGCAGAAGTGGGGCAATGCTGCAGTCCCTGGGTGCGACGCTGTGGGTGCAGTGTCAGTGGTGAGGCAGAGCTCTGGAGCAGGGTCCCCTTCCTCAGGATGCTGGCGTCAGAAATGTGTTCACGCTGCGGCCTGGTATCCATGCCGGGTACCTGGTGTCCACGCCACGGCCCGGTGTCCACGCTGTGGCCCGATGTTTCCACGCCATGGCCTGGTGTATCATCAGTTTCCCTGCGGCCATCTTCCTGAAGATGTGGGCCACTGGAGGCTTAAGGAAAATGGACGCCGGAGGCCATGCATGTGCAGATTGAGATCTCGGCGGCCATTTTCCTGAAACCGACTGCCGCTGACATCTCAGTCTGTGCCTGTGCAGCCTCTGGCGGCCATTTTCTTGAAGCCTCAGGTGGTCCATGGCTTGAGCTTAAGGAAGATAGCTGCAGGGAAATTGGTGATGCACTTGGCTCTGCTCGGTGGGACACCGGGCTGCGGTATGGACACCGGGCATCAGCATGGACACCGGGCCATGGTGTGGACATATTTCTGCCACCGTCATCCTAAGGATGGGACCCCACTCAGGTGCACTCTGCACCGCACATCGTCGCAGCATCGCCACACCTCTGCAGCCGCTACACAACTGCCACAACCCCCCCGGTAAACTTGCGTTTGCACTATAAGATGCACCCCCCATTTTCCTCACAAAATTTTTAGGAAAAAAGTGCGTCTTATAGTTCGAAAAATACAGTAATTAATACAGAGCTATATTTTGCAACCTTGACTGAGTATCTAAAGGTCCAATGAATCCCTAGAGGCCTCAGAGTTCCAACACACCCTACAATATTTCGTGACAATCCTGAATATTTTAAGGCTAAGTGCACACATTGAGGAATGTTTGCAGAATATTCCTGAGCAAAACCAGACTTTTTTCGCGGCAAAAACACACGGTTTTGTGCGGATTTGACGCGTTTTACCGCGATTTTTTCCTGAACTTTCTAGGTCAATAATATAGCGGGAAAAACGCTAGAATTCCATGAAATTAATGAACATGTTGCTTCTTTTTCCGCGATGCGTCTTTTTCGCGGAAAAAAACGCACCATGTGCACAAAAATTGCGGAATTCATTCTAAATGATAGGATGCTTAATTCATGCATTTTTGACGCGTTTTTTCCCGCGAAAAAAACGTGAAAAAAACGCAAATAATCCTGAACGTGTGCACTTAGCCTAAAGTGTTTGAGTAATTTTTAAGCAAATGCTCGTTTGACTTAATTAACATAACGATCAAACACCTGCAGAAAGCCATTGCTTCTATCAAGGATAATGTGACCAGCATTGAAACCCAGCTGGTTTCCGTAACTTCAGCTGAGGACTTTTCAACTTTAAAGTCTAGATTACCTCAAATCTAGAACAGCATCGAAGAGATACTGAGGCTAAGAAAAAATCTAAATTCCTGAGGGATTCTGAGCACTACCAATTTAACAGAGTATACAAATGGCAAGACAATTACTCTGGACAATGTAATTACAGAAATCTCAGATTGTCTGCGACTATTCGGCATCAGGTTAGAACGACAAGCATCGAGGTTATATAGCCCTCCCTGTTCCTTTTTAAGGACCCTGCAGGAGACCACAAAGAAGAAGACCTGGAGAGGAGGCCAATGAAAGAGAGGTCTCAGACACATAAGGTTCACTCGGTCCCAGGTAAACCCTTCCTAGTTGTAAAAATTTCCACTAAACCCATGGGTATTGCACAACTGTTATTATAATAAAAGGGTTTGTCATTCTGTGCAATGTACAAGTACAGTAGATTTCATCTAGAAGTGGATTTACAACATTTTTATCACAACCTATGTCTGAAGGCTCCAGTGACCAATCTGCACCTTGCCACCCTGCCTGATGTCACTATTACGTCAGAGGGATCATGCGGTATGGTCTCCACACTTGCACCAATGTGATGTTCTGCACCATCTTGGACTGCTGCCATATGTGAAGGTTGACACCAGAGAGATCATGCAAAATCCCACCACTTCCACCACATGCAATGAACCCAAACCTTGCCACCCCACTTGACATCAGTATTACGAAGGATGGATCACATGGTACCTTGCACTAAGGTAATGTTCCACACCCTTGGGGACACATAATGTTAGTTTGGCACTGTTTTACACAGACATCCACATGTCCATATGGGAGCGAGAGAAGGTGGCCAAGCAGCTGCTGATGTGGCGCCACACTCGCTCACAAACTTGACAGGCTGAGAGGCCCCTTTCACTACCACTAGTGAAAGAAAGAGTTTCTAGCCCTGTAGAACTTCGATCAGTTCCTCATTAGATATAAGTCCGGTCTGTTATCGGGATTATATCGGGCTAGAAACCAATACACTATATACACAATGGTTATACATATACTATGGTAAGATATGCAAATACAGGAGAAGTACAAAAGATATAAGCAGATGAATCATGCCAATTACTGGTTTGGTGTTTGACCATGTATGCTGGGCCACATGAGAGCATGGGTTTCCAGCTGTTTCCAGTTCCAGTTTCCAAGCACATTACTCGACATGCCCCCCACAAGCATGACAATGAGAAAGAGAGCTCACATAGCCTTACGCAAGCTGTTATGTTTAGGTAGCTGAGGAGAAAAAGCAAAAACAGTAATACACCAGAGAGGCTGGAAACTATTGGATTGCAGTAACCTAAACTAACCGCCACACTACAGTAGAAGTAGCCGTGGAGCATACCTACGTGATCCTAGACACCTCGTCACAGCCGGAGAGATAGCTACACCTAAAGGCAGAAAGATGAATGCTATCTGCCCTGGAGCAGAATCCCCAAAGAAATAGGAAGCCCCCGAACATGTAATGGCGGTTAGACAAGAAGAAAACACGGACACAGACAGAAAATAGAATGAGCAAACGCTTGGGCCCAATCTGTCTAGCTAGAAAAGTATAGGAAAGAATTCTGACTGCAACCCAAAAAAAACCCTGACAAAAATACCAACACTTCTGATATAACAAAAAACCTGAGATCACACAATCTCTACCACCTAAATCAGATCTCTGGTGTAACACACAGCAACACAGCAAATAAAAAGTGACAAAGGAACAAAGCAAAAATGCAAACACACAATGAGCACAATTGCAGCGCAAGACCCCAAAAGGGGACCAGGCTGCAGTCCACAGCAAGCAGCAAACCAGCAGTGAAAATCCAACAGAGGAAAAACAAAACAAAACACTTATTTGAATAAGAGCAGGAAAGCAAGATGTGCTCCAAGCAAGAGCAGGAGGAACAATTGATTACCTGCAAGGCTGCTGGGAACTCAGGTCACTTATATCATACCATTCAGAGCCAGCTGAAGGCCATTCAGTAATTAGTTCATTACCCTCAGCAACCACAGGAGGGAGCCCCAGCTCAGAAGTCGCCTCCAAGGTATTCACAACAGCAAGCCTTTATCCCCTTGGTTGTTCACTCCTTTCCACCAATAGGATGGGCATTATGCCCCTCCCCTGGATGTTCGTAGATAAAACTCCCAAAACCTGTGAGGGATCATAACTTCCCAACGGAAGATCATAGAGCGGCATCCTATTCGACCGAGCATATGACTGGAGGAAGTTTGAATGAAGCATTCACACAGTGTGGGCTTTACAAGTGGTCATCCTCTATGAGCCTGGATACTAGCTGGTGGGGCTGGACCACCTGCTGATCCAGGTGTCCTGTTATAGCTACACATGCTGAAGGAGAATTGTAAGCTGACAGTAAATCCTTCCATATTCTTCACAGCTCATTTCTCTGATTTTCCTTTACCGGCTCCAAATCTATCCAATAGATCAGTCAATATAATTTCAGCTGATCTTGGTGTTCCTTCTCAGAGCACCTTCACACCACCAACAGGTACTCCTACTCTTGAAACTTTTATTGAGGTTGATGAACAGAAATTTCACTCCCTTAGAAGTGACATAGAACTAGGTTGCTTGCATCATTATCATAAGCTTACGCCAATCGACCAACAGATATTATGGTACCAGTTGGATGACAAGGATGTAATAAACAAGCCTGCTGACAAGAGATGAACGATTGTGGTGATGCACTAGATTATCCAGATGAAATATTGGGGCAATTAAGCAACACTGCAGTTTACAAACAACTTACACACAATCCTACCAGTGATTTACGTATCACTATAATTTTAGAACATCATCTAGCAGCCAGAACCATTGACTTGAAGACTTTTGATTACCCTTCTGAAATAATTCAGTCACACCGGTTCTATAAATACTGCCAAAACTTCTTAAAAATGCCACATAAACCCCCTGGTTGTCTGATAGTCCAATTAATAGTTCATTGATAAAAGATGCAAAGTCCTTCCTTTTGTACACAGGATCTTTTATGAACATCATCTCAGAGTTAGGACTAATAGATAAACATGCCTTATAGTGTCTGGTCATGCTAGCAGTCTATATATCTCCATTATGAATACCAAGGGATTAGATGCTGTGAATAGCTTACATAAGACATCACAACATGACTCTTCACAACTCAAAAATTAATGCTGCACTCTGAAACGTTATAATATGTAAACATTGAATATATGAAATTGGAACTGCATTACTGCTGTAAAGAATGTTAAAAAATAAAGGTAATGAAAGTTGTATAAGCCCAACAGCCAGCAACAAAGCGTACCATTTTGTTGAGCCCCTAAACCTAGCATGATGACTCTCCCGGGCTTAAAGCCTGCAATTGTAAGAGCAGGAAGGATCAAGATGTTTTTAAAAATGACTGGCACATCCAGACTAATGTGAACTAGGTGCAAACCAAGGGAAGCTACCCCCATGTAAAACATATAAAAAAAGGCTGCACTCAAGCCATACTAAAGCATGACAATATGGAATACATGAAATTTAGAATAGCAATATGGCTTTGGAATATAAAGAAAAATTTGAGACGCTTAGTATAAACATTTGGCCAAACATTTTAAAGCCCACCAACCATCGTCAAGGTGGTCTCAATACTGGTGAGTCCCTGACCTAATGTGAACATACCTCTATTAGGCTGATATCTTAATTTCTGGGTGAATATGCACCTCTGTCAGCAATGCCTGCATTTATGGGTAAAGTAGGGACCTGGTGTAATTAAAATCACCACCTGGTGGGGGCGGAGTGCTCGGTCAGCAAGCTAACATTCAATAGACAAAAAAACCTGACTGGCACATCCAGACTAATGTGAACTAGGTGCAAACCAAGGGAAGCTACCCCCATGTAAAACATACAAGAAAAGGCTGCACTCAAGCATACTAAAGCATGACAATATGGAATACATGAAATTTAGAATAGCAATATGGCTTTGGAATATAAAGAAAAATTTGAGACGCTTAGTATAAACATTTGGCCAAACATTTTAAAGCCCACCAACCATCGTCAAGGTGGTCTCAATACTGGTGAGTCCCTGACCTAATGTGAACATACCTCTATTAGGCTGATATCTGAATTTCTGGGTGAATATGCACCTCTGTCAGCAATGCCTGCATTTATGGGTTGTGAGACAGTGAAGGAATATGTGTCGAATGGGTGTACATTTCACCTAGGTACTGAGCTGTATGGTATAAGGGAAATGTGTGGCTTTGTAAACCTAGTGGTAGAGAAAGGTCACTACACCTTACATTCAGTACACACTTGCAGCTCAGGCCTGAAACCATTCAGCTCTTAATTAGGAGACCAGAAGTAGGTGTCTGCGAACACAGTCAGAGAGCTCGCTTAGTCTGGACAGGGAGTCCAGGCACAAGAAGGAGTCTCCAGGAGTTTGAGCTGTCTCAGTCTGGGTGCTCGATGTACCCCCGGACACAGGAGTAGTCTCTGTGAGAATCCATGCGGATAGCTGCTGAATAGGAGGGGAGCTCTCTCAAGTCTGGACTTGAAGGTGCCTTCAGACACAAGGAGGAGACTCTGTGAAACTCCATGCTGGTAAATGCTGAACATATGTGTTGTTTTGGCCCAGGCTGTTAGAGTCGGGACCCGATAGATAGGGAAATCTATCTAAGTGTAGTAAGTGGCTGGACAAGCCCAGGTCTTATGTTTATGATTTGTTTTTATCTGTTTGCTGTGGACTTTAATAAAGCTGGTTGCGACCAGATTCACCAGAACTGCTGTCTGAATGAACTGTTTCTGTGCCACTCCGTCTACCCGGATGGCGATCTCAGAGCTATATCCCCTGAAAAGCTTACAATTGGCGGAGAATGCTGGGGCAGCACAGTGGCTGATACAATTAGTGCTAAATGTGCGTGCAGCACAGTGGCGAGAGACAGCAATAAAAGGTGAAGTCTGTTGAAGCAGCAGCAGAGAAAAAAAAGTGTGTCAGCAAAAGAAACGTCTGTTGGAGCATCTTAAAGAGACAGTAGCCCTAATAGAGTTTGCAAAGAAAAAAAAAAAAGTGTGTCTGCACAGCAAAGCTGAACTTGTTGTGGAAAAGACTGTGGAGTGTGCAGCAGCAAAGGAAAAAGTCTGTTGGAGCAGTCTTAAAGAGACAGTGGCCCTAATAGATTTTTGCAGAGAAAAAAAAAAAGTGTCTGCACAGCAGAGCTGAATTTTTCTGTGGAAAAGACTGTGGAGTGTGTATGTCTTGAGTGAAGACTGCCGTTGTTGAGACAGAGAAGTCTGACAGCATGGATGACAGCATGGAGGCGCTGTTTGAACAAATGGCGCAAGTTAATGTGCAACATAAGACTGCCGTGTTTGAGACAGATAAGTCCGGCAGTATGGAGGAGCTCGTTGAGTACCTGGTCCAGCCCAGCGGAGCATGCAGCAGAGCATGGAGCGGCAGCGCCTGCAGCACCAGCAGCGCATGCAGCAGGCCCAGCAGCAAATCCTGCAGCAGCAGCGGGAGAATAACGGTTGTTTTTTGAGCAGGTTGCAGCACTACAAAAGACTTGCAGCGCATCGTCCCAAAGTAATGTTGCAAAGTCACCTGCATTGTCCGCTGTAAAGAAGGCGGTAAGACGGTCCCTGAAAAAGATGACACCTCGTGATGATGTGCAGGTATATCTCACTAGGTTTGAGGGACTGGAAGAGAAGGAGAATCTGCCCCTATCTGAATGGGCCATGATGGTCGCACCCTATCTGATTGGAGAACCCCAAAGGGCCTATGCTGACCTGAGCGAGCAGGACAGCCAAGACTATGCCAACTGAAAGCGGAGATTCTTACCGGCTGGGTGTTACGGTGACAGCCCGTGCCAGGGGAGTTCATGACTGGAGATGCAGTTGGGAGTCTGCAGTCAGCAAACCTGATTATGGAGTTGGAAAGGTGATAGTGAACCGCTACAACCCAGCATGTCCTCCTGAGGTACAGCCAGAGGTCGGACAAGGAGACCACCAGACGCCAATCGTCTGGTCAGCCTGATGGAGAAGGCCTTTCCCAGCAAAGACTGTCTCCATGACCAGCCGTCTGAGAGGTCGTCACTTCAGAGTTCCCGGACGCCGAACTCTCGCGGTAAGAGTGTTCCAGCTGTTGGGGACATGGGTATGCTGATAACGGGTTCAGGCCCGAGGGGACATGTGGGTGGAAAAGTGTGATGGACAGTGTTGGGGATGTCGTGAAATTGCAGCCAACTGTCCAATAGAGGGGAGCCTATGTATTGTGATGTTGGCAGATCCCTCTCTCTCTGCGCAGAACCTGTGTGTGTGTCCACCTTAGCCGAAGAGACTGGACCACAGGGGTCCCCGGTGGTTGTAAATGACTGCCCAGCACAGCCCTCTTGGACTCAGAGAGTCCAGTGACTTCCGTATGTGACAGCCTGATTGATAGGGACTTCATCCCTGATAAGCACCTGAGTGTGGTGTGCGTCCATGGAGACACCAAAGTCTACCCAGAGACTGTCGTGGACTTGATCCCCAAACGCGGGGAGGTTTCATGTGAAGGGGGTAGTGAAGAACCTGGTGCAACCCGTCATATTGGGTAATGACTTTCCCCGGTCTAAGGATCTCTGGGGGAAAAATGTTTCTGATGGACAGTGTGATGAAGCTCCTATTGAGGGTGCGCAGTCCCGAGGGGCGGAACACAATGCTAGTGGGCCGTTAAACTTATGTGATAATGATGATGATGATGAGATAATGATAATGATGATGATGATGATGATCATGATAATGATGATGACCATGATAATGATGCTGATGCTGATAATGAAATGATGATGATCATGATAGTGATGATGATACTGATCATAATCATGATAATGATATTGATAATAATGATGACTGTGATAGTGATGAAATTCCTTTGCAGGTGATGTTGGGAGACGAGATGGTGGTTCTCGGGAACCAAGTGTCCCCCGACTTACCTGTGTCCTGTGACAATTTTGAGAGTGAGCAGTGGCGAGACCCCTCTCTTAAAACGGCCCAGGAAAATATAAATGTTCTAAATGAGGTTTCCCAAGAGCCTGGCTCTGAGGAGAGGTTACCTCATGTTGCCATAAACACTCACCTGTTGTATAGGGACACTGAAGTCCAGGGAGAGGTCGTGAGCCAGCTCCTAGTACCTGAGCTATATAAAGTATAGTGCTGGGGTTGTCACATAGTCACATACTTGAGGGACCAGATGGTGAAGTTAATGTTGTGGATGACATGTTAACTAAGGTTCCAGATCAAGATGTGAATGAGAATGAATTGTATAACCCTGACAGTGAGCAAGATGTGAATGAAAATGAAGTGTATAACCCTGAAAGTGAGCCGGATGTGAATGAGAATGAATTGTATAGCCCTGACAGTGAGCCGATGTGAATGAAAATGAAGTGTATAACCCTGAAAGTGAGCCAGATGTGGCTGAGAAAAAGGGTCAGACAGGGATAGTGGGATAGTGAACATCTGATGACCATAAAGCAACCATGCAAATGAGGAAGGCATGGTAGCAGAGGAGGTTGAGAGTCCTGAGAAGAAAGCTGATGCTGACCTTACAGCCGGACAGAAGATGCATCTGAAGATGTTTTACAGTTGGCCGGTTCCCTGGCGAAGACAAGGTGAAAGGAGGAGAGCTGAGCTTTAAAGGCAGGACTCTGAAACTGAACACAGCACAAGTGGATGCTGTTGAAGATGAGAAGTTATCAATGTATGGTATGGAGCTGCATCATGCCCAGGACTCTGAAGGTAATGCTGCAGAGGTGGAAAAAGGCATGGAAGTGGTGGTCACCAAGCCAGATGCCTCATCAGAAGCTGAGGTCTCAAGTGAAGCTGTGAGGAACAAGACTGAAGATATGGGGACTGACTCTGTCCAGGAATCTGTTTCTGCCGAAGACAGCGGCGTGGACAGGTTACGGTCCGGATCAGTAGCTGCAACTCGTGAAGCTCAGGCTGGAAGTTCGCGCCGGAGCCCCAGCAGTGTTCCCGAGTGATACCAAGGATCTGGATAAATCACAAGATGAGATTTTGAGACATCAGGCTGGCATTGGTGAGCTCAAGCGCACTTTCATGGAGTCTACATCTGAGCCACGTCCCAACAAATGGGAAAAGCGGTGTGTCACTCCGTTGCCGCTGCAGACACACGGGAACTCAGATGGGATGTAGAACGTGGTGGAAGAGAAGAATCCGGCGGGTTCTGAGTATACAGATGCAGCTATCAAGGAGAACTTGAGAGCTGGAATAAATGGAGATATTGGAGACCATAATGATGTGACTGAAGAGGTAGAATGTAAGACTGACGGTAGGGCTTCTGAGCATGTTCTACCAGAGGAGCCTGAAGAAGGGGCCGAAGACATAAAGGACGTCCAACAGGTACCAGATGAATTGATTACTTCTCAGAAAAAACTCCAAACTGTGATGAAGGAGTGTGATGAAAGCCATGAGCATCTTCGTGAGAAAGTCAATGAAGTAAAAGGAAGAATACAGGGAATCTCTTCGTTGCAAGAGCAAATGCTGCTCAATAAGTCTAAGGCTCTATATAAGAATGCTGTTGTCACGGTAGAACATTACAATTCAGCTGGAGACTTAGCGGATGAATTATGTGTACTGCAAAAGAAAAACGATCTGCTCCTTCTACAGTCCCAATCATTTGAACAGAGTAGCTTAAAATGGTCAGAGACCATGGCAGAGGAGCTTAAGGTCTGTGAAATAGACTTTATGAGTCCACCGATATTCAAGAAAATAGATGTGCTAAAGAGGGTTCAAGGGGAACTAGAGAAAAGTAAAAAACCCCTATACCTTCTGTGATAGTTGGTGACACATGGTCAGTGCACCAAGGACAGGAGGTACGTGAGTTTCTGAGGAAGAGTCAGCAGAAGTGTTCTGATGTGCCGGGTCGTACTTCTCTGGCCAGGCACTATATCGAAACTGAGCCCGGCCCTAAGGTCAAGATGAAACCGTGCAGGATACCCGAGGCCCGCAGAGAGCATATGTCTGGGAGGGTACAGGGAATTGCGGATGCTTCAGATGAAGAGAAAGCTGATGTTGGCTATGGCCCAGGTGAAGATACAGATGACAGTAGTGAAGATGAAGCTGATGAAGGCCATGACTGGTCCAGAGTTCACTGTCTCTTTTGGATTGTTGACCAGCCCTCCGGTCTGGATGACCAGCCCTCC
Organism: Oophaga sylvatica; assembly: GCA_033576555.1. NCBI lineage: Eukaryota > Metazoa > Chordata > Amphibia > Anura > Dendrobatidae > Oophaga > Oophaga sylvatica. The sequence goes on from JARQOD010000005.1 coordinate 461,313,677, forward strand.
GGTCTGGAGAAGAGGGGGGGGATATGTGAGACAGTGAAGGAATATGTGTCGAATGGGGTGTACATTTCACCTAGGTACTGTGCTGTATGGTATAAGGGAAATGTGTGGCTTTGTAAACCTAGTGGTAGAGAAAGGTCACTACACCTTACATTCAGTACACACTTGCAGCTCAGGCCTGAAACCATTCAGCTTTAATTAGGAGACCAGAAGTAGGTGTCTGCGAACACAGTCAGAGAGCTCGCTTAGTCTGGACAGGGAGTCCAGGCACAAGAAGGAGTCTCCAGGAGTTTGAGCTGTCTCAGTCTGGGTGCTCGATGTACCCCGGACACAGGAGTAGTCTCTGTGAGAATCCATGCGGATAGCTGCTGAATAGGAGGGGAGCTCTCTCAAGTCTGGACGTTGAAGGTGCCTTCAGACACAAGGAGGAGACTCTGTGAAACTCCATGCTGGTAAATGCTGAACATATGTGTTGTTTTGGCCCAGGCTGTTAGAGTCGGGACCCGGATAGATAGGGAAATCTATCTAAGTGTAGTAAGTGGCTGGACAAGCCCAGGTCTTATGTTTATGATTTGTTTTTATCTGTTTGCTGTGGACTTTAACAAAGCTGGTTGCGACCAGATTTCACCAGAACTGCTGTCTGAATGAACTGTTTCTGTGCCACTCCGTCTACCCGGACGGCGATCTCAGAGCTATATCCCCTGAAAAGCTTACAGGGTAAAGTAGGGACCTGGTGTAATTAAAATCACCACCTGGTGGGGGCGGAGTGCTCGGTCAGCAAGCTAACATTCAATAGACAAAAAAACCTGACTGGCACATCCAGACTAATGTGAACTAGGTGCAAACCAAGGGAAGCTACCCCCATGTAAAACATACAAAAAAAGGCTGCACTCAAGCATACTAAAGCATGACAATATGGAATACATGAAATTTAGAATAGCAATATGGCTTTGGAATATAAAGAAAATTTGAGACGCTTAGTATAAACATTTGGCCAAACATTTTAAAGCCCACCAACCATCGTCAAGGTGGTCTCAATACTGGTGAGTCCCTGACCTAATGTGAACATACCTCTATTAGGCTGATATCTGAATTTCTGGGTGAATATGCACCTCTGTCAGCAATGCCTGCATTTATGGGTAAAGTAGGGACCTGGTGTAATTAAAATCACCACCTGGTGGGGGCGGAGTGCTCGGTCAGCAAGCTAACATTCAATAGACAAAAAAACCTGACTGGCACATCCAGACTAATGTGAACTAGGTGCAAACCAAGGGAAGCTACCCCCATGTAAAACATACAAAAAAAGGCTGCACTCAAGCATACTAAAGCATGACAATATGGAATACATGAAATTTAGAATAGCAATATGGCTTTGGAATATAAAGAAAAATTTGAGACGCTTAGTATAAACATTTGGCCAAACATTTTAAAGCCCACCAACCATCGTCAAGGTGGTCTCAATACTGGTGAGTCCCTGACCTAATGTGAACATACCTCTGTTAGGCTGATATCTGAATTTCTGGGTGAATATGCACCTCTGTCAGCAATGCCTGCATTTATGGGTAAAGTAGGGACCTGGTGTAATTAAAATCACCACCTGGTGGGGGCGGAGTGCTCGGTCAGCAAGCTAACATTCAATAGACAAAAAAACCTGACTGGCACATCCAGACTAATGTGAACTAGGTGCAAACCAAGGGAAGCTACCCCCATGTAAAACATACAAAAAAAGGCTGCACTCAAGCATACTAAAGCATGACAATATGGAATACATGAAATTTAGAATAGCAATATGGCTTTGGAATATAAAGAAAAATTTGAGACGCTTAGTATAAACATTTGGCCAAACATTTTAAAGCCCACCAACCATCGTCAAGGTGGTCTCAATACTGGTGAGTCCCTGACCTAATGTGAACATACCTCTATTTGGCTGATATCTGAATTTCTGGGTGAATATGCACCTCTGTCAGCAATGCCTGCATTTATGGGTAAAGTAGGGACCTGGTGTAATTAAAATCACCACCTGGTGGGGCGGAGTGCTCGGTCAGCAAGCTAACATTCAATAGACAAAAAAACCTGACTGGCACATCCAGACTAATGTGAACTAGGTGCAAACCAAGGGAAGCTACCCCCATGTAAAACATACAAAAAAAGGCTGCACTCAAGCATACTAAAGCATGACAATATGGAATACATGAAATTTAGAATAGCAATATGGCTTTGGAATATAAAGAAAAATTTGAGACGCTTAGTATAAACATTTGGCCAAACATTTTAAAGTCCACCAACCATCGTCAAGGTGGTCTCAATACTGGTGAGTCCCTGACCTAATGTGAACATACCTCTATTAGGCTGATATCTGAATTTCTGGGTGAATATGCACCTCTGTCAGCAATGCCTGCTGAAAATTTGAGACGCTTAGTATTAAAATGTTTGGCCAAATGTTTATACTAAGCGTCTCAAATTTTTCTTTATATTCCAAAGCCATATTGCTATTCTAAATTTCATGTATTCCATATTGTCATGCTTTAGTATGCTTGAGTGCAGCCTTTTTTTGTATGTTTTACATGGGGGTAGCTTCCCTTGGTTTGCACCTAGTTCACATTAGTCTGGATGTGCCAGTCAGGTTTTTTTGTCTATTGAATGTTAGCTTGCTGACCGAGCACTCCGCCCCCACCAGGTGGTGATTTTAATTACACCAGGTCCCTACTTTACCCATAAATGCAGGCATTGCTGACAGAGGTGCATATTCACCCAGAAATTCAGATATCAGCCTAATAGAGGTATGTTCACCTTAGGTCAGGGACTCACCAGTATTGAGACCACCTTGACGATGGTTGGTGGGCTTTAAAATGTTTGGCCAAATGTTTATACTAAGCGTCTCAAATTTTTCTTTATATTCCAAAGCCATATTGCTATTCTAAATTTCATGTATTCCATATTGTCATGCTTTAGTATGCTTGAGTGCAGCCTTTTTTGTATGTTTTACATGGGGTAGCTTCCCTTGGTTTGCACCTAGTTCACATTAGTCTGGATGTGCCAGTCAGGTTTTTTTGTCTATTGAATGTTAGCTTGCTGACCGAGCACTCCGCCCCCACCAGGTGGTGATTTTAATTACACCAGGTCCCTACTTTACCCATAAATGCAGGCATTGCTGACAGAGGTGCATATTCACCCAGAAATTCAGATATCAGCCTAATAGAGGTATGTTCACATTAGGTCAGGGACTCACCAGTATTGAGACCACCTTGACGATGGTTGGTGGGCTTTAAAATGTTTGGCCAAATGTTTATACTAAGCGTCTCAAATTTTTCTTTATATTCCAAAGCCATATTGCTATTCTAAATTTCATGTATTCCATATTGTCATGCTTTAGTATGCTTGAGTGCAGCCTTTTTTTGTATGTTTTACATGGGGGTAGCTTCCCTTGGTTTGCACCTAGTTCACATTAGTCTGGATGTGCCAGTCAGGTTTTCTTGTCTATTCAATGTTAGCTTGCTGACCGAGCACTCCGCCCCCACCAGGTGGTGATTTTAATTACACCAGGTCCCTACTTTACCCATAAATGCAGGCATTGCTGACAGAGGTGCATATTCACCCAGAAATTCAGATATCAGCCTAATAGAGGTATGTTCACATTAGGTCAGGGACTCACCAGTATTGAGACCACCTTGACGATGGTTGGTGGGCTTTAAAATGTTTGGCCAAATGTTTATACTAAGCGTCTCAAATTTTTCTTTATATTCCAAAGCCATATTGCTATTCTAAATTTCATGTATTCCATATTGTCATGCTTTAGTATGCTTGAGTGCAGCCTTTTTTTGTATGTTTTACATGGGGGTAGCTTCCCTTGGTTTGCACCTAGTTCACATTAGTCTGGATGTGCCAGTCAGGTTTTTTTGTCTATTGAATGTTAGCTTGCTGACCGAGCACTCCGCCCCCACCAGGTGGTGATTTTAATTACACCAGGTCCCTACTTTACCCATAAATGCAGGCATTGCTGACAGAGGTGCATATTCACCCAGAAATTCAGATATCAGCCTAATAGAGGTATGTTCACATTAGGTCAGGGACTCACCAGTATTGAGACCACCTTGACGATGGTTGGTGGGCTTTAAAATGTTTGGCCAAATGTTTATACTAAGCGTCTCAAATTTTTCTTTATATTCCAAAGCCATATTGCTATTCTAAATTTCATGTATTCCATATTGTCATGCTTTAGTATGCTTGAGTGCAGCCTTTTTTTGTATGTTTTACCTGGGGTAGCTTCGCTTGGTTTGCACCTAGTTCACATTAGTCTGGATGTGCCAGTCAGGTTTTTTTGTCTATTGAATGTTAGCTTGCTGACCGAGCACTCCGCCCCCACCAGGTGGTGATTTTAATTACACCAGGTCCCTACTTTACCCATAAATGCAGGCATTGCTGACAGAGGTGCATATTCACCAAGAAATTCAGATATCAGCCTAATAGAGGTATGTTCACATTAGGTCAGGGACTCACCAGTATTGAGACCACATTGACGATGGTTGGTGGGCTTTAAAATGTTTGGCCAAATGTTTATACTAAGCGTCTCAAATTTTTCTTTATATTCCAAAGCCATATTGCTATTCTAAATTTCATGTATTCCATATTGTCATGCTTTAGTATGCTTGAGTGCAGCCTTTTTTTGTATGTTTAAAAATTACTTGGGCTGATATGAGGAGTGCGCAGTCAGAGGGTGTTTACTGCAAATGACGGCACTTCCAAATAGTTAATATATTCAACAGATAACATAATTGTAGGCTTTTAGCCCAGGAGAGATACGTAGAGTGACTCTCTTAGCTTGCACCTGCTCACACCTGTCTTTTTCTGTTTGGAGGTCCAGGTCATTTTTTTGATAATTGCAGTACACACCCTCTGACTGAGTACTACTCGCAACAGCCTTTTTTTTAACATGACTATTCAGTCATCAAGCTATGCGTGGACTTGTTAACACTGGTGTTACCTGAAAACTTTTTACTTTTGCACTATTCATTATATTTCAGTCACAGGGGACTGTAATGGGGTCTAATATGACCCCCCCATCTATGGTATCTTTTGAGGAAACTATAATTTACCCCAATACTTTGTTTCAAGAGAAATCTTTGTTCTGGAAATATATCAATTATATATTTTGTATATTGGGGGGTTCACTAGATTTCCTAACCTAATTTCACCAATACATCTATTCTGCCTGGCCCAAATTAAAATTCACTATGCATAGTGACTAGTATCGTTTTAACTTCTTAGACACTTATGTTGTTAAACGCAAAGATGGATTCCTGCCAGTTTATTGATTGATTTGTACATTAAACACACAGGTCGCAATAATCTATTTCACTTTGATAGTTTTCACCCATTCATGAAGAAATCAATACCTGTCTCACAGTTTCAACAAGTTAGAAAAATAGTCACTGATGTTCTCACACGTCTGAAACGCTTGGGAGAAATGCAAGAGAAATTAATCGATAGGGGTTTTCCCCCTAAAATTCTGCACCAGTGTCTCAATATCCCCGAACTCCTTGGTAGAAATTAGACTGCATACCATTCGTACATACATATCACTCTTTCGCGTACAAATTACATAAAGTCATTTGCAAACGCTGGAGTATTCTCCAGACTGGTTATCTGAATGTTAAAGATTTTAATGTACCATTCCTCCCTTCTTTTAGACACCCACCTAATTTAAACAATAAATTAGTCTGAGCAGTGAATGGCATCCGATATTAGAGTTAAGTCACAACATGCTGCTATTTTTTTCACTGACTGGTCACCAGCACTGTCCAATTGAATGAGATTGGTCAGAAAGTGCAATCGAATAAAAAATCTGAGAGCGCTTGTCCAATGTATACAGTGGTGTGAGCGAGACTTAAGTCTGTTATTACTTCTATCTCTCTCCCCGATCAATTGATGTGAATACTTTTCCATCCAATTATGACAAGAGTATTCTAAGAGTGATACCTTTATTGCCTAACCAAAAAATTATATGTTTGCAAGCTTTCAGAGCACAGTGGCTCCTTCTTCAGGCAAGATTACAAATAGATTAATAAAGGAAAAAGCACATTTAAAGCCCCCGTCTCACACAGCGATATCGCTAGCGAGATCGCTGCTGAGTCACTAGTTTTGTGACGCAGCAGCGAGCTCCCCAGCGATATCGCTGTGTGTGACATTCAGCGACGATCAGCCCCCCTGCTGGGTATCGCTGATCGTCGCTGAATGACCTGGACATTTTTTTGATCGCTGGTCTCCCGCTGACAGGCACGCATCGCTGCGTGTGACAGGCGGGAGACCAGCGATCCGCCGGTAACCAAGGTACACTGCGGGTTTCCAGGCGCCGGGCTGTGCCTGGAAACCCGCTGTGTACCTTGGATACCAGCGCCCTGATGCAGGGAGCTGGTAACCAAGGTACACAGCGGGTTTCCAGGCACCGCGCAGCATCTGGAAACCCAATGTGTACCTTGGTTACCAGCTCCCTGCATCAGGGCGCTGGTATCAAAGGTACACTGCGGGTAACTAAGCGATGTTACCCGCAGTGTCGCTGTGCTGATCACTGCCTGAGCTGCCTGTTTGGCAGCTCAGCAGCGATCATGTAGCGATACACCAGCGATCCTGATCGTTGTCGGGATCGCTGGTGTATCGCTATGTGAGACCCGGGCTTAAGAGATACTACAGTAGGACATTTGCTTATGTGGTGGGAGGTGTGATGCCTCATAAAGATAAGCCAAGGAAATCGAATTAGCATTTTCTTACAAATGGAGAGGCAGTGGGGATGTTCTTGTCTGCAGTCCTTCTGCTGGAAGTGTGAACTGTGTCCATGTAGTGAGTCATAAATCCAGGTGTTAAATTGAGTCCTAGTGTCAAAGTATTGAACATCCTTATAAGTTTGAATTCCCATATTTTTCTCTCTGTCATCCTTAACCCCTTCACCCCCAAGGGTGGTTTGCACGTTAATGACCGGGCCAATTTTTACAATTCTGACCACTGTCTCTTTATGAGGTTATAACTCTGGAACGCTTCAACGGATCTTCGTGATTCTGAGAATGTTTTCTCGTGACATATTGTACTTCATGTTAGTGGTAAAATTTCTTCTATATACCTTGCGTTTATTTTTGAAAAAAACGCAAATATGGCGAAAATTTTAAAAATTTTGCAATTTTCAAACTTTGAATTTTTTTCCCTTAAAACAGAGAAATATGTCACACAAAATAGTTAAGAAATAACATTTCCCACATGTCTACTTTACATCAGCACAATTTTGGAACCAAAATTTTTCTTTGTTAGGAAATTAGAAGGGTTAAAAGTTGACCAGTGATTTCTCATTTTTACAACAAAATTTACAAAGCCATTTTTTTAGGGACCACCTCACATTTGAAGTCACTTTGACGGGTCTATATGGCAGAAAATACCCAAAAGTGACACCATTCTAAAAACTGCACCCCTCAAGGTACTCAAAACTACATTCAAGAAGTTTATTAACCCTTCAGTGCTTCACAGGAGCTGAAGCAACGTGGATGGAAAAAATTAATATTTAACTTTTTAGCCACAAAAATGATCTTTTACAAACTTTTTTTTATTTTCACAAGGGTAAAAGGAGAAAATGGACAGATAAAGTTGTTGTGCAATTTCTCCTGAGTACGCCAATACCCCATATGTGGGGGAAAACCACTGTTTGGGCACACGGCAGAGCTCGTAAGGGAAGGAGCGCCGTTTGACTTTTTCAAACTAAAATTGGCTGGAGTTGAGATTGGACGCCATGTCGTGTTTGGAGAGCCCCTGATACGCCTAAACAGTGGAAACCCCCCACAAGTGACACCATTTTGGAAACTAGACCCCCTAAGGAACTTATCTAGATCTGTTGTGAACACTTTGAACCCCAAAGTGCTTCACAAAAGTTATAATGCCTGGGTGTGAAAGAAAAAAAAAACAATTTTCCACAAAAATGATTTTTTAGTCCCAAATTTTTATTTTTCCCAATGAAATTGGACCCCAAAACTTGTTGTCCAATTTGTCCTGAGTACGCTGATACCCCATATGTGGGGGGGGGAAACTGTTTGGGCGCACGGCAGGGCTTGGAAAAGAAGCAGTAACATTTTGGAATGCAAACATTGATGGGGGTCATGTTCCGTTTGTAGTGCCCCAGATGAGCCTAAACAGTGGAAACCCCCCACAAGTGACCCCATTTTGGAAGCTAGACCCCCTAAGGAACTTATCTAGATCTTTGGTGAGCACTTTGAACCCCCAAGTGCTTCACACAAGTTTATAATGCCCGGGCATGAAAATAAAAAATCCTATTTTTTTCCCACAAAAATTATCTCTTAGTCACTAATTTTTTATTTTCCCATAGGTAACAGGAGAAATTGGACCACAAAATTTGTTGTCCAATTTGTCCTGAGAACGCTGATACCCCATATGTGGGGGGGAACCACTGTTTGGGCGCATGGCAGAGCTCGGAATGGAAGGAGCACTATTTGACTTTTTCCAACCAAAATTGGCTGGAATTGAGATTGGACGCCATGTTGCATTTGGAGAGCCCCTGATGTGCCTAAACAGTGGAAACCCCCCACAAGTGACCCCATTTGGGAAACTAGACCCCCTAAGGAACTTATCTAGATCTTTGGTGAGCAATTTGAACCCCCAAGTGCTTCACACAAGTTTATAACGTAGAGCCGTAAAATTAAAAAATTATATTTTTTCCACAAAATTGATCTTTTCACCCCAAATTTTATTTTCCCAAGGGAAACAAGACTCCAAAAGTTATTGTGCAATTTGTCCTGAGTGCGCTGATACCCCATATGTGGGGGTAAACCACTGTTTGGGTGCATGGCAGAGTTTGGAAGGGAAGGAGCGCCGTTTGACTTTTTCAACGCAGAATTGGCTGGATGCCATGTCGTGTTTGGAGAGCTCCTGATCTGCCTAAACAGTGGAAACCCCCCACAAATGACACCATTTTGGAAACTAGACCCCTCAAGGAACTTATCTAGATGTGTGGTGAGCACTTTGAACCCCAAAGTGCTTCACAGAAGTTTATAACGTACAGCCGTAAAATAAAAAAATTCTTTTTTTTTTTACAAAATTGATTTTTTAGCCCCCAATATTTTATTTTCACAAGGGTAGCAGAGAAAATTGGACCCCAAAAGTTGTTGTCCAATTTGTCCTGAGTATGCTGATACCCAATATGTGGGAGTAAACTACTGTATGGGCGCATGTCGGGGCTCGGAAGGGAAGTAGTGACGTTTTGGATTGCAGACTTTGATGGAATGGTCTGGGGGAGTCATGTCGCATTTGGAGAGCCCCTGATGCGCCTAAACAGTGGAAACCCCCCACAAGTGACCCCATTTTTGAAAATAGACCCCACAAGGAACTTATCTAGATGTGTGGTGAGCACTTTGAACCCCGAAGTGCTTCACAGAAGTTTATAACGTAAAGCCGTTAAAAATAAAAAATCCTTTTTTTTTTTACAAAAATGTTTTTTTCGCCCCCAATATTTTATTTTCACAAGGGTAACAGGAGAAATTGGACCCCAAAAGTTGTTGTCCAATTTGTCCTGAGTACGCTGATACCCAATATGTGGGAGTAAACTACTGTATGGGCGCATGTCGGGGCTCGGAAGGGAAGTAGTGACGTTTTGGATTGCAGACTTTGATGGAATGGTCTGGGGGAGTCATGTCGCATTTGGAGAGCCCCTGATGCGCCTAAACAGTGGAAACCCCCCACAAGTGACCCCATTTTGGAAAATAGACCCCACAAGGAACTTATCTAGATGTGTGGTGAGCACTTTGAACCCCGAAGTGCTTCACAGAAGTTTATAACGTACAGCCGTAAAAATAAAAAATCCTTTTTTTTTTTACAAAAATGTTTTTTTCGCCCCCAATATTTTATTTTCACAAGGGTAACAGGAGAAATTGGACCCCAAAAGTTGTTGTCCAATTTGTCCTGAGTACGCTGATACCCAATATGTGGGAGTAAACTACTGTATGGGCGCACGTCGGGCTCGGAAGGGAAGTAGTGACGTTTTGGATTGCAGACTTTGATGGAATGGTCTGGGGGTGTCATGTCGCATTTGGAGAACCCCTGATGCGCCTAAACAGTGGAAACCCCCCACAAGTGACCCCATTTTGGAAAATAGACCCCACAAGGAACTTATCTAGATGTGTGGTGAGCACTTTGAACCACGAAGTGCTTCACAGAAGTTTATAACGTACAGCCGTAAAAATAAAAAATCCTTTTTTTTTTTACAAAAATGATTTTTTCGCCCCCAATATTTTATTTTCACAAGGGTAACAGGAGAAATTGGACCCCAAAAGTTGTTGTCCAAATTGTCCTGAGTACGCTGATACCCAATATGTGGGAGAAAACTACTGTATGGGCACACGTCGGGGCTCGGAAGGGAAGTAGTGACGTTTTGGATTGCAGACTTTGATGGAATGGTCTGGGGGCGTCATGTCGCATTTGGAGAGCCCCTGATGCGCCTAAACAGTGGAAACCCCCCACAAGTGACCCCATTTTGGAAAATAGACCCCACAAGGAACTTATCTAGAAGTGTGGTGAGCGCTATGAAGCCCCAAGTACTTCACAGAAGTTTTATAACATACAGCCGTAAAAACAAAAAAATCATTTTTTTTTTTTTTTTTTACAAAAATGATTTTGTCGCCCCCAGTTTTTTATTTTCCCAAGGGTAACAGGAGAAATAGGCCAAATTGCACAATAACTCTTGGGGTCCAGAGTATGCTGATACCCCATATGTGGGGTAAACTACTGTTTGGGCGCATGGCAGAGCTCAGAAGTGAAGGAGCACCATTTGACTTTTTCAACGCAGAATTGGCTGGAATTGAGATCAGACGCCATGTCACATTTCGAGAGCCCCTGATGTGCCTAAACAGCAGAAACCTCCCAATTCTAACTCCAACCCTAACCCCAAACACCAATAACCCTAGTCCCAACCCTAACCACAAGCCTAACCCTAACACACCCATAACCCTAATCCCAACCCTAATCCTAACGTTAGCGCCAACCCTAACCCTAATACTAACGTTAGCGCCAACCCTAACCCTAACTTTAGCCGCAACCCTAACCCTAACGGGAAAATGGAAATAAATACATTTTTTAATTTTATTATTTTTCCCTAACTAAGGGGGTGATAAAGGGGTTTGATTTACTATTTATAGCGGGTTTTTGTGATTGGCAGCTGTCACGCTAAAAGACACTTTTTATTGCAAAAAATAGTTTTTTGCATCACCACATTTTGAGAGCTATAATTTTTGCATATTTTGGCCCACAGAGTCATGTGAGGTCTTATTTTTTGCGGGACGAGTTGACGTTTTTATTTGTACCATTTTTGAGCACGTGACATTTTTTGATCGCTTTTTATTTCGATTTTTGGGAGGTTAGAATGAACAAAAATCAGCAATTCATGAATTTCTTTTGGGGGAGGCGTTTATACCGTTCCGCGTGTGGTAAAATTGATAAAGCAGTTTTATTCTTCGGGTCAGTACGATTATGGCGATACCTCATTTATATCATTTTTTAGGTTTTGGCGCTTTTATAGAATGAAAACAATTTTATATAAAAAATCATTATTTTTGCATCGCTTTATTCTGCGAGCTATAACTTTTTTATTTTTTCGCTCATGATGCTGTGTGATGGCTCGTTTTTTGCGGGACAAGATGACTTTTTTCAGTGGTACCATGTTTATTTATATAGGTCTTTTTGATCGCGTGTTATTTCACTTTTTGTTCGGCTGTATGATGATAAAGCATTGATTTTTTGCTTCGTTTTTTTTTTTTTTTTTTTTAAGGGGTTCACTAAAGGGGTTAACTAGTGGGACAGTTTTATAGGGGGGGTCGTTACGGACGCGGCGATACCAAATATGTGTACTTTTATTGTTTTGTTTTTTTTATTTACAGGAAAATATGAATTTATTGGGGAATATTTTTTTTTTTTTTATGATTTTTTTTTTACACTTTTTATTTTTACTTTTTTTACTTTTTTACTTTGTCCCAGGGTGGGACATCACAGTATTTTATCAGATCGCTGGTCTGCACTCTGTCACACCAGCGATCGCTCTGGCATCGCTGCAGGCTTCCCCAGCGCCTGCTCTCAGCAGGCACTGAGGAAGCCGCCTCCCTGCAGGACCCCGGCGCCATCTTGGTTCCGGGGACCTGGAGGGAGGACGGACCCTCGGAACAGCGTGACACATCGAGCTGCTCTGAGGGTCTCAGGGGAGCGCGCAGGGAGCCCCCTGCCTGCGCGATCCTCCCCTGTGCCCCGGGTACACCGCGATCATGTTTGATCGCGGTGTGCCAAGGGTTAATGTGCCGGGAGCGGTCCGTGACCGCTCCTGACACACAGTCACGGGTGTCAGCTGTGATAATCAGCTGACACCCGGAGGTGATCAGCTGCGCTCCCTGGGGGAGCGCAGCTGATCGCCCATGACGTACTATTCCGTCCATGGGAATTAGGTCCAGGGTCACATGGACGGAATAGTACGTCTGATGGAATAAAGGGGTTAAAATGACCTTTTAGTATTAAGAATTTTAAGTCTGTCATACAATTTCCAGTTCCAGAGAAATGTTTTCCCACAGGCATGTCCATTTCATTCCTGATTGTATGTCTGTGTAGATTCATCCTTGTTTGTAGTTTTTGCATGGTTTCCCCAATATCGATAGCTCCAGGGCACCTCGTACATTGTATCATGTACACCACATTGGAGGATGTACATGAAAAGTAACCCATGACCTTATAGTCCTGATTTGTGTTTGGTACGCGGATTGTATTTGTTGGTAATATGTGGGTACAAGTTTTGCATTTTTTGTTGTTACATGGGAATGTGCCAGTCACTGATGGTGACAAGAGAACACTTCTACAAGGAGATTCCTTAAGTTAGGGGCTGTTTGTAGGAGAGGAGTGGTAGTTCTGGGAATATGTCTTTGAATTTGTGGTCTCTGTGGAGTATGGGTTGGAGATCAGCACCAATTTTCCTTAGGATGCTCATGTGGGGGTTGTATGTGACCACAAGAGGTACCCTGTTGTTGTCCTCTTTCAGTTTGTAATCTAGGATACTGCTTCTTGGGATTCTTGTAGCCCTGTGTGTTATGTTTCGGTAGCTGAGGAGAGCAGGCAAAAACGGCAATACACCAGAGAGGTTGGAATGTATTGGATTGCAGTACCCTGACTAACCACCACAACTAAAGGCAGCCGTGGAGCCGTTGGTCCTAGACGCCTCGTCACAGCCTGAGAGATTAACTACACCTAAAGATAGAAAGAGGAAAGCTATCTGCCCCGGAGCAGATCCCCAAAGAACATAGGAAGCCCCCAAACATGTAATGGCGGTTAGACAAGAGGAAATACAGACACAGACAGAAAATAGTATGAGCAAACGCTGGGGCCCAATCTGCCTAGACAGAAAAGGATAGAAAGGATACTCACTGCAATTCAAAAAAACCCTAAAAAATGCCAACGCTACTGATTGCAAAAACACCTGAGATCACACGACCTCTACCACCTAAATCAGTTCTCTGGTGTAACAAAACTAAGCCGCAGCCACTGAAAAAGCTGGAAAAGGCAAATGAACAAATAACAATGGCTCCAGAGGAACTGAGAGGAGCCCAAGCCCCCCGGGGGGGAACCTGGCTAACCTCACAGAAATACAGAGAAATATGCAAATGGTAAGCACAAAAACAGAAAATATCTTATCTGAAAGCAGAAGAAGAGGCAAGACTCAGCAAGCTTCCAAGTGAACCAGGAACCACAGTTGAGACAAGAACAATTGATCACCGGCAACCATGATGGGAGGCAACCTCCCTTATATCAAGCCGGTCTGTGAATCCTGATCGCCAATCCTCATTGAATGGTTCAGTACTGTTTGTAACCACCAGAGGGAGCTTCTGCTCAGAATTCATTTCCAAAATATTCACAACAGTACCCCCCCTTGAGGAGGGGTCACCGAACCCTCATTTGTGCAACCAGGTCGGTCAGGATGAGCTCTGTGATATGCACGGATCAGTCTCCTAGCATGGATGTCCGAAGCAAACACCCAAGAATTGACCTCCTGACCATCACCTCTCCATTTAACCAAATACTGGAGTTTCCGTCTAGAAAAACGAGAATCCAATATTTTCTCAACCACATACTCCAGATTGCCCTCAACCAAAACAGGGTCAGGAGGCACAGCCATAGGAACCACTGGCTCGACAAACCTCTTCAATAAGGACTTGTGGAACACGTTATGGATCTTAAATGTCCCTGGAAGAAGTAAACGAAAGGAAACAGGATTAAGAATCTCCATGATCTTATAAGGTCCAATGAACCTAGGTTTAAACTTAGGAGATGCAACTCTCATAGGGATATTTCTTGAGGACAACCAGACCAAGTCCCCCACTTTAAACCGAGGACCATCAGTCCTATGCCAGTTGGCAAACCGCTGGGCCTTCTCCTGAGAGGGACAACCTCTCCACTACCTGGTCCCAAATCTGCTGCATACGCTCCACAACAGAGTCAACACCCGGACAGACAGAAGCCTCTGTCTGTCCCGAAGAAAATCGAGGGTGAAACCCAAAATTGCAGAAAAATGGAGACATCAAAGTGGCAGAGCTAGCCCTATTATTAAGAGCAAACTCAGCCAAAGGCTAAAAAGAGACCCAGTCATCTTGATCAGCAGACACAAAGCATCTCAGATAAGTCTCCAATGTCTGGTTTGCTCTCTCAGTTTGTCCATTGGTCTGAGGATGAAAAGCAGAGGAGAAAGACAATTGAACACCAAGTTTAGAACAAAAAGTCCTCCAAAATCTGGAAACAAACTGGACTCCTCTGTCAGACACAATGTTCTCAGGAATGCCGTGTAACCGAACCACGTGCTGAAGGAACAAAGGCACCAATTCGGAGGAGGGAGGCAACTTAGGTAATGGCACAAGATGTATCATCTTGGAAAACCTATCACAAATCACCCAGATAACGGTCATTCTCTGAGAAACAGGGAGGTCGGAAATAAAATCCATAGAGATATGGGTCCATGGTCTCTTGGGCACAGGCAATGGCATCAACAAACCACTAGAGCGAGAGCAAGGCTTGGAGCGAGAGCAAGTCCCACAGGACTGCACAAACTCCCTGACGTCACGAGACAAAGTAGGCCACCAAAAGGACCGACTCACCAAGTCTCTGGTACCAAAAATTCCAGGATGACCGGCCAACGCGGAACAATGAATCTGTAATGTATGTAGTACAGTTCATATAGCGTCTTGTGCTTGGGTGCGATGAACATACATGAGACACAGGTTTGATATAGAAAGTCCTGTATTACTTCATACAAGTTGGCAAAATATAGTCACACAGTTTGCGGACACAGAAGCAGGAGACACAGCAGGCCAGAGTAATCTAAGCTCAGCAATCACTCTCACAATAGATTCAGGATCTTCTTCTCTGTTACCGTGAGTCCATGCAAACGTGGGTCTTTCAAAGAGCAGGGTTCAGAGTCCACAAGTGCTTCAGAGTTCCTCACTCGGAATAGCTGGAGTACAAGGTCCAAGGCTTACAGGAGTCAAGTCAAGTCACAGGTTCACTGCAGGCTAGATTCTGAAGCACTGATTGCTCAGTTGTGGCTGCTTAAGAAGCAAAAGGAGAGAATCAGGGCGGGAACATGCAAGCTGAAAACTCCATTTTGACTGAGGGCAAGATAGCTGCAGCAAGACAGAAAGTAAAATGGCTGACGAACAAACTGAGTTTCAGAAACATATACACAGAACCTTACATTACTCCCCCCTTAGGGACAACCTCCGGATGACCTCAGACCAGGCTTGTGTGGGTACCTCTGATGAAACTGACGGAGCAAGCGAAGAGCATTAACGTTATTGACTGGTTCCCATGAGTTGTCCTCCACTGGGTAGCCCTGCCATTTAATCAGATATTGTAACTGATTTCTATACAACCTGGAATCTAAAATCCTTTCCACCACAAATTCTTCCTGACCATCGACCAGCACTGGGTCAGGGCAAGGAGAAGAACGTCCAGGAAACGTATTGGGTGTCGCAGCCTTTAGTAGGGATACATGAAAGACAGGGTGATTCTCATAGTTCTGGGCAGTTGAAGACGACAAGCAACGGCACTTATAATTTTACTGATTTTATAGGGTCCAATGTACTTATGTCCCAACTTAGACGATGGAATCCTTAACTTAAGATTTCTGGTTGACAGCCAGACCAAGTCTCCTACCTTGAAAGCTGGTGCAGGTTTACGAAATTTATCTGCTGCTTTCTTATACCTTTCCTGAGCCGATTCCAGATTTTCCTTTAGAAGATCCATATTCTTCTGTAAAGACGTGATTCTTTCAGCCACTGCTGGTAAAGGCGTTTCTAGGGGAAATCGTGGTAGAATGTTAGGATGATAACCTAGATTAGAGTAAAAAGGAGACTGTTTAGTGGAGGCACTCTGAGAGTTGTTATACGAGAACTCAGCTAATGGAAGTAGATCCACCCAATCATCCTGTAGGTGGCAGATAAAGCAGCGGAGATACTGCTCCAGGGTTTGATTGGTTCGTTCGGTCTGTCCATTAGTCTGGGGATGAAAAGCAGAAGAAAGGTTTACTTTAATGTCCAATGCTGCACAGAAATTTTGCCAAAACCTAGAAGTGAATTGCACCCCTCGATCCGAAATAACCTCATCCGGTACTCCATGTAAGCGAAACACATCGTTAATCATCAAATCTGATGTCTGTTTTGCAGTGGGTAAGCCGACACAAGGGATAAAATGAGCTGCCTTTGTTAGACGGTCAACCACCACTAGAATGGTGTTCTTCCCCTGAGAGGTTGGTAACTCCACAATGAAGTCCATAGAAATGGATCCCCACGGGCGGGACGGGGTGGGAAGAGGCTGTAACAGACCAGTTGGTGAGGAGCGAGGTGTTTTGCATCTTGCACAGACTTCACATGAAGTGACATAGTTTAAAACATCCTTCCTGCAAGTGGGCCACCAAAAGAAACGAGAAAGAAATTCCTTTGTCTTAAGAATTCCTCTATGCCCAGCTATCTTGGAATCGTGAATGAGTTGCAATACTCTCAATCTGACTGTTTCAGGAATATACAGGCGTTGTCCCTGAATCCACACACCATTCTTAAAGACAAGACTTACGTCCCTTGGGGGTTGTGCCAAAAAGGAATCCGCATGGTATGCTTCCTTGATATCCTTAAGTAGGTCTTGATTATGAATTACTCCTAGGAATCTAGAGTCAGGAAGAATAGTCTTAGGAGGAGTAATTGGACGTGTCTCTGCTGAGTAAATCCTAGAGAGTGCATCAGCCTTTCCATTGAGCGATCCTGGTCTATAAGAAATGATAAAATTAAATTGGTTTAAGAAAAGATTCCAGCGAGCCTGGCGAGGAGTCAGGCACTTAGCCGACCTGATAAACTCAAGGTTACGATGGTCTGTCAGGACGACTATTTGCTGTGCAGCTCCCTGAAGAAGGTGTCTCCATTCTTTGAAGGCGGCAATAATGGCCAACAACTCTCTATTGCCCACATCGTAGTTCCTCTCAGCCGAAGACAACTGCTGGGAAAAGAAGGCACAGGGATGCAAGACATTCTTCTCACCTGTTCTCTGAGAGAGTATAGCTCCAACAGCACAGTCTGAAGCATCCACCTCTATTATGAAGGCAAGCTCGGGGTTGGGATGTACTAGGATAGGTGCAGTGGTAAATTTATCTTTTAGACGGGAGAATGCTTCCTGGGCTTGGGGAGTCCAGGAGAACTTAGACTCTTTCCGGGTAAGTTGGGTGATAGGTGACACTACCTCAGAGAAATTTCTAATGAAACGTCTATAGAAGTTGGCAAACCCGATGAAGCGCTGTACCTCCTTCACATTTCTAGGACTTGGCCAATCCTTGATGGCTTGGGTTTTGCTCACCTGGAATGGTTGTGAGAAGTCACAACCACTGTCATCACAGAGAGTACAACCGGACGTCTGATATCCACAGTTACAGCAGACACAGCCTTTCCAGACCCAGCAGACACTAACGTTTGGCTTCAGAATCTTGTAATGTATGTAGTACAGTTCATATAGCGTCTTGTGCTTGGGTGCGATGAACATACATGAGACACAGGTTTGATATAGAAAGTCCTGTATTACTTCATACAAGTTGGCAAAATATAGTCACACAGTTTGCGGACACAGAAGCAGGAGACACAGCAGGCCAGAGTAATCTAAGCTCAGCAATCACTCTCACAATAGATTCAGGATCTTCTTCTCTGTTACCGTGAGTCCATGCAAACGTGGGTCTTTCAAAGAGCAGGGTTCAGAGTCCACAAGTGCTTCAGAGTTCCTCACTCGGAATAGCTGGAGTACAAGGTCCAAGGCTTACAGGAGTCAAGTCAAGTCACAGGTTCACTGCAGGCTAGATTCTGAAGCACTGATTGCTCAGTTGTGGCTGCTTAAGAAGCAAAAGGAGAGAATCAGGGCGGGAACATGCAAGCTGAAAACTCCATTTTGACTGAGGGCAAGATAGCTGCAGCAAGACAGAAAGTAAAATGGCTGACGACCAAACTGAGTTTCAGAAACATATACACAGAACCTTACAGAATCTCAGACATCACACTCTATTTCCACCGGTCTGGGACAAACAATTTCCCAATAGGGCAGCGCTCGGGTTTATCCTCCTGACACCCTTCCAGAGCCAGTCTCAAATTGGGCGAGATGGCGGAAAGAACTACACCCTCTTTAAAAATAACAGTAGGATCAGATAACTCAGGAGAGTCCGCAAGGAAACTCCTCGAGAGGGCATCCGCCTTAACATTCTTAGTGCCAGGAAGAAAGGAAACCACAAAATTAAAACGTGTGAAAAACAAGGCCCACCTGGCCTGTCTAGGATTAAGTCGCTTGGCTGATTCTAGATAAACCAGATTTTTATGGTCCGTGAGGACCACCACCTGATGTTTGGCTCCCGCCAGCCAATGTCTCCACTCTTCAAAAGCCCACTTCATGGCCAATAACTCCCGATTACCCACGTCATAATTACGTTCAGTTGGAGAAAATTTTCGAGAGAAAAAGGCACAAGGGTTACTTTTAGAGGTCTCAGGATCTCTTTGGGACAAAACGGCACCTGCCCCAATTTCAGAGGCATCAACCTCCACCTGAAATGGCAGAGAAACATCAGGCTGCCGTAGAACAGGAGCAGAAGTGAATCTCTGCTTAAGTTCCTGAAACGCAGAGACTGCCTCAGGAGGCCAATTCACCACATCAGAACCATTTTTGGTCAAATCAGTCAATGGTTTAACAACAACAGAGAAATTACCAATAAATTTACGATAAAAATTGGCAAAACCCAAGAATCTCTGAAGAGCCTTTAATGAAGTAGGTTGGACCCAATCACAGATGGCCTGAACCTTGACCGGGTCCATTTCAATAACAGATGGAGACAAAATGAATCCCAGAAATGAGATCCTCTGTACGCCAAAAAGACACTTTGATCCCTTCACATACAGAGTATTCTCTCTCAAAATCTGGAACACAGTCCGAACATGTTTCACATGAGAGTCCCAGTCACTGGAAAAAATCAAGATATCATCCAAATAAACAATCAGAAATTTATCCACAAAATCCCTGAAAATGTCATTCATGAAGGACTGGAAGACGGAAGGAGCATTAGTGAGCCCAAAGGGCATCACTAGGTACTCAAAATGCCCCTCTGGGGTATTAAACGCCGTCTTCCATTCATCCCCGTGTTTAATGCAAATAAGGTTATACGCCCTCCTGAGGTCAAGTTTGGTTAACCAAGTAGCACTTTTCACCCTGGACAACAGATCAGAAATCAAGGGTAACAGATATTAATATTTCACAGTGATCTTATTCAAGAGACGATAATCAATACACGGCCTAAATGAACCATCCTTTTTGGCCACAAAGAAAAAACCGGCATCCAAGGGTGAAGAGGATGGTCTGATATGACCCTTCTCCAATGACTCCTTGATATAAGACCGCATAGCGTCATGTTCAGGTACAGACAAGTTAAAAAGGCCACCTTTAGGGAATTTACTACCAGGCACTAATTCAATAGCGCAGTCATAGCTCCTATGGGGGGGCAAGGATGCACATTTACTTTCGCTAAACACATCAGAAAAATCAGTCAAAAAGTCAGGAACATCCTGAGACTGGAGAGAGGCAGAAAAAACAGGAGTGTTGGCATTAACACATTGGCAGCCCCAACTGGTTACAGACACAGATTTCCAATCCAAAACAGGATTATGAGACTGCAACCAAGGGAAACCTAGTACAATAATGTCATGCAGATTATACAGTACCAAAAATTTGCAACTCTCATGATAATCAAGTTCAACCCTCATTATCACCTGAGTAGAAAACTGGGGTTTATTCTCAGCCAAAGGAGTAGAATCAATGCCCAGTAGGGGAATAGACTTCCGTAGGGGTATCAAGGGAAACCCACAACGTTTGGCAAAATCAAAATCCATCAGGTTAATAGCTGTTCCCGAATCAACAAAAGCCTGAGCAGAAAATGTGGACAGGGAGCAAATCAGGGTAACAGTCAACAGAAATTTAATCTGAACACTACCCAAGACAACTGAGCGTGCAAAACGTCTTCCCCGTTTAGGGCAGACAGAAATAGCATGAGAGGCGTCACCACAATAGAAACATAACCCATTGCGTTTTCGAAACTCATGACGCTGTGCCCCAGAAACCACTCTATCACTGCATGGGTTCAGAAGCTGGCTCACAAGGCAACACTATTCCACGCATACCTCTACGCTCACGCAGACGTCTGTCAATTTGAATCGCTAACATACAATCATTGAGACCAGAGGGAGAAGGGAAACCCACCATAACATCTTTTACATTCTCTGACAGCCCCTTCCGAAAAAGGGTTGCCAAAGCATCATCATTCCATTTGGTTAGGACTGCCCATTTTCGGAATTTCTGACAGTACAACTCAGCGTCTTCAAGCCCCTGATTTAATGCCAACAAGGTTTTTTCAGCTTGATCAGTAACATTAGGTTCATCGTACAATAACCCCAGAGCCAGAAAAAATGCATCAACATCACTAAAAACAGGGTCCCCAGGTGTCAGGGAAAAATCCCAATCCTGAGGATCGCCACGCAGGTGAGAGATGACAATTTGGACCTGCTGTGCTGCGTTCCCTGTGGACTTAGGTTTTAAGGCAAAAAACAACTTACAGTTATTTTTGAAATTCAGAAATTTGGCCCGATCTCCCAAAAACAAATCTGGCATGGGAATCCTAGGTTCCACAACTGGCAACCCAGCAAGATAGACAGCAATACTCCGAACCTCAGTGGCAAGCTGATCCACATGGCCAGACAGCTGTGCAAGCTCCATTGAGAGAAAAAAAAATCCTCCTCAGCACCCAGAGAAAAAGAGGGAAAAATTACAAGAAACAGAAAAAAAAAAAAATCTCTGACAACTTTTTTCTTTCCACACTATTTTTCCCTTCTGTGAGTACCATACAATTTTCAGTTAGGCCGGTGATACTGTTATGTTTCGGTAGCTGAGGAGAGCAGGCAAAAACGGCAATACACCAGAGAGGTTGGAATGTATTGGATTGCAGTACCCTGACTAACCACCACAACTAAAGGCAGCCGTGGAGCGTTCCTACGTTGGTCCTAGATGCCTCGTCACAGCCTGAGAGATTAACTACACCTAAAGATAGAAAGAGGAAAGCTATCTGCCCCGGAGCAGATCCCCAAAGAACATAGGAAGCCCCCAAACATGTAATGGCGGTTAGACAAGAGGAAATACAGACACAGACAGAAAATAGTATGAGCAAACGCTGGGGCCCAATCTGCCTAGACAGAAAAGGATAGAAAGGATACTCACTGCAATCCAAAAAAACCCTAAAAAATGCCAACGCTACTGATTGCAAAAACACCTGAGATCACACGACCTCTACCACCTAAATTAGTTCTCTGGTGTAACAAAACTAAGCCGCAGCCACTGAAAAAGCTGGAAAAGGCAAATGAACAAATAACAATGGCTCCAGAGGAACTGAGAGGAGCCCAAGCCCCCCGGGGGGGGGGACCTGGCTAACCTCACAGAAATGCAGAGAAATATGCAAATGGTAAGCACAAAAACAGAAAATATCATATCTGAAAGCAGAAGAAGAGGCAAGACTCAGCAAGCTTCCAAGTGAACCAGGAACCACAGTTGAGACAAGAACAATTGATCACCGGCAACCATGATGGGAGGGAACCTATCTTATATCAAGCCGGTCTGTGAATCCTGATTGCCAATCCTCATTGAATGGTTCAGTACTGTTTGTAACCACCAGAGGGAGCTTCTGCTCAGAATTCATTTCCAAAACATTCACAACACCTGTGGATCTGTTCATCTATTACAAGTGGATGGTATCCTTGTTGTAGGAAAGTATTCCTCAGTGATAGCAGCTGTAGTTCCCTGTCTTTGCTGTCTGAACAGATCCGAATATATCGCAGAGCTTGACTGTAGATGATGGATTTTTTTGTGTGTCTTGGATGAAAGCTGTTCCATCTAAGATATGCTGGACGTCCTGTGAGCTTATGGTAAATTGATGTTTGTATGGCGTTGTCCTTGATGTATATGGTCAAGTTCAAAAAATGTATTTGAGACTTTGAAAAGTTGATGTGTGAGCTTGATGGTTGGGTGGTATTTGTTGAAGCTATTGTGGAAGGTGAGCAGATCATCTTTTGAGCCTGTACAGATTATTAGCAGATCATCAATGTAGCGGAAGTATGCAAGAGGTTTAATAGAGCAAGATGACAAAATACTCCTCCTCCAGTTACGCCATAAATAGGTTGGCATATTATTGGGACAGTTTGCTTCCCATGGCGCTGCCCATACACTGTTGGTATAAATTGTTCCCAAAAGAAAAATAGCTGTGATGGAGCACAAACCTGATGAATTGCAGTGTTGGTTCTATGACCACAAATTCAAAGACATATTCCCAGAACTACCACTCCTCTCCTATGAACAGCCCCTAACTTAAGGAATCTCCTTGTCAGAAGTGTCCTCTCGTCACCATCAGTGACTGGCACATTCCCATGTAACAACAAAAAATGCAAAACTTGTACCCACATATTACCAACAAATACAGTCCACGTACCAAACAGAAATCAGGACTATAAGGTCATGGGTTCCTTTTTATGTACATCCTCCAATGTGATGTACATGATACAATGTACGAGGTGCCCTGGAGCTATCGATATTGGGGAAACCATGCAAAAACTACAAACAAGGATGAATCTACACAGACATACAATCAGGAATGAAATGGACATGCCTGTGAGAAAACATTTCTCTGGAACTGGACATTGTATGACAGACTTAAAAGTCTTATTACTAAAAGGTCATTTTAAGGATGACAGAGAGAGAAAAATATAGGAATTCAAACTTATAAGGATGTTCAATACTTTGACATTAGGACTCAATTTAACACCTGGATTTATGATTCACTACATGGACATAATTCACACATCCAGCAGAAGGACTGCAGACAACTAAGAACATCCCTACTGCCTCTCCATTTGTAAGAAAATGCTAATTTGATTTCCTTGGCTTATCTTTATGAGGCATCAAACCTCCCACCACATAAGCAAATGTCCTACTATAGTATCTCTTAAATGTGCTTTTTTCTTTATTAATCTATTTGTAATCTTGCCTGAAGAAGGAGCCTCTGCACTCTGAAAGCTTGCAAACATATAATTTTCTGGTTAGCCAATAAAGGTATCACTCTAAGAATACTCTTGTCATAATTGGATGGAAAAGTATTCACATCGATTTTTCTGGCTAACACGGTACCACAATATAATTTATTATTGTACTCCCAGATCAATTGAATCTCTATCATTTGCAGATTCCTACTGTCATCTTCTTTGCTGCTGCAGTGTTTCAACATATTACTTTGCTGCAAGTAAATTTTTTTAGTAAAAAAATGGCTGAATCTAGCAAACTATAACTTAAAATGATTTGATCTCTAAAAAGTATACACTAAATGCATTTTTTTTAACTTTGGAGTTGATGTGTGATGAATAGCCAACATGGTAACATCTGTCAGATGCATCCATCACAGACATACATTAAAAAATTAAATTACATTAGATTACATTAAGCAGATAATATATTTTTTTTAAGGAAGCCTAAAGGTGGTGTATGTTTTTCCATGTTTCTTCCAGCAATACATCTTGGGACATGTTGGGTTTAAGGAGAAGGAAATGAAGAACACATCTGTCAGTGATGATGAAGTGATACGGTCATCATGTTGCCTTGGCTAGAACAAGTTTCTTGAATGACAGCATTCAGATAAATATAAGTCAGAAAATAGTACAATACTTAAGTGTAACATAAAGCTTTTGGCTTTTAATTTACAATTTAAAGGTTTACAAAAATCAATTTTTATGTAATTTGTTAAAATTATGGTTTTTCACTTACTGTGCTGTTTTACCGGTTAACGTAAGACCACTCCAGAGGAATATAATAGTAAACTGCAGGCTACAAATGCAAAATGATTTAATTGGTTGTAGAGCATCATGGCATGAAACCTTGACCTTTACACCTGAGCCTACTGTTTTAGATATAATTCACAAAGTGTGAACATCACCTAATTGCTAATTATATTACAGTCAGCAAGAAAAAATATGGTACAAAACGAAGTTAAGTTCCATTATAATTGGGATATTCACTAAGTACATAATTATTTGATCATTTTTTTTTGTTATCGGTAAGGATTACAAATAGTTTGTGTGGCACCAAGCCATGACATTTCACTGCAGGAGACTCCACCAGTCATCAGTCTAGTGCTAATGAAGGTGCACAGCCTAGAATACTTGCAAGGCAAATTAAATCAACAATATCTTCACATGATAGGAAAATGCTGGAGAAATTGAACCAAATAAAACATTCAAGGGAAGGGAATGTAAAGTGGCTTATTGTTTAAGGGTATGGGCAGACGTTGCAGAATCTGCTGAGGAATTTTCCGCGCAGATTTTGCTAAATCCGGAGGTAAAAATTCCTGCTTGTTACCTGCGGATTTAGTGCGGATTTGATGCGGATTTTCCGTGTTTTTTGTGCGGATTTCCCCTGCATTTTGAGACCTGCGGATTTCTATTTAGAGCAGGTCTCATAACGCTGCGGAACTGCACAAAAGAAGTGACATGCTGCGGATTTAAATCCGCACCAAATCCGCGTGGAAAAATCTGCAGCATGTGCACGGCATTTTTTTTTCATTGCATATAATGCTGCTGTACATCACTTGCAGTTCTGCTTGCAGATCTGCAGCGGAAAATCCTCTGCGGATCCTCAGCAGATTCTACAACGTGTGCACAGAGCCTAAACCAGGTTTTAATGTTTACTTTATTTTTTTTTGTAACTTTTGTCATTTTTTTGGTATCATAATCTTTAAAATAGATATCTTACATTTTTCCCAATAGCCACTGTGGCTGTTTTAGACTCATACATTTTTTTTTTTTTACAGAAGACTACTTCATAGTCTCATTATCATTAAAGGCAGGATTTCAATTACAAATATCACTTCTATACACAATGAATAACACAGAATCCAACATTAATAATAAATGGTGTCACAGCTTTTCTGCTCCCCCTCCCTTCACAATGCTCTTTGTACACACTTAAGGTACTGCCACACTAAACAATCCCGCTAGCGATCACGATAACGACGCATACTAATGCGATCGCTAGCGGATTGTTTCTATATCGCTAAATGCGGCCACATTTAGCGATATAGTTAACGACGCTATCGCCGTTAGCGATCTTCTTAACGACTTTAGCGTACAAAAGTACCGCTAAATCGCTAAGAAAAGGTGCCACACTAGCGATAAGATACTTACCCAGCGGGAGCGCCAGCGATGAAATAGGTCCGGAACGATTCCAGCGACGAGCGAGATCACAGCAGGAAGCTCGTCGCTGGAAGCTGCCGCACTGAACAATATCGCTAACGGGATCGCTAAATAGTGACGTTTTTTAGCGATCCCGTTAGCGATATTGTTTAGTGTGGCATACCCTTTACTAGAGGCTTTGATTCAAAAGATAGGGTTTGAGTCAGGCCAATATACATGTGGATTTCCTTAAAGAACACAAAGTATGAGTTTAGAATAGCCCACAAATTCAATTTAACAGATAACACATATACAAATGAAGAAATCTGTTACAATTAGGGTCACGTCTGAAAAAATGTCCCCCTAAAAACAACATAGCCATATCGCAATGTCTCAAAGATACAAGATAGGGGCATTCTACACCAGCCTATTATGGCACTCTGCACCAGGCAGTCAGGGCATGCTGCATCAGGCTGTTTTAGCACAGTGCACCAGGCTGTTATTGCTTTCTACACCAAGCTGTTATGGAGCTCTGAACTAGGCTGTTAGGACATGCTGCACAAAGCTGGTAGAGCACACTGCACCAGGCTGTTATGGCACTCTGCACCAGTCTGTTATGGCACTCTGCAACAGTCTGTTAAGGCACTCTATACCAGGCTGTTAGGGCACTCTACACCAGGCTTTTAGGGCACTCTACATCAGACTGTTAATACACATTGCACCAGGCTGTTATGGCACTCTGTGCAGTGCTGTTAGGTCACTCTGCACCAGTCTGTTATGGCACTGTACACCGGGCTGTCATGGCACTCTGAACCAAGCTGTTAGGGCACTG
This sequence comes from Oophaga sylvatica, assembly GCA_033576555.1. Classification (NCBI taxonomy): domain Eukaryota; kingdom Metazoa; phylum Chordata; class Amphibia; order Anura; family Dendrobatidae; genus Oophaga; species Oophaga sylvatica. The sequence goes on from JARQOD010000005.1 coordinate 461,340,335, forward strand.
TGCACCAGACTGTTACAGCACTGTGCTCCAGGCTGTTAGAGCATGCTGCACCAGGTTGTTAGAGCACTGTGCACCATGCTGTTAGAGCATGCTGCAGCAGGCTGTTAAGGCCCTCTGCACCAGGCTGAGAATAAAATGTCAGATCCAGCATCTATACAGGCCTGATCACTTGGTGCGCCGACCAATCACAGCCATGCCAATTCTTGGCATGACTTTAATGACTCTGGAAGTGCCCATAGCCAGAAAGCTAGTTGATTGGCTGCGCTGCAGCCTTTCAACAAACTTTATTCGGCACCAAACCTGAACAGTAAAACTGACTTCTGGAAAAAAGCCTGTGTTCACAGTTCGGTACGTGTAAAAAACCCAAACTTTACAGTTCAGGTTCGCTCATCCCTAATAAAACCCATTAAGAAATAATTATAATAATAATAAGCTTGCAATCAATAAGGAGATAGAGGGACACAATAGGTAAAATGTGGTTGTTATAAAAAGCTATCTGATTCAGGCATCAGCCAGTATCTAAGTACAGTTACAAACTGCAATTGGGTACACTAAGATGTGAAGACATATGAATAAGAGGGACCAGATTCTGATAAAAATTTTGAAGAAGGAACATTGAAGAGTTAGGTTAGAGAAGTGAGGTGATAGGCCTGTCTAAAAAGATGTGTTTATAAATCAAGCTTAAAAAATGTGGGGGGCTAGGTATTAATCTGAGATTCTGGAGAAGTGCATTCCAGAAAACTCAGCCCCAACAGTTTCTTCAGGGGATTATTAAGTGACCTATCTCCTTTTCAAAATTCTGCTCCAATGAAGGCATAATTGGTGTGGACGTCGTGTGTGCAGCATGATTCCAATCTTCAAGTCTTCAATAAAATAGTTCTGGAAGCAGCGCATGTGCAGATGGAGATATCTGCCAGACGCCATTGAGCCGAGAACTCGATTTGCGCATTTTACTGAAGCCTGGAAGACTGTCTTTGTAATCACACTGTGCAATGATGGCAGCAGCACAGAAATTCAAAAAGGAGATAGGTCACTGAATAATCAGTGACCTTTAAAAGAATCAAAGGAGGCTGGCGAAGGGGTGGAGGAGCAGAAAAGACCATACCCCTAGGCCCGCCCCAATGCTCAGACATAACATTGGAAGAAAACTTTAGACGCTAACTAAACAACAACCACTGGTCAGATTCCTTCACAGCAGGTATCAATTTAATCAGCATAATGTTGCCATTATGGCCATGCCTTTACTTTACAGTCCTAAATTCTGTTGACAGTTTCTCTTTAAATCAATATACAATTCTGTATTTAAGAGGGCGTTTCAGTGCTAGAACTTCTTCATATAAATATAATGTGCATTCTGAGGACACACTAGTTTCAATTGCTATACTGCAAGGTTCTGTTCTGGGCCCTAATTTTAATTCATAAGTAAGAGACACAAGTGAAGGTTTAGTAGATAAAGTATGCCGACTTGTGATTGATAAGAAAGTATATAATAAAGCTGATGCTAGCAGAGATGTCTATAAACTGCTAAATAATTTATAGTAGCTATTCTGTATTCAAATGTAAAATAAGAAATTCTGTTCCAGAATAAGTAAAACAGCAGCAATTGGAGAAGGTGCTAAGTTTAAATTTAAAAATCCAGTGAAAGGTCCTCTATAGGATTAGAGATAAATAGATAGATATAGATAGATAGATAGATAGATAGATAGATAGTAGATAATATGATAGATTTGCTAGTAGGAGGTCATCTTCAATTATGAAATTTGATGTATGATATTGTTGTGCTATCTTTTAAATCAAACAAATCCTGGGGGATAGCGACCACCTGTGAATCACTCGTGACTTCAGTGGCACAAATACTGACTAGTTCCTATTACAAAAGCATTTAACAATTAAAAAGAAATATTTTCATTTAGTGAAAAGCGACTGTGGGAACCTAACCGGTCCCTCGAACCAGGGGCATCCGAGGCATTCCCTGTCCCCCGGATTACCCTTGATGGTGGAAATGCTGGGGAAGCATATATACCAGAGGGGAGTGGCCAACACAGAACAGCTGAGACAGTTCAGGATTGAGAACCCAAGGAGATCAACTGAACTGATTAACCCTTGAAATCATAGAGCAAAGAAAGCCTGCATTGTTTAATAGGATGGTGAAGCAGTTCTAATCAGTGCAGGAGTTCATGTAACCAGACACGACCCTCTTCTGTCACGGTATCCCATGACAAATACATTCCCAAACTGTAAGCATTACTTCATTCTATGGATTGGGACAGTTATTTCACCAAGAAAATGTGGATTAGTATTAAAATATCATGTAAAGCAAATACTGAACATGTTGGTCACACAAAGACTGCAAGAAGCTAATTTGTAAAGAGCCATTTTCATCTGAAGGAACACATGTTACATGGTCACAAAATGATTTACTAAGGATGTGTCAGCTTATTATGCAGCTCTATATATGGTCACCAAAAATATTTGGGACAAAAATGTATGCTATTGTGTTTTGTTAAAATACAGTTTTGTTACTGAGTTTAGGTCCCCATAAAACATGTCAGTTATGAGAGTGGGATCGGCAGACCAGCTAAGGTGTATGTCAGCCTCCTGACTCTTCTTTGACAAATTATGTTGGGTAGAGTAAGTGATAGCCATTTGAATTTCAATAGTGGATACGTCTATTTCATGAGATATAAGCAGCTGGCAGGATAGTCTGGTAGCATCTCTCTCATAGAGAACACAGGAGTAGAGTAGAGATGGGCGAACCCAAACAGTAAAGATCAAGGTCTGTACGAAACTTCATCAGGAAGTCCGTGTTACTGTTTGGGTTCGGCATCCCAAACACCGAGTATTTCTCGCACTGTCATCTGCATGACAGTGTGAGAAACACCGGCGGCTCTATCAGCGGTAAGATCATTACCACCAGTCAGAGCACTGCGGCTCCCACACTGTCAGATGACAGCGTGAGCCCACATTTGTGACCGGAGGTAAAAAGTTTACCTGCGGTCACAGACGTCGACTGATGCAAGTACTACTCCCATCAGCCTATGCCTGCTGCTGCTAAGAACAAGAGCAGGTGGTGGCAGCTGGGAGTATTTATCAGCGGGCACCTGTGCTATAAATAAATAAAAAATAGCATGGGTTCCCCTGTATTTTTGATAACTAGCCAGGCAAAACTGACAGCTGTGGGCTGCAACCCTCAGCTGTCAGCTTCAGCAAGGCTTGTTATCAAGAATAGAGGGGTCCCCACACTGTATTTTTTAATTATGTAAATAAATAATATAAAAATGTCATGGTTCCCCCTCATTTTTGACAACCAGCCAAAGTAAAGCAGACAGCCGGGGTATAGTGTTCTCAGGCTGGTAATGGGCAATGGATATTGGCCCCCAACTTAAAAATAGCCTCCCCAGCCGCCCCAGAAAAGGTGCTCCAATTCTGGCTCTTTGCCCAGCTCTTACCACTTGCCCTGCGGATGTGGAAATTAGAATTCATATTTGTGGGGTTGATATCTTCTTTGTATTTCAAGCCACATGGCAAGTTGGAAGAGCTGGGCAAAGATGCACCTTTTCTGGGGCGGCTGCGAGCTGCTATTTTTAGGCTGTGGAAAACAATATCCATAGCCCTTTCCAGCCTGAGAATACCAGCCCCCAGCTGTTTGCTTTAGCTTGGCTGGTTGTCAAAAAGCGGTGGAGACCCCACACCATTTTTTTTTATTATTATTTCTTAAATAATTAAAAAAACAGCATGAGAACCTATCTATTTTGATAATCAGCCATACAAATGCTGACAGCTGAGGGTTGCACACCGCAGTTGTCATTTTGCCAAGCTGGTTAGGCAGTGCTCTCACTGTTATTAATGGCAGCAGATGTAGGCTGATGGGAGTAGTAGTCCATCAACCGACGCCTGTGACCGTAGATAAACTTTTTACTTCCGATCACAAATGAAATTGAAAACTATGAAACTATGAAAATTGTACATTCACACTGAAGGCATCAAAAATATGAATTAACACATGTGGAATTATACGTTACATTTTACAAAAAAGTGTGAAACAACTGAAAATATGTCTTATATACTAGGTTCTTCAAAGTAGCCACCTTTTGCTTTGATTACTGCTTTGCACGCAGAAAAGGTGAATGGCTGGACTCTACATGCCTAGTTCCCACCGTGAAGCATGGAGGAGGTGGTGTGATGGTGTGGGGGTGCTTTGCTGGTGACACTGTTGGGGATTTATTCAAAATTGAAACGGAGAGCGGTCCAGCTCACCCCAAACCATCTTGATTGGGTTCAGGTCTGGTGACTGTGGAGGCCAGGTCATCTGGCGTAGCACCTCAACACTCTACTTCTTGGTCAAATAGCCCTTACACAGTCTGGAGGTGTGTTTGTGGTCATTGTCCTGTTGAAAAATAAATGATGGTCCAACTAAACACAAACTGGATGGAATAGCATGCTGCTGCAAGATGCTGTAGTAGCCATTCTGGTTCACTATGCCTTCAATTTTGAATAAATCCCCAACAGTGTCACCAGCAAAGCACCCCAACACCATCACACCTTCTCCTCCATGCTTCACGGTGGGAACCAGGCATGTTGAATCCATCCGTTCACCTTTTCTGCATGCAAAGCAGTAATCAAAGCAAAAGGTGGCTACTTTGAAGAACCTAGAATATAAGACATATTTTCAGTTGTTTCACACTTTTTTGTAAAGTGTAATGTATAATTCCACATGTGTTAATTCATAGTTTTGATGCCTTCAGTGTGATTCTACAATTTTCATGGTCATGAAAATACAGAAAAATCTTTGCATGAGAAGGTGTGTCCAAACTTTTGGTCTGTACTGTATGTACTGTATATATTGTAGAAATTACATAAGACAAGTTATCCAACATAATATTCTATCCAAATATATATTGTTAACGTTAAACAGCATGGTCTTTGATAATGGCATAAAAATAATAATAAAAAAAAGAAGATTCCTGAAAGAAATGAATAGAGACTTAGTAAAAGTGAACCTTAAACACTTTCGACATCTAATTAGCTGAAGTAGAACACCGTGTGAATGAGTCATTCAATCAATTCTGGAGTTTTAGCAGCCCCACTAGCTATGAAATTTGCTGATGTTATCATTACTTAGGATGGAGACACTTGGTTAGCATTTTAATAAGCAGATATATTGCAATAATATGTCTCAGAACAAGTATTGAATGTAACCAAGAATATAATCTACATAATATGGTTTCATAAAGGACAAAATTAAACCATTCTTAGGAAGTTTTATAGAAAATGTAATTTCTCCTTTACTGATCAGACAGTAAAAATAATTCCACCATTTGGAGGATTAAAAAGCAATTATCTGGTCAAAACCAGATGGAATATAGTCTGTGAAAAAATAACTTTATATTGTTATAGTTTTTGGGGATGTGTACATACAAGACCAAACACAATTAAATATTTGGCGTAAAGGAGGACAGTTCACAAACGTATGTACTGTAAAATAATGCACAATCCCAATTCCAAAAAATGTGTAAAATATAAAAAAAAATAATAATGCAATGATTTGAAAATCTTGCTTAGTCATGTATATTTCATTCCGAACATAGAACACATATCGAAAGTTGAAAATGAGACATGTTTCTATTTCTTTTGGAAATCAAAACTACCACAACTTTGAAACTGATGGCAGCAAACACATCTCTGAAAAGTTGGGACAGGGTTAACAAAAGGCTGAAATGGTAAGTGGTACGAATGAAAAACAGCTGGACAGTCAATGTTCAACTAAGCTGCTATACTGTATGAGGCATATAAAAAGATCATGGTTGCCGGGGTGCACACGATCCAGAAGTAGCAGCGCTTTGGACACAGCTCATGTTCGCTGCGTCCAAAGCGTTTCCGTCTATTGAACGCAGGTTAATCCGCATTTGTTCGCTGAACCGTGTGGATTCACCAAGTTCAATACCTTCTATGGGTGAAATTTCTTGACTAGCAGCTCCGGAAGAGAAATTGACATGCTGAAGTCTGGAAAGACGTGCCACATATCAGTCTCCGTGGGTGATCCGCGGGCGTCTATGGACGCAGAGTGGGCATGGGATTTCTTGAAATCCCATCCACTATGCTGTAACAGCTGGCTGCTGCAGTTGAACAATGCATAAGTATGCAGCTTCAAACCTGCAGCGTTTACTGATTGTGGGCACATACCCTTAGAGATGCAGAGTCTCTCAGAAGAAAAGATGGTCAGAGGTACACAATCTGTGAACATCTAAAAATTGGGGAACAATTTCAGAAAAATGTTCCTCAATGTAAAATGGCAAAAACTTTAAATATCCCACCATCTACAGTAAATAATATCATCAAAAGATTCAGAGATTTTGGAAATGTGACGGAAGAATAATGTAGTTTGTAATAAATTGCTAAAATGATATATCATACAAAACATAATACAAGCACTGGGGATAATAGAAAAGAATAAATGAATCATGAAATATCATATAAGGAAAAATTATTGTGAATGAAAATAATCTGTAACAAAAATGCAGTTCATTAGTTGAACCAATGACAATTGATTCAATAGTGCAATACAGAAAATAAAGACTGAAATATGATAAAAATAAGACAAATGGAATCAACAAGACACAACAGTCAATCAACTGAAAAGTAAGGTTCAGGTGAGCAGGGCTGCATTTGCCACTAGGAAACCAAGGGCAGGTTCTTAGCAGGTTGTGGGGAAGGCACCACCATTGAGGAAATATTTTTTTGTTTTTCCCCCTTTTTCTTACCTCCGCTGGACTAGGTATGAAAACTGCCATATTTATTTATGACATCATGCCCATATGACTCAGATTCATGCTTCAGATTGCAAATTAGATATTTTCACAGGCAGGAAACAGCAGAAGGGCCACTGGTGACAGGTATTTGGGGAACAAGGGTGCAGGTTATTTATGGGATTTATATGCTGGTGCAGGCTACCTGTGGGGGTGCATATAGCTGGGCAGTCTATATGTGTGGGTACATATGAGGGAGCAGACTACAAGTGGGGGTACATATAGGTGTGCAGGCTATATGAGGGTGCAGGCTACATATGGAGGTACATATGAGGGTGAAGGCAATATGTGGGGTGCATATGGGGTTCAGTCTACATGTGGGGTACATATGAGTGGAACGGGCTACATGTAGGAGTATGTTAGAGGGTACAGACTGTGACAACACGGCATAAATCTGGCCACAGGTGCGGGGGTGGATTTTTCTTAATTTTGCAAGACACTGACCTTCGTTTCTCCACACTTATACTACTGCTGCCTGGCTGTCTTTTGAAACAATGCAAGGGCCAGGGCTCATCCCACTGAACACTGTACTCCTTTCCCATGGGCAAAACACTACTCAGACACCACAGAGTGAGAGTACCACACTTCGGTATGACTTTATTGTATCACTAACAATGACAAAAAGACAGACTGGCACTTCCAAGCTAATGTAAACAGGTGCATACTAGGAGCAGCTACTTCCATATACAATAAACAAAACAAGTTGCAATCTGTAGTGCTAAAGCATGTCAATATTAAATATATGAATATTAATACTGCTTCTGGATGCTAGAAACAAAAGAGTCGCTTAGCACATAACGGACCCAGCAGTTTTGAGACCACCTTGTCGTTGGTTGCTGGGCATGCATGAATTGGCCAAGTTATGTGCTAAGCGACTCATTTTTTTCTAGCATCCAGAAGCAGTATTAACCAGCTAAGGCAAAGCAGACAGCTGGGGGCTGCTAATAATAGGCTGGAAAGTTCCATGGATATTGACCCCTTTCCATCCTAAGAAGAACAGCCCTCAGACACTTCAGAAATGGTGCATCCATTAAATGTGCCATTTCTGGAATTTAGCCTCAGCTCTTCTCATTTGCCCTTGTTTTTGGCTATCATAGGCTCTGTCCAGAGTAGCTATCAGGACTTTCCGTCAGACTGATCCGTGCACACTCCGAGAGTCACTTTCCACGTTCATAGGGAACTAACAGTCAGCCTGTTCTGAGGTAACAGCTTGTCTTTCTTCCTCTGTCTCATCTGACATGAATCACAACTGGCTCAGACTGGAATCTCTGGCTAAGACCCGCGAATGTCTACTGCTACGTCTCCCACACCCTTATATAGTCTAAGGCTCCCTCTGGTGGCACTATAGGGAAGTGTGAGTGTGAATGAATATCAGGTGATTGTGAATTACCTTTCTGTGCATCCTCCAGGGAACATGTGGCACCAAGCGCAGCTGGGTCACACATCCCCCCTAGTTATATTCAGCACTCCAGGCTGAAAAAGAAAACAATTTTTATAATATAACAATAAACATAACTCATCCCTTGGGGAGGTAAGGACACTTCAACGTTACAATATGTACAAATGGCAATAGAAAAATATCAAATACTTTCACAGTGCAAATAAATACAAGATACTTGTGGAGGACCCGCACCAAACCTCCCACGGTGGTCCTGGGTGGCTGCAGGACTTTTTTGCTACAAACCTCACTCAAGGCCACACCATACGGGTTTTTCTTCTGAGGTAGAATGGCTTACGTAAAACCAAGATGGGGCACTAAGTGCCAACTATTTACAACACAGTTTTTGGGCTGGCAAAGTCCTCAGCCACGCAGTCCTTGGCATAAGAACATTTCACATATCACTTAATACTTCACTACACATTACCCAACTGGGGTATACTATGTATCATACTATGCAAACATTATCACATAACATTTTTTATAAAGTGCAATTCTTCTTCAAAACTTTTTACAGTTCAGTAAACCCTGTCTGGGTCCTACTGTTCTTCTTTGAATATGGTGGTTTCTCCTTCCATACCTGGGGCTGGAAGTATGCGGTGCGCTCTGGAAGCATCACCAAGAGATCATGTCCTGCTACCTGTGTCTGGGTAGTCACAGTTCTTGTTTCAATTTTCACTTTGCGACTTCCTGGAGGCCTAACAGGTGCCTCTTCTAAGTATAAATTTGGCTCAGTAGGGGTCGCACTAACAGTCGCTGTGCTCTGCAGCGTTTCCAATTGGGAAGCAGGTGCTCGCAGTGGCTCAGTTGGGGACGCACTAGCCTGTTGCATTGTAGAATAGGATGCAGGATAAGATGCAGAATAGGACGCAGGATCAGTTGCAGAATAGGACGCAGGATCAGTTGCAGAATAGGACGCAGGATAGTATGCAGGTGCGCGGCCGGACGCTGATGTGGCTGGGGCTTGGGACACTGAGACACGGGGTACGTTTCCGGATTTAGGGACGGGGTTGCTGACTCGGGAGACATTCAGGGCATACCACCCCTTAAGACCCCAGTGCCGCGTGTAGGTGACAACATCCCCTTTTAACAGGTTAGACCCCATATCGCAGTGGTGAACGAAGATCTCCTGAGAGAACCCGGGCTCGCATATGTAACCCCAAACTCCTCGGGACTTGGAGGCACACACCGTACCCTGGCACCGCGGCTCCCGGAGCGTACCTTTATCTCGCCGGATGATCTCCTTGTCTGCAAGATTCTGCTCCCGGTACCTCCAGTAAAGCTGCTGCACCTCTCGCTGCTCCTGCTGCTGCCGCTCGTTTTCCTTCTGGGCGGCGTGTTCCACGTTGTCCAGGAGCTCCATCTCCTCCCAGTCGATCTCCATCACTTGCGGCTGGGTGTCTTCCGTCGTCGTCCCTACCGGGGGACTGCATTCCGCTGCGGTCTCTGGTTCCAGGCCTGGCTGGCGTTCTGGTCCGGGCAAGGCCTCCTCAGCCTCCTTCCCTCCCGCCGCATCCTCGGCGGAGTCAGGATCAGCACTTTTGGGGCCGGCCTCCAGTGGTTCATCAGCCGCTGGGTCCAGTGGTGGCGCGGGTGACATTTGCGCATCCTGAGGGGAGAGCAGTGGGTCCCACAGCAGCCGCTGTTTCAGGGCACGCCAGCTTTGCTCCATCGCCTCCATCTCTGCGCGGTGTCGGGCCATGTCCCTCAGCACCGCTTCCACCTCCTCCACTTTCTGCATTCTCCGGTCATCCGCCCGACCTGGGGACAGTTCAGGCACAGGCAGCAGCTCTTCAGGGGAACGGGGTCTGCGCACCGCCATCCCTCCACACAGCGTCTCCTGTCCTTCCGCCATCTCACTCCAGGCCAGACTGTGTTTCCCATCTGGAACAATCTGGTCTCTTCCGTGGAGGCGGGACTTTCACTTTCTCTTCCTAGCATAGAGGATGAAGAGGAGGCGGATCTCTCTTGCAGTGGGGCAGGCTCGGACATTGTAATAGCACTTAGACAGGGCGCCCATCACTTTCGCGCCACAGGGGGGGTATGCACACGAAGGCACGCCCACCTTCTTCACCAGTGCCTCAGGGCGCGAATATGGCGGCAAAATGGCGGAAAATGGCGCCAAAAATCAAACAACTGCAACACAGTCTTTTTGCACAAAAACAGTCCACATAGGCACACAGGACTCACATATAGTAAGCTTCGGATCCTGTTCGTGACGCCAAGTATGAGTCGCACGTACCAGGGCTTTGGGGTACTCGGCACCGAGCCCGTTCACTTCAATGGGGAATGTCACGGGTAGCGCAGCTCGGTCCGTTGCCCTGGGCGCTCATTCAAGGGGGGATATTTACAGGGGATTTAGTAATGTTCGTGACGCCACCTGTGGTCTCTGATCAGGGTGACCAGCGCTGCAGGGTGAATCCTCAGAGGGGTTGTTACTGGGCAGCAAGGTGTTAAGTCTTCCACAGGTAAGACTGGTCCCTCTAGGTATATGGCGGTGCAGGGTGCAAGCAATAAGGCAGACACACACAATAAAGTCTCTTTCTGTACCTTTACTGGTGATATTTGCAGGCACGTCCCGGGAGGCTGCTCAGGGTGGAGAATGCACATCCAGTAATCACTGAGTAGGTTTAAGGCCTCCTTTCTTCTTGATGTGTGTGAGTTTCTAACCTGCATAAAGCCAAGTTTAACTCCGTGTGAAACAGCTACGCCCGGCTGACATTGTGGTGGAGCCTTCTTGTGGACAGAACTAAGTCTATGCGGCTGATCAAGCCTGACTCCTGTTCTTCCTGACCCCAGTTACGTATCAGCACTAAAGGGCCCCTCTGTGACCTGAAGTCCAGCAGGGTCTCCTGTTTCTCCCACTAGCCGTGAAGGAACTAGCAAGCTCGGACCCGGTGTCCGGTTGTGCAGAGTGGAGGACAGCTATCGTTGCTATTTTTCCTCAGTCACTCTCTCTCTCTATCCACTCGCCCGTCGCCCTACTCACACCTTTAACATAAGCATAGGCAACAGTAGGTGTAGTCGTCAGCTTCCTTCTATCCACCGCTCACTGACCGTTCCTCAGTCGACTCGTTACAAAAACTGTAGTTCCCTTCCTTCTTCTCCTTCATAGGCTCTGTCCAGAGTAGCTATCAGGACTTTCCGTCAGACTGATCCGTGCACACTCCGAGAGTCACTTTCCACGTTCATAGGGAACTAACAGTCAGCCTGTTCTGAGGTAACAGCTTGTCTTTCTTCCTCTGTCTCATCTGACAGGAATCACAACTGGCTCAGACTGGAATCTCTGGCTAAGACCCGCCAAGACTCGAATGTCTACTGCTACGTCTCCCACACCCTTATATAGTCTAAGGCTCCCTCTGGTGGCACTATAGGGAAGTGTGAGTGTGAATGAATATCAGGTGATTGTGAATTACCTTTCTGTGCATCCTCCAGGGAACATGTGGCACCAAGCACAGCTGGGTCACACACTAGCCACTTCAGAACTCTCCATCACTTTCTTTCCATTAATTTTTGGGTGCTTCCTGAAGTATGTTTGGGATCATTGTCTTGCTGGAAGATCCATAATGCAAATCAAGCTTTCTGACACTGGGCTCTACATTGTGACCCAAATTCCACTGGTATTCTTCAGACTTCATGATAGTTTGTACACAGTTAAGGCACCCAGTGCCAGAGGCAACAAAACAACCCCAAAACATATTTGAAACATCACCATATTTTACTGTAGGTACTGTGTTATTTTCTTTGTAGATCTCATTCCATTTTTGGCAAACAGTAGAATGATATGCTTTACTAAAAGCTTGGTCTTATATGTCCACAAGATGCTTTCCCAGGATTTTAGCTTACTCACAGGGCTCGGAATGGAAGGAGCACTACTTAGTTTTTGTAGTATAACTTTGGTTGGAATAGATTGTGGGTGCCATGTCGCATTTGCAAAGGACCCCAGATACTCCAACTGAAGCAACATACGCAACCCTCCACAGATCACCTTACATTGGGAGATAACCCTTGATTGATTTCAGGGTCTAACAGTCCTACCTAGCTGGTAGACCCCAAGGGCCTTATTTGGCCTCAAGCTGCCTGACAACCATCAGGACCATCTGATCGCAGGTTCTGATGAGGTTAGAAAAGGAGTCTCTTCCCTCTGTTAACCATCTAGATATCAGTGTTGCTAATGACAATGGGAGCTAGGAGGTTAACCTTTACAGCATTGCGTTAGTGTTGTGAATAGTGTTGAGCGATACGATACTGCAAATATCGGCTATCGGCCTATATTAGCTCTATCGGCCTTTCGATAATTCGTTTCGATATTTTCGTCTTATCGAATACCGGAATCGGATTTGTCACTGTCACTGTCTGTGTCCGTCGGTCGGGTCTGTCACTGTCAGTGTCCGTCGGTCGGGTCTGTCAGGAGTCAGCGGCACTTACCTGGCAGAAGATCTCCGGCGGTCACGGCCTGGACTGCTTCATGGCCGCCATCCTCTTCTCCCCGGCGGTCACATGCAGTTTCTCGCGATAACTGCAGTGACTGCTGGGTAATCCCGGCCGTAAAGCAGTCAGTCCGATGACGTCACCGCCGGAGAAGCAGGTAATCAGCTGTGCTGCGTCGCGATGACAGGCTCTGCCTGTCATTGCGATGTAGCAGAGCTGGATCGTCGTGGGACTGTCGTTACTATGGACTGCGTCGGACAGGTGGTATACTGTTGGTTTGTTTTTTTTTTTTTTTACAGGAGATCGATGGCGTCGCAGGAATGAGAGTACAATAAAAGAAATGAAAACTGTGTTGTCTCTTTTATTTCATTAAAATACTTTTTTCTTGCTTTGTCTTTTTTTTATGCATTTAATAACTTTGGGATTAATAATGGATCGGTGTCTTATTGACGCCTCTCCATTATTAACCGGGCTTATTGTCACCGTGCAATCAACAGTGACATTAACCCCTTATTACCCCGCTTGCCACCGCTACAGGGCAAGTGGGAAGAGCCGGGTAAAGTGCCACAATTGGCACATCTTTTGATGCGCCAAATGTGGGGCTGCTGTAGCCTGGTATTATCAGGCTGTTGAGGGCCAAAATCCATGGGCCTTGACAGTCTTTTAATACCAGGCCGCAGCAGTCTGCATTTTACTTGGCTGGTTAACAAAAATAGGGGGACCCCTACGCCGTTTTTTTTTCGAGGGGATCCCCTATTTTTGTTAACCAGCCAAGCTAAGCAGACTGCTGTGGCCTGGTATTATCAGGCTTGCAAGGTCCATGGATATTGGATCCTTACCAGCCTGAAAAACCAGGCCTCAGCGGTCTGCTTCATCTGGCTGGTTAACAAAAATAGGGGGGACCCCACGCCAATTTTTTTCGAGGGGATCCCCTATTTTTGTTAATCAGCCAAGATATGCAGACTGCTGTGGCCTGGTATTATCAGGCTGGCAAGGTCCATGGATCTTGGCTCCTTAACAGCCTGAAAATCCAGGCCTCAGCGGTCTGCTTCATCTGGCTGGTTAACAAAAATAGGGGGGACCCCACGCCATTTTTTTTCGAGGGGATCCCCTATTTTTGTTAACCAGTTCCCTCTGACGTCACTGATTGTGTCCCTGGCTGACCTGAAGTGAAAGTGGAAAGCAATCAATTAAGCTTTCCACTTCCTCTCCTGTCAGCCAGGAGAGGAACTCATTCATTTGGGGGTTTACTGTGAGGCTGCAGCATTAGCTGCGGTCCCTGCAGTAAACATTAACCCTTTCTGAAGGATTACACCGTGGGACCGACTGTACATCGGATTGGTAAGAATAATTTTGCTTTATTATTTTATTTTTATTACAGGAAATGGTTTTAGCAGGAAAATAAAATATGGTCAAAAACTGTGTGATTATTTCATTAAACTTCTTTTTTATTAAAGTGTGTGTGTTTGATTTTTCTTTCATACAATAGGATTAATAATTGATAGTTGTCTAATTGACAGCTCTCAATTATTAACCTGGCTTAAAGTGACCTTTCAATTGCAAGGTCATTTTAACCCCTTATTAACCCATTCGCCACCGCTACAGGGCAATGGGAATAGACAGGCAAAGTGCCAGAAAGGGCAAATCTAATTAGAGATTTGCCCTTTCTGGGGTGTCTGGGGGCAGATGTTAGTAGCCGGGGGGGGCCAAAAATAATGGTCCCTCTCTGGGCTATTATTATCTGCCCCCACTCACTGGCTTTGTCTGTCTGGTTGCGAAAATAGGGCGGGAGCCCACGCATTTTTTTCAGCAATTTTACACCTCATATATATATATACATGTCATTAAATTTGTGACACATATATATATATATATATATTTATATTTATAGTTCATACACTTCTACATAGTATAATAGCCGCTAATTCAATTGCCGGCTTTTGTGAAAATGCAGAACCCGACATGAAATGACACTTGGTTTACATAGAGTTAACCATGTCTTTTCATGTAGTTTGATATCTGATTTGCACAATTACATGAGTGTAAGTGTGCAAAATTTCACACCTGTAGGGGTTAATTAAAGATGTAAATTCGTAGCAAAAAAGTCCGTTTTTTTTACAACGAATTTACACCTTTAATTAACCCCTACAGGTGTGAAATTTTGCACACATAGACTGATGTAATTGTTTGTGCAAATCAGATTGCAAACGACATGAAAAGACATGGTTAACCCTATGTACACCAAGTGTCATTTCATGTCGGGTGCTTCTGTCTTTTCACAGAAGCCGGCTTTACCCGGCAATTGAATCAGAGGATATTTTACTATGTAGAAGTGTATAAACTATACATATATGTATATATATATATGTCACAATGACATGTATATATATATATATATATATGTATTCTATGTGTAAATACAGGAGAAAAAAGGAGTCATTAGTGACCAAGATAAGTCAAATGTATTAAGGTAAATATTTTTACACAAATCAGTAAAAAAGAGGGTATCACAAAATAACATATGTATACAAACAATGAAAACACATACAGAACGTGTGCACATACAGGGAAGTATATCTCAAAAAGCGGTATAACAGAATAACAGATGGCGAGAACAAAGGTAACTAAGTAATGGCACTCTATAAATAGTAGCAATATCCCCATATGGTGGGAGTGAGATGCCCATGTTTCTCAAACATGGCCAGCGTGTGAAGACAATAGTATAGATATCTATACTATTGTCTTCACACGCTGGCCATGTTTGAGAAACATGCTTGGTGATTTATTGTGGCGTATGATTATTGTGATGGGCATCTCACTCCCACCATATGGGGATATTGCTACTATTTATAGAGTGCCATTACTTAGTTACCTTTGTTCTCGCCATCTGTTATTCTGTTATACCGCTTTTTGAGATATACTTCCCTGTATGTGCACACGTTCTGTATGTGTTTTCATTGTTTGTATACATATGTTATTTTGTGATACCCTCTTTTTTACTGATTTGTGTAATAAATATTTACCTTAATACATTTGACTTATCTTGGTCACTAATGACTCCTTTTTTCTCCTGTATTTACATGTTCATATATGAGTAGTGATTTTTTGGCCTCACCCATGTTCTGTGTGGCCCACATTTCCCTTGTTATGCTTATGCGGCTGTTTGTTATTATGTATTCTATGTGTGTATATTTAGTGTTTACAAGGAAATAAAGGTTTTTTTTAGTTGCGATATTTTGTTCCCATAGACTTACATTGGACTTCCGGTATCGTAATCGGATATCGACGATATTTAGTGATATCGGCGATACAATTTCGATACGATATTTTTAGATATCGAGCACTATCGCTCAACACTAGTTGTGAATGTGCTAGAAATGAATTCTGAGCAGAAGCTCCCTCTGGCGGTTACAAACAGTACTGAACTATTTAATGCAGATTGTGAAGATTGGCGATCAGGTGTTACTGACTGGTCTTATATAAGGGAGGTTCCCTCCCATCAGGGTTGCCGGTGATCAATTGTTCTGGTCTCAACTTTTGTTCCTGGTTCACTTTGAAGCTTGCTGTTTCGTGCCTGCATCTTCTGCTAACAGATAAGACATTTTCTTCTTTTAGTTTTTTGTGCTTGCTTTTTGCATTTTGTCCTGCACTTCTGTGGGGGTCTGCCAGGTCCCCTCCGGGGGCTTGTGCTCCTCTCAGTTTAGTTCAGCCAGTTGTTTGTTCATTTGCCTTTTCCAGTTTTTTCTGTGGCTGCGGCTTAGTTTTGTTACACCAGAGAACTAATTTAGGTGGTAGAGGTCGTGTGATCTCAGGTGTTTTTGCAATTAGTGTGTTGGTATTTTTTTAGGGTTTTTTGGATTGCAGTAAGTGACGACCTTCCTATCCTTTTCTTTCTAGGAAGATTGGGCCCCAACGTTTGCTCATACTATTTTCTGTCTGTGTCTGTATTTCCTCTTGTCTAACCGCCATTACATGTTTGGGGGCTTCCTATGTTCTTTGGGGATCTGCTCTGGGGCAGATAGTTTTCCTCTTTCTATCTTTAGGTGAAGTTAGCTTCTCAGGCTGTGACGAGGCGTCTAGGACCAACGTAGGTACGCTCCACGGCTGCCTTTAGTTGTGGTGGTTAGTCAGGGTACTGCAATCCAATAGATTCCAACCTCTCTGGTGTATTGCCTTTTTTGCCTGCTCTCCTCAGCTACCAAATCATAACACATTAGGGTGCTTGCCCTGAGGTACACATTACCTGACAGCTGGCTCTGATGTTCTCTGTGACACTACTGAGAAGACCAGAGCCTGGATGGCTGGATAAACCAGTCACCTTCACAGTGATTTCGCTGTCTATACAAATAGGATTGGTCCTGAGCCGGTTACCTACATGACTTCAGTTTACATTAAACTGTGTACATGCAATTTTGTGTGGTGAGAGTTTATAGAAGTGTTTCCCAAGCTCCAACCCTCAAGCCCGCCCAACAAATAAAATTTTCAGGGTTTCATTTGTCTTGCACAGGTGAAAAACAGTGGCAATTTCTAAAAACCTTGAGTGCAATATTGTGCAATACTTGTGCAGTACTAAGAAAATACTAAAAACCTGATAGGGGTCATAAGGACCAGTGTTTGGGAAACACTAGTTTATATCAATCATTTACATGTATGGTGGAATGCAGCAAGGTGCCGCATTCTTCGATGTACATGATTATGGTTTCGATTTAATGGGTTGAAAGGTTAGTCATTATATGACTGTTTTACCATCAATAGACCCACTTCTACCAACATTTTTAAACAAACAATGGCTAAAATTGGAATTAGTTAAAATCTTATTGTAATAAAAATTGATGTAGCAATCAACTTAAAGCCCATGATAGTAGACTAGTAAAAGTTCCAAATATTCTTCTGGAGTTTCCATGATCTTTGTTTTTATGTAGCTGATGTACAGTAAATGTCTTTTATCAGCTTACAATCATGTGTTTAAAAATTGATTTACACAATCATGCATTCATTACAAAAAGTTTCACAATGTTCCTGATTTCTGGTATTTTTTTCATACATTTGTGCTAATGAAAAATATAATGGCCAATTCATTTGATTTATATTGACATGCACATGATTGATGAAGATGATTATGAAGAAGATAGTGGAAGTGTCCGCATATTACTGTGCTGCTACTTTGATTGGAAGACAAAAACCAGTTTTATATGTCTCCCAAAATGGCTGACTTTGGTGTCAGCTTCCTAAGACAAAAAAAGGATTTGAACGCAAAAAGTGAAAAATATGTAGACTGAAGATATTTAGTTTAATATACAAAATAGAAAATGGTTTGTCACTCCTCACAAGAAAAAAACAATAAAACCAGGGTATTATTTTTTTTTATTCCATAGTATAACATAGGCACACATGTATAAACTAAACTGCACCATAATTCAAGGATTTTTTTAAATATCTTTTGTAAGTAGAAATAATGTCCTTGTAAACAGATTCAAAATATACCTCTGTCAGCAATGATTGTCTTGGCTACAAAAGAGTTTGAAAGCCAGCAATTGAAATTATTTTAGCGTTAAGAAAACAATAGATTAGCTTTTGTCTAAGAAAATGGTTTTGATCTTTTGTAAAAGTAGCGATTACAATGAAATAGGTATTTTTTCTTCTGGAAAGTAATATTTCAATAGAAGTTTTTTTAAAAAAAATATATTATTTCTTGTTCTTTAGTTTACAAAATTGATGTTACATTGAAATATGAATAACTTTATTGATGGGTCAATTTGCTTACTTATATTAGCATGGTGTTTTTGACTGAAACTGGATTAAAAACACTAACCATAACAAATCCAAATGGCAAATATATCACATATATTAATCAAACAGATCTAATTTGTAGAGGTTATAAAATGACAATTTTAGCAGTATTTCCTTTAAGTCCCGTTTTTGCAAAATAGGGCTCTATTGAGTGGGCATGATATTTTAGCAAATCTGATAGATAAATGTCTCCACTTAATAATCTTTATTTTTAATAATAATTATAATCTCCACTTAATCCTTTCCCAATATGACCAATTTCAATTTTTACTTTTTCCTCTTCTTATTCCAAAGTCATAACTTTTCTATTTTTCTGTGCGCATAGACATATGCTGTCATGTTTCTTTGTAAGACGAGTTGTGTTTTTGAATGACTGCATTTATTTTAACGCATAGTTTATTGGAAAATTTGAAAAAATTAAAGTATGGTGAAATTGCATAAAAAACTCAATTCTAACATTTTGGGAATTGCTTTTAAGGCATACAATGTATGGCAAAAATGACCGATGATTCTCCTTGTCAGTACGATTCTGATGATAACAAAACGGTCCAGTGTTTTGTTTTTCATTATTTCAGTGCTGAAAAAAAATGGAAATTTGAGTCTCTATATTCCCACAACATTTCATTTTTTCTGTCAGTAGACCTTTTTGAGAGCTTATTTTTTGTGTGGAAGGTAATAATTTAATTGATATTATTTTGGGACAGATATGACAGTTTAAGTCTAGTTTCACATTTGCAGTTGAATCCGCAGCATATCTTCCACAACCTGAAATGCAAGATAAGCCGCATGGTAACACGTGCAAATGCAGCGCTTTTTAGATGCATTAGCTTACACATGTGGTCAAAAAAACGCCGCATTTGAGTGCTTTTTTATGCGTTTTGCATGCGTTTGCGTTTTTTGTTCGCATGGTGGAAAATTTTACAGGAGAAAAATCTAGATAAGCAGACACCGCCAATGGGACAAAAGTGGGTGTGTGTATGAGATATCTTTATATAGAACTCAAAATTTTGCTCCCGTATCCTGTGTCATGATGGATCTTTGAATGGAGAGCTTTTATTTCAACCTGGATTAAAGTATAAAGCTGTTTCTTGCCTATGCGTATGCTTGTGAGCAACAAAGAAATAGAGAAAGACAGAGAAGAACATGGTGTCAGCGTTATTGGAGACACCCCATTATAGAAGTCCGGGAAAGCCATGGAGCCTAGCACACGCTATACAGCGAGCTCAATGCCAACCCGGATAAATTTGCGAAGTATACCAGGATGTCTCAAGAGACGTTCCGGGATCTGCTTGGTCATGTCCAAGGAGCCATCCGGAGATAGGACACCCAGCTCCGTAGAGCGATTCCTGCAGAGGAACAACTCCTGGTGACATTAAGGTAAATAATAATTATAAACAAATGCCTGTCATAATTATTTTTGTTCTGCCTTGGATTTTTTTCTCCTTTATCTGTTTAGCTTCTTAATTTTTTTCTTTCTTTGTTTCGCAGATTCCTTGCAACGGGAGAGACCCTATCATCGCTCCATTTTCAGAACCGGTTAGGAATTTCCACCCTGTCTGGAATTGTTGCGGAAAACCGTCCGGCTTTGTGGAACATTCTCCGGGATGAATTTATCCCCCTACCCACCGCGGAAGTGTAGCAGGAAATTGCTGACAAATTCTGGCAAGTGTGCAATTTTCCCCAACTGTGTGGGAACAGTGGATGGGAAGCACATATGGATTAACAAACCCGCCAGATCTGGATCGGAGTACTTTAACTACAAGAAATATTTTTCTGCAGTGCTCATGGCAATAGCAGATGCTGACTATCGCTTTATCGCCATGGACATTGGAGCTTTTGGCCGTGGCAATGACTCCCAGACTTTTAAGAACTTTGATATGGGGCGACGTCTGTATGGAAAAAAATTTAATTTACCCCTGCTACGACCTCTCCCCAACACTCAAGGCCCACCTATGCCATTTGTTATGGTTGGGGATGAGGCCTTTCATATGTGTGAAAACCTACTGAATCCTTACTCCAGTCGGGACTTGAACCACACTAAAAGAATTTTTAACTACAGACTGACCAGGGCCAGAAGAACTGTTGAGTGTGCATTTGGGATTCTTGTCTCAAAATGTCGCATTCTTGGGACAGCCATTAATCTAAAAATGGAGACAGTCGATGAGGTGGTCAAAGCCTGTGTGGTTCTCCACAATAATATAATGATTAAGGAGTGACCTAACATTGGACTGGATGAATCAGTTGCAAACCCATTGCCAGATTACCAGCATCACCCTCTGTGGTCAACAGTTGAAGTTGCCCACATGAGGGACCAATTTGCTGCCTATTTTGTTTCTGACATTGGACGTGTTACATGGCATGATGATATTGTGTAAAATGTTCTGCTGGGTTTGGGTCTGTACCAGTCATGTTTAAAATGTTCCTAATGCTTGCCTAATAAACAACATGTTTTGATACCTGTACCAAGTCTCCTATGTCTTTCCTTTGGAAACCACTTATTATGTCAGTGGTATGGTAGTTGACATCATTACATCCTGCGTCTCTTCTGCAGTATCTATTGGATGCAGACTGAAGAGACGATGGAGGTATAATACAAAGCAGATCTATTCTCACAAGGTCATGTGTCAGAAATACTGAGTTCATGATGCACAAAACTCAGCATCATGAATTCACTATTTCTGACACCTGTCCTGGTGAGTATACGTATGCCTTGTATTACCTCCATTGTCTCTTCAGTCTGTGTCACATAGATTAAGCAGACTGAAGAGATTCTGGAGAAAATACAAGTAATATTAGTTTTTGACAACTCAGAACTCCACACCAAACACAAGAAGCAAAGCTGCAGTGTTCTACTTGTCTCACTCCTGGAGCTATGAGGTGTCAAAAACACAAGTGTACGGTGCTGTGTTTGTAGTCGGTGCACAGTGTGTGCTGCCGGCGGCAAAATACACAAAGAACCAAACAGTATTGGGGCAAAAAAAAATTAAATTTATTTAAACAAATAAAAAATTAACTGCTGCGGCTTGGGGTAGAGTGACTGAACTGGGGGGTGTTAAGCTGGGATGACAGACTGGGTAAAGATGACGCAGGGATTGCAGGCGAAGGAGCGCTGAAACTAGTGGGGTCAGGGAAATCAGGGATGGGATTGGAGGCATGGGACAGGAGAGACACACTGGAAGGGTGAGACAAACCTGACATCACAGACACATTGGGAGCTTAAGGGGAGGGAGTGTGATAGTCCGAGGCTTTTTCTTTTTCTTCAGTTGGGATCTACGCTGGTGTCTGGGGAGCCTTGGGGTGGTGTGTCCCTGCGGCCCGGTGATGGTGGCCAGCCTGTCAAGGTCCGGATGCTGCTGCATATTGGTGGTGGTGGTGGAGGTCATGCCATGGTCTGGGTGCTGCTGCTGCTGGGACCTGGTGATGGTGGCCGGTCTATTAAGGTCCAGGTGCTGCTGCTGCTGCATACTGGTGGTGGTGAAGGTCATACCAGGGTCCGCGTGCTGCTGCTTCTGCTGCTGCTGGGACATGGTGATGGTGGCCGGCCTGTGAAGGTCCGGGTGCTGCTGCTGCATGCTGGTGGTGGTGGTGGTGGAGGAGGATGTCCAAGCTGGAGCAGCACTTGGCATGCTGGTGGCGGTGGGCTGTCCAACAGCACTCAGCATGGTGGTGGTGCTGTAGTGGTGTCCGGCATGGCTTGGAATGGTGTTGGCCATGCAGTGGTATGCAGCAGAGCTCGGCATTGAGGTCAAGCATGTCAGTGTTGGCACAGGTGGAAATGCCACCATTGACTGCTGTAAATACCGACTCTGCTGCATTGCAGGCCTGCATGACATTCAGCTGGAGATCAGGAGTAAAGTGTTCTGACATGCCCCGTTCTATCTGATTAAAAAAATGATGAGCTGGCCTCTGGAGGTCAGCTTTCAGATGGTCAAAGCTTTGCTTGACATCCTGGATAAGAGTCTGCCATCATGAAAGATCGAGCTCAAGTGAATAAGCTCGGGCATGAGTGTCCTGTCCGAGGATTTCTGCCGCTGGCGGGAATAGCCCAATAAAACAGTGGCAGAGGCCTGGGACAGGGTAACACCTGATGGACCAGCTTCCTGGTCTCCAGTCTGTGTTGCAGGCCCACTTGCTGCTGCGCTGTTGGATGGCTGGTACGTGTTCATGACTGTTCAATGAAGGACTGCTCCAGAACCAGGCTCAAGGGTGCTGCTCCAGGTTGCTGTGAAAAGAAAAGAAAAACATTACTATCAAACATTTAGAATAGTAAAGCGCCAACTCCTGTGGAATAGAAAAATACAGATTAGGCAATACAACACAATCCAATACACCCCAAAAATACTTACGTTCTCTGGGCAAGAACCGGTCTGTTATGAATGTGCTAAAAATGGTTTCTGAGCAGAGGCTACCTCTGGTGGTTACTGACAGTACTGAACCTTTCAGCGAAGAATGGTCAATCTGGGATCACGGACTGGTCTGATATAAGGGAGGTTCCCTCCCATGATGGTTTCCGGTGATCAATTGTTCTTGTCTCAATTGTGGTTCCTGGTTCATTTGGAAGCTTGCTTAGTCTTTCCTGCATCTTCTGCTATCAGATAAGATATTTTCTGCTTTTATTTTTGTGCTTGCTTTTTGCATTGTTCCCTGCTCTTCTGTGGAGGTCAGCCAGGTCCCCTCCGGGGGGCTTGTGCTCCTCTCAGTTTATCTGGAGCCACTGTTGTTTGTTCATTTGCTTTTTCCTGTTTTTTCAGTGGCTGCGGCTTAGTTTTGTTACACCAGAGAACTGATTTAGGTGGTAGAGGTCGTGTGATCTCAGGTGTTTTTGCAATCATTAGAGTTGGTATTTTTTAGGGTTTTTTTTGGATTGCAGTGAGTATCCTTTCCTGTACTTTTCTGTCTAGACAGATTGGGCCCCAACGTTTTCTCATTCTATTTTCTGTCTGTGTCCGTGTTTCTTCTTGTCTAACCGCCATTATATGTTTGGGGGCTTCCTATTTTCTTTGGGGATCTGCTCCGGGGCAGATAGCTTTCACCTTTCTGCCTTTAGGTGTAGTTATCTCTCAGGCTGTGACGAGACGTCTAGGATCAACGTAGGAACGCTCCACGGCTACCTCTAGTTGTGTAGTTAGTTCAGGTTACTGCAGTCCAATAGGTTCCAGCCTCTCTGGTGTATTGCCGTTTTTGCTTACTCTCCTCAGCTACCAAAACATAACACCAGTCTCAAAAATGCCAGCATGCGTTGATGTTTATATTTTCTGATCCTTGCTCCAGAACCACTGGGAACCCGGCTCTCCAGTCGAAGATCCTTGTTGAAGCGATCCTTAATCGACCGCTAACGTGTTCTGACTTTGAGCTTTAACCAAAAAAATGGTTACGCAATGCACTTTTGGCCAGATCATACAACTGTGTGTGATGAGAAAAACTCTCAGGAGTGTGATCCCGGCCAAGGTCACTGCTGCATCACACCGCATTGCAATACTTACGAAATGCCTTGCGGACCCGAGCCGGGGCGTAATCCCATCCATCCATCATCGCTTCGGCCACCTTATTCCATAGTCGCCAGAAAGTCACGTTGTCCGAGTGCTGCGGAACCCGGGTGTCCCACAACGGGACTTGCTTATGGACCAGGGATATGAGGATGTCGTTGTCAATGAGGTTTTCATCCCGTCCTGGAAGCTAGAAAAGAAAGAAAGACATTACTGTTGGGGAGTTAAAAAAGGAAAAGAAAGAAAACAGACAGAAAACAGGCAAGAATAATAAGTCAAGAAAAAAAAAATTGGCAAGACCAAAAACGTAAAGAAATAAGCAAAGTGAAGAAATAAACAGTGTTATGATTTGGTAGCTGAGGAGAGCAGGCAAAAAAGGAAATACACCAGAGAGGTTGGAATCTATGGGATTGCAGTACCCTGACTAACCACCACAACTAAAGGCAGCCATGGAGCGTACCTACGTTGGTCCTAGACGCCTCGTCACAGCCTGAGAAGCTAACTACACCTAAAGACAGAAAGAGGAAAACTATCTGCCCCGGAGCAGATCCCCAAAGAACATAGAAAGCCCCCAAACATGTAATGGCCGTTAGACAAGAGGAAATACAGACATAGACAGAAAATAGTATGAGCAAATGTTGGGGCCCAAACTTCCTAAATAGAAACACTTACTGCAATCCCAAAAAACCCTGAAAAGTACCAACTCTACTAATTACAAAAACACCTGAGATCATACGACCTCTAACACCTAGATTAGTTCTTTGGTGTAACAAAAACTAAACAGCAGACACTGAAAAAACTGGAAAAGGCAAATGAACAAACAACAGAGGCCGAACTAAACTGAGAGGAGCACAAGCCCCCGGAGGGGACCCGGCAGACCCCCACAGAAGTGCAGGACAAAATGCATAAAGCAAGCACAAAAAACTAAAAGAAGAAAATGTCTTATCTGTTAGCAGAAGATGCAGGCACGAAACAGCAAGCTACAAAATGAACAGGAATCAAAGATGAGACCAGAACAATTGATCACCGGCAACTCTGATGGGAGGGAACCTCCCTTATATAAGACCAGTCAGTAACACCTGATCGCCAATCTTCACAATCTTCATTGGATAGTTCAGTACTGTTTGTAACCACCAGAGGGAGCTTCTGCTCAGAATTCATTTCTAGCACATTCACAACAGTACCACCCCTTGAGGAGGGGTCACCAAACCCTCATTTGAGCAACCAGGTCGGTCAGGATGAGCTCTGTGATACGCACGGATGAGTCTCCAAGCATGGATGTCCGAAGCAAACACCCAAGAATTGTCCTCCTGACCATAACCTCTCCACTTAATCAAATACTGGAGTTTCCGTCTAGAAAAACGAGAATTCAATATTTTCTCAACCACATACTCCAGATTGCCCTCAACCAAAACAGAGTCAGGAGGCACAGCCATAGGAATCACTGGTTCGACAAACCTCTTCAATAAGGACTTGTGGAACACGTTATGGATCTTAAATGTCCCTAGAAGAAGTAAACGAAAGGAAACAGGATTAAGAATCTCCATGATCTTATAAGGTCCAATGAACCTAGGCTTAAACTTAGGAGATGCAACTCTCATAGGGATATTTCTTGAGGACAACCAGACCAAGTCCCCCACTTCAAACCGAGGACCATCAGCCTATGCCGGTTGGCAAACCGCTGGGTCCTCTCCTGAGAGGGACAACCTCTCCACTAACTGGTCCCAAATCTGCTGCATACACTCCACAACAGAGTCAACACCTGGACAGACAGAAGCCTCCGTCTGTCCTGAAGAAAATCGAGGGTGAAACCCAAAATTGCAGAAAAATGGAGACATCCAAGTGGCAGAGCTAGCCCTATTATTAAGAGCAAACTCAGCCAAAGGCAAAAAAAAGACCCAGTCATCCTGATCAGCAGACACAAAGCATCTTAGATAAGTCTCCAATGTCTGGTTTGTTCTCTCAGTTTGTCCATTGGTCTGAGGATGAAAAGCCGAGGAGAAAGACAATTGAACACCAAGTTTAGAACAAAAAGTCCTCCAAAATCTGGAAAAAAACTGGACTCCTCTGTCAGACACAATGTTCTCAGGAATGCCGTGTAACCGAACCACGTGCTGAAGGAACAAAGGCACCAATTCAGAGGAGGAAGGCAACTTAGGTAATGGCACAAGATGTATCATTTTGGAAAACCTATCACAAATCACCCAGATAACGGTCATTCTCTGAGAAACAGGGAGGTCGGAAATTAAATCCATAGAGATATGGGTCCATGGTCTCTTGGGCACAGGCAATGGCATCAACAAACCACTAGAGCGAGAGCAAGGCTTGGAGCGAGAGCAAGTCCCGCAGGACTACACAAATTCCCTGACGTCACGAGACAAAGTAGGCCACCAAAAGGACCGACTAACCAAGTCTCTGGTGCCAAAAATTCCGGTATGACCGGCCAATGCGGAACAATGAATCTCAGACATCACACTCTTTTTCCACCGGTCTGGGACAAACAATTTCCCAATAGGGCAGCGCTCGGGTTTATCCTCCTGACACCCTTCCAGAGCCAGTCTCAAATTGGGCTAGATGGCGGAAAGAACTGCACCCTCTTTCAAAATAACAGCAGGATCAGACAACTCAGGAGAGTCCGCAAGGAAACTCCTCGAGAGGGCATCCGCCTTAACATTCTTAGTGCCAGGAAGAAAGGAAACCACAAAATTGAAACGTGTGAAAAACAAGGCCCACCTGGCCTGTCTAGGATTAAGTCGCTTGGCTGATTCCAGATAAACCAGATTCTTATGGTACGTGAGGACCACCACCTGATGTTTGGCTCACTCCAGCCAATGTCTCCACTCCTCAAAAGCCCACTTCATGGCCAATAACTCCCGATTACCCACGTCATAATTTCGTTCAGTTGGAGAAAATTTTCGGGAGAAAAAGGCACAAGGGTTACTTTTAGAGGTCTCTGGATCTTATTGGGACAAAACATCACCTGCCCCAATTTCAGAGGCATCAACCTCCACCTGAAATGGCAGAGAAACATCAGGCTGCCGTAGAACAGGAGCAGAAGTGAATCTCTGCTTAAGTTCCTGAAACGCAGAGACTGCCTCAGGAGGCCAATTCACCACATCAGAACCCTTTTTGGTCAAATCAGTCAATGGTTTAACAATAACAGAGAAATTACCAATAAATTTACGATAAAAATTGGCAAAACCCAAGAATCTTTGAAGAGCCTTTAATGTAGTAGGTTGGACCCAATCACAGATGGCCTGAACCTTGACCGGGTCCATTTCAATAACAGATGGGGACAAAATGAATCCCAGAAATAAGATCCTCTGTAGCCAAAAAGACACTTTGATCCCTTCACATACAGAGCATTCTCTCTCAAAATCTGGAACACAGTCTGAACATGTTTCACATGAGAGTCCCAGTCATTGGAAAAAATCAAGATATCATCCAAATAAACAATCAGAAATTTATCCACAAAATCCCTGAAAATGTCATTCATGAAGGACTGGAAGACGGAAGGAGCATTAGTGAGCCCAAAGGGCATCACTAGGTACTCAAAATGCCCCTCTGGGGTATTAAATGCCGTCTTCCATTCATCCCCGTGCTTAATGCGAATAAGGTTATATGCCCCTCTGAGGTCAAGCTTGGTAAACCAAGTAGCACTTTTCACCCTGGAAAACAGGTCAGAAATCAAGGGTAACAGATATTGATATTTCACAGTGATATTGTTCAAGAGACGATAACCAATACACGGCCTTAATGAACCATCCTTTTTGGCCACAAAGAAAAAACTGGCACCCAAGGGTGAAGAGGATGGTCTGATATGACCCTTCTCCAATGACTCCTTGATAT
The DNA here is from genome assembly GCA_033576555.1 of Oophaga sylvatica. NCBI lineage: Eukaryota > Metazoa > Chordata > Amphibia > Anura > Dendrobatidae > Oophaga > Oophaga sylvatica. The sequence goes on from JARQOD010000005.1 coordinate 461,368,135, forward strand.
AAGACCGCATAGCATCATGTTCAGGTACAGACAAGTTAAAAAGGCGACCTTTAGGTAATTTACTACTGTGTTTTTGCCTGTGACTGTGTTTTTGCTTGCTGATTTCTGGGGGCTGTATAGCAAAAGACAAATTGCTGGTATAAGTTCCCGCAGAAATCTTTCACACACAGGAGGGAGGCCATCCCAGAAAAAAAAAAATCCAGGTGTGAAGGGCGGGAGCTTTGTTTTGGATAAGTCCACGCAGTTATTCTTCACACATTGGAGGGAAGTTATCCCAAAAAATCCAGTTGTGAGGAGCGAGGGCTTTGAATCGGTTAAGTTTCTGCAGTTAACTTTCACACACAGGAGGGAAGATATCCCAGATCAATCCAGGTGTGAGGGGCAGGAGCTTTGTTTGGATAAGTTCTCACAATAATCGTCCACGCACCGGGAGGCCATCCCAGTCAAATCAGACGTGGATAGTGAGAATTTTGATTAAGGCTATTGCAGATTACTGTGACCGGCGCACCGGCCAGGGCGTACGGTACAGAGAGCGATAGACCTTGAGCCTCACCACGCTCAGTGAAATTGGTGAGTTATCAGTTACCAGAGCAGCTTGTATGTGTCACAGATCATCAAAAGAGGGATTCGTATTCTCCCGGGTCTCTGTCTCATTGTACGTGTCAACTGTCTGTATCAGGTACTGTCGCTTTAAATCACATCTCCGTGCGCTCTGTCAGTATCTCATTCACTGCTGGCTGTAGCAGCGAGAGAACCCCTTTGACCCCCCTCCTCTGCTAATCACGTTGTTACATCTGTTTCCTGGTTTTGATCTTTTTTTAAGCTAGTTTTTTTTTTTTTTTTGGCTACAGGTTTTAACGTGAAAATTCTCAGGCATTCAGACTGAACTATATTCATTTTTTGCTATTCTGAGGAATAATTTTTTTTTTTTTCTTTTTTTTTTTGATACGTGATTTCAGTGTCTGGAGAGACAGCAAGCAGAGATATAAGGGAGGGGGGAAGTGCTGGCAGCAGCCAGCTGACATTCCAGAGGGCGGTAGGGAAAAAGCCTACGCTACCAGACAAAAGTTTTAAAGTACTTTTCTTTTTGTTTTTATCATTTTACAATCAGTTTTTCCACCTCTTTTCTGTTTTTTTAATTAGCTGTTTTAGTAACAAGGGTTGTTTTTCAGAGTTTTATGATTAATACGGTTTTTTCTTTTCTCCCCTTTTTGGTGAATTTATTTTTTCTTTTTCTAGAGTTTTTCACTAAATCTAACTTTTGTTTTTAAAGTTTTTCTTTTAAGTACATTTTTTAAATAATTTTGGAGAGTTTTTTTTCTAATCAATTTATTTTAGAGTTTTATTCTCCAACCATTTTTTTTTTCTACAAGCTTGCTTTAGACCAAGGTCACTCCATAGATAAGGAAAATTGCAGGCTGAGGGAGAGCGCACACACAAACTGCGCAGCGGCTTGACTAGCCCCTCCCGTCGGGCATTCGGCGAGGACGCACAAGAACCAGAGTGCAGCAGTTTTCAGATTTTTAAATCACCTTTGTTGAATAGGTTTTTGGAATAGACACAGTACGTAAGAATCGAAGGGCTAGGCATGTGAATAGAACGTCAGAGTACGTGAGAAGCAAATAGACAGGCAGCCTTTACACTGCATAATGAAATGTTTTTCTTCTTGTTTTTGTTATTTGAAAGGCAGAGGAAAGTTTGTTAATAGATTACCATCTGCTATAAAAGAGCAGTGGTGCATCGTGTAGAAGGTACAGCAAGTTAATTTGAACGGACCAGGAAGTGATTTTTTATGTGAATAAGTTTGAAAAAGTGTTAAATCGACTGTGAGAAAAAGATCACTGACATGTCACAAGAGCAGAATTCAGAGTCACACACATCACATGTCCATCATGTGGAGACACGGGACAGGTGTAGGCTGCTCTCATTGAGTAAGGAGCCTTGTACAGGGAAAAACGCTCCCCGCCTCTCTCCACAGGGAGAAGGCATTTTTGTTTCAACCATCCCCTCTCAAGAGTCACAGGGGGACACCCTCTCCTTTTTCTTCTCTCAGTCCCTTTCTCCTTCTTCTTCAGACTTTTCTCATCTTTCCTCGCTGCCATCCCTCTCATTCCTTCTTTCCACTCCCTCACATCTCTGACACATCCATTTTCTTCATCTTCCTCTTCTTCTATCTCTTCCTCTCCAACTCTCAAATCTTCTTCTTCATCTTCTTCTACTTCTCCCCCTCCATCTTTCTCCTCTCTCTCTCCTCCATCTTTCTCTCTTTTCCCCCTTTCACTCTTCTCTCCCTCCCCTCTTTCCTTTTCCTCCCTTTCTCCTCGCACACCACACCCACCTGCTCATGCTTGCTCTTCTCCTTCCTCCTCCTCTCAGGCACACTCCACCTCTTCTTCACCCTCCCCTCCATCTCTCTCCCCTCCTCTTTCTCTCGCTCCTCCCTCACACCTCCCTTCTCTTCCTCTTTTTTCTACTTCGTTATCAACTGGGTCAACGCCCAATCCAAGCAATGCGGTGTCCCTGTATTCAGTGTCTCCAGCACAGGGCACCCTGTCTATCCCAGGCACAGTACAAACATTGCCAGTCATTATATCAGGAGAAGAAAGTGAAAATCTCCCTACACAAAACGCTACATGTAGCCCCCAGACACAACAGCCCACAGCTAGGGCTTCACAGGGGTGTGGTATAGCTACAGAGACAAATGAGGAACCTCAGTGCCGAGCAGGGCTGCCAGCATGGAACCATGACACTGATCCACCGCAGCCTCAGCAAGGAAGTGGGAAATCCCCATGCAGCAAGACAACTTTAAAGCCCAAATGTCACCCAGTGTATACACCAAGTACACCATGTCACTTCTTATCTGATGAAGATGAAGATGCAACGTCACACATGCTGCCCAACACTAGGGAAGAAAACACACAAGCACCAATAGAGCAGGGACAGGTAGAAGCACCATCCTATGAGCCCTTCATCCCAAGCCAGGTGATCAGTATGCTGCCAGACCCAGGGATACACCCCATGTTATTTTGCCAAAAAATGCAGCAGATCCAGCAAACGTATACAGCAGCCTGGATTGATCTCTGGACCGAAATGGAAATAAAAGCAGTGATGCATTCTGGTCAATTATGAGAGAACACTTCAAGCTTCCAGCAGAGTTAGATGCGTATGCCTGGGAGACAGGACCAAAGCTAATTGAACAACTCAGAGAATGGGCCAAAAGCAGACTGACAGGACAAACTCTCAGCCTACATGTCACGAGTCAAGACAAGACAGAGTCTGTGGAGAAGTTCCATGACAGAGTAATGCAAGTGTTTCAAGATTTGGGCCTCATTACCCATGATCAGACACACAGACGGATGTTGGCACAGGCTTTTGTGCATGGACTGAGAGAACCAATCAGGAAACCACTGGTAGCAGCCAGGCCTGAGTACATGTCAATAGCAATGGATACCCTGCTCACAGTAGCAAAAAGGATTGAGTCCCACCGGGACAGAAGGGATGTCAAGTGTTACAACTGTGGCTAGTTTGGTCATTTCCGGAACCGGTGCAGAACACTGACTTCACCAGAAAAAGAAGAAACACAGAAAGCAGTGAAGAACCCCGTCCATAGGACAAGAGCACACCAAGTCCACAGGGAACCCCACCAGTGGGACCAATATCCTGAGAGTGGATGGCGTAGTCAGAACTTTTCTTGTGGAACTCCGCAACCTCACCTATCTATCAGAATCTTCTGCTTCCTGCATGGGAATTGATGGTCAAGTCAGATATTTCCAGATTATGAAGCCCCTGAGCGTGTGGACTCAGCCAGAACACTCCATCATGTCCCAGTTTGTTGTGTCAAAGACCTGCACCCTCAACCTATTGGGCGTGGACTTACTGCAGAAGCTGAAAGCGACCAGAGTGTTCCAGGAAGATGGGACCATGACACTTTCTTCACCCCTGACCCAAGAAGAAACAGGAACAACCACACTGCAGACCTATCACAGGAGGTGCTGGAAATTGTACCAGAAAAGCCACTCCATCACCCAGAGTCAAGATGTCTCTGACCAACTGAAGGTCTAAGTGAACTCGCCTAAGAAGACGGCCTGAGAACTTTGACATTGGCCAGGATATTCAACTCAAGAAGGACCCTACTCGCTTCATGGAATGGCAACACCTCATCCAGCTCCAACGCCAGAGGTTCATCTTTTGCAAGCACCAGGAGGCGCCCCCTGCAATCAACCAGTTCACCCAGGCCCTAGACCGGCCACTCAGCTCTTCAAACTTGTGCACAAATACTGACCTGAGACCGAGCTGGAGAAAAAGCAACTACTGATGGCCCGTGCTGAGAAAAAAACAGCCGTTTAAGGAGACGTCCCAACAAGAAGACCCCCTTTGACCAGAGCAGGTGCTAACACAGTGACTGTCTTGGTGGAGAACAAGAAAGCCAGCTGGTCGTCATCTCTCATGATGTGGATCCTAGTAGACGGCTTGTTTTCCCGCCAGCTCTGCACCAGCAGATGGGAGTCCCCTGCCGCATACTGAAGGACAAGGCCAAACTGGGCTGCCTCGCCCATCGGAATCAATCCCAGCTTTCCACAGTGAAGAAAAAGACTGTAAACCCCACTGAGTTCAGAATGGTGCAAGGCCTGGAGGCCGCGAAAGAGGCTACGGTATTTGAAACCCCAACAGTGCTGAACCATCACACTCTGCTCTCAAGAGTCCCAGTCACCGCAACGGTATTCACGGTGATCAACCTGGCCAGTACATTCTTCAGTGTTTCCCCTCTACCTGGAGGCCTGCTTTCACGCAACAGTGCAGTGCATATGGACAATGTTGCCTCAAGGTGCTCAAAACAAGCCCTTCAAGTTTCACCAAGACAATGTCCTCCATCCTCGTCAACTGGATTGCAGAATATGCAAGAGTCACTCTTCTACAACACGTGGATGACCTTCTCTTTTGTGTGGTTGACATCGACACCTGCACAGTCTATTCCTTGTCTCTCCTACTCTACCTGGAAGAACAGCAACGTAAGGTCTGGAAGAACAAAGTCCAGTGATGCCAGAAGCAAGTTACATCCCTGGGACACTGTATTGCCCACCAGACGAAACACATGTCAAAAGACTGGAAGACCGCTGTGGAGAAGATGGCTCCCCCAACAACTCCAAGAATGCTGCAGGCCTTCCCTGGTCTAGTGTCGTATTGCAGAACCTGGATCCCTGATGCCTCAGTCCTAATGCAGCCTCTGTACGCTTGCATCAACGCAACCCCGCTCCTTCTATCAGACGCAGCCTTCAACCCATTCAGGAGATTGGAAGAACTCCACAGTCTCAGCGCCAATACCAGGCCTACCTGACTATGAAAAGTCTTTCCGTCTACCTGATGGAAGAAAGAAGGTCATGCTACTGGAGTCCTGGCACGGATTCACGGGGGAAAACAGAGACTTTTAGGCTGCCTCTCAGCCCGCTTGGATCCAGTTGCAAGAAGAGCACCCTCCTGCCTGATGGCAGTATCTGCAGCACACACCCTCCTGGACAAGGTTGCTGACATCACTCTTAGACAGCCACTGGAAACTTTCACTCCACGTGACATCTGGCAATCTTCAATCAAGCTCAACCAACAGTAATCTCCCCACCGCCAGGCATCTTTGTGGTGCCTCTATTGCCTTTGTCTCATAATGTCACCGTCTCCAGACCTACAGTCCTCAGCCCGGCCACTCTACTCCCACTCCCAAGGGGGGATACTTGGATGGCTCCAGATTTGCAGATGATGAAGAAATTTCAACACAGGAAGTGCAGTGACCAGCAATCAAGAAATCCTGTGGTCCAGAAGTCTGTCACCTAGCCTGTCAGCCCAGGAAGCAGAACTGATAGCGCTGACGAAGGCCTGCCAGATGGCAGAAGGCAAGACTGCAAACATCTACACGGACTACAGGTACTCGCATGGCATAGCACACGACTTTAGACCCATCTGGGCTACAAGAGACTTCATCACAGCAAACGGGACAACCGTGAAGCATCATGGAGCCTTCAGGGACCTACTGGGTATACTCCAACTTCCAAAATGGTGGCAATTTGAAAAATCAAAGTGCATGGAAAACTGAGAACAGAAGAGGCGTGAGGCAATAACATGGCGGACATGGCAGCCAAAGAAGCAGCCAAAGGAAGACAACATGGAGAAGTGGGAGAGGTCGTAGAGCCGGACGGCTACTACATGACGACTGAAGACAAGAAACCTGACAAAGAAACGTCCTGGAATCTGCTCAAGAAGTTACAAGACCAAGCTCCAAAAGGAGAAGAAGAGCTGAATGCGAAAAAAGCAACACGTGAAGAAAGAAGGCTATCAATAATAGACTTCAGACTCTGCCTACCACAAAGTATGCACCAGATGGTGGTCCAATGGGTACATGGACCCACATCCACATATCAAAGACACAGATGAATGATCTGATTGGTGCTTACTGTTTCGCTTCAGGGATCTCCACCCTAACAGCCAAATTCACCAGCAGCTGTCTGACCTGCGGCAAATGCAAGCCTGGACGTATGGAAGAAAGTCCCCCTCACCTCATCTGGAAAGGCCACTCTACCAGCTTCAAAGGATCCAGATAGACCACATCCAGATATCGCCAAGTGAAGGATTCAAATACGCCATTGTGGTCAAAAGAAGTATTTTCAAGATGAACAGAAGCCTTCCAAGTCAGCAAAGACTACTGCAACGAAGCTACTTTCAGAAAATAGTGTGCGGATACGGGGTTCCAGAAATGATAGAGAGTGATCAGGGACCCGCATTCACAGCAAATCTGACACACGAGACTCGATTAGCAGTAGGGTCAGACCTAGGCCTACACACTCCTTACCACCCCCAGAGCAGCAGGAAGGTAGAAAAACTGAACGGAACACTTAAGAATAGAATGCTGAAAAAATTGCCCAAGAGACACGCAAACCATGGCATGACACACTCCCAATTGCACTGTTTAGCGTAAGGCACACTCCAAGAGACCCAGAAAAGCTGTCACCATACAAAATTTTGTTTGGGTCTAGTCCCAAGTTAGTGCATTCTTCCCTCAGCAGCAGAATATGAAAAAATGATATCTTGTTTGCTTATATAAGGGAGGTTCCCTCCCATCAGGGTTGCCAGTGATCAATTGTTCTGGTCTCATCTTTGATTCCTGTTCACTTTGTAGCTTGCTGTTTCGTGCCTGCATCTTCTGCTAACAGATAAGACATTTTCTTCTTTTAGTTTTTTTGGTGCTTGCATTTTGTCCTGCACTTCTGTGGGGTCTGCCGGGTCCCCTTCGGGGGCTTGTGCTCCTCTCAGTTTAGTTCAGCCACTGTTGTTTTTTTTCATTTGCCTTTTCCAGTTTTTTCAGTGGCTGCTGTTTAGTTTTTGTTACACCAGAGAACTAATTTAGGTGGTAGAGGTCGTGTGATCTCAGGTGTTTTTGTAATTAGTAGAGTTGGTACTTGAAATGTTCTGAAAAAGAAAAAAAAATAATTTGCCACGTGTGTAGATGTGACAGAGAATACTTACCAATCTGAAGAGTTGAGTACTCACTTGACTTTCCTGTCCACCATGTTCATGGCCAGGATGCTCCTCTGAAGAAGAAGACATTCTGATGAATGGTGCAAGAAAAAAAAAATTAGTACTACATATAAAGAGAGAAAAAAGAAATGACAGACATTGGTTTTTATACTCACATTGTCCAAAGTGGAGAGTCTACAGGTTCGCTTCTTGTTCACAGTCTGCAGAGTTGTGGACTACAAAAGCCCATTCTCTGTTTTTATCTGTTTGTGTGTGGGGGGTGGCTAATTAGTGTCTAGACAGGTTTACTCTGGAAAAACATGTGCGTCGTCAAACGCAAACAAACGCATATGCTTGTGAACGCATGCAATATCATAGACCGAAATGCATTGTTTTGATGCATTCCTTCCGCAAACAACCGCATACGGAAAATTGCCGCCTCCAAAATTGCAACATGTTGCATTTACCCCACCCAGCCGCTGATGATGAAACAACGCATGCGTCGTCAAACGCGGCAAAAAGCATCCAATCGCATGTACCTGCGGCACCAATGTTAAAGATAGGAAAACACGACACATGCGGACTCAACCGCAAATGTGAAACCAGCCTAACTGCTTCTTCCTGCATTTTTTGTGGCGCTGAGGCAACCAAAAACACAATTTTTATAAAAAATAATCATTTCTGTTTACGGTGTTTACTGATAGGGATAACTAATTAAAAATTTTGTTGGGGAAAAGGTAGTGATTCCAATTTTTATGTATTTTAAATTTTCTGTTAATTTTTTTTAAACTTTTACTTACTTTTTTGTATTTATTAGTCTCTGTTGGGAACTTAAAGATGCGATTGTCCAATCACTTTTGCAATATTGCTGTATATAGGAAAAATTAAGGCCTCTTTGAAGCCAACAACTAACTAGGTTTCAACAAAGCTCTATGAATAGAGGCATAGGGGGTCTTCAACAGACCCCTGGCTGTCATACCATAGCTGCCCATTGGTGCCCCTCGATCATGTGAGAGGCAGATGGGAGCATAGAATCATGTATCCATATGCTGGCATGGTATTAATGCCACTGCCATAGATTGACAACAGAATCTAACAGGTTAACAGTTGTGGGTGGAGCTTTGCTGTACTAGCGACTATTACAAGCAGATCCTGGCTTTGATAAGCAGCCATTATCTGCCAGTTATGGGTTGGGCTCACCTTCTGATACTGTCCAAGATACCCAGTTATGACATACTTGCACGGAGAATGTTGGGAAGGGGTTAAAGATAAAATAGCTTCCCATTAATGAAATTGAGGTTGTCCCATGTGTACAAAGTTGACCAATCATAAGCAGGTAGCAACACACTTGGGAAAAAAAGAACATATTCTCCTCTCCTCACTAATTTCTGCAGTTACTGGGTAGCGACAGAGCAGAGCTGAGATATGTACTGTTACAAACCATTCAAAATTTCACCTCATGGCAGTCAGTGTGGAGGAAGGTTGAGAGCTCATTGCACTGCGAAAAGAGATCTGGAAGGGTTTGTAAATGCTTAAACTTAGCTCTGTTGTACTGCTACAAATTAGCTGCAGATTTATGTATTATTGCATCCCCACACAGACACACACATGCTCTTAACACTGACTGCTATGAGATGAGATCTTTAAGGATTTGGAATTATACATAACTTAGCTTTGCTATTTCTCCACACAGTAGCTGTAAAGATCAGTTCTACATCCACTATTTCATTAAATGGTCAGTATAACATGCTCAAATTGGTGAAAGTTTCTGTTTAACCCCTTTCCAACGTAAGGCATAATAGTAAGCCGATATCAGACTCACTCCCTTTGATGTGGGCTCCGGCAGTGAGCCCACATCTTTCCCGGTACATGTCAGCTGTTTTGAACAGCTACCATGTACCTAGAACAGCCGCGGGTGGAATCGCGATACACCCACGGCTTTTAACCTGTTAAATGCCGCTGTCAAACTCTGACAGCGACATTTAACATGAACTTCCGGCAATCGTGCCGGAAATCCGGCCATTGGTGACCCATGTCACGTGATCGTGGGTCACCTATGAGTCGGAATGACAGCCAGAGGTCTCCAGAAGACCTCTAAGGTTGTCAATGCCGGATTGCTATGAGCGCCGCCCAGTGGTCGATGCTCATAGAAAGTGAGCAATTTTGCTACATACATGCCATCTGTTCATCAACTGTATGCAACAGAGCTAATTGGACAACTGCAGCTTCTAGTCTTCCATGTAGACTATTGAAGAATGCAAAAAGTAAAAAAAATGTTTTAAAAAATATTAAAAAAGTAAAAAAATTAAAGTTCAAATCACCCCCCTTTCGCCCCATTCAAAATAAAACAATTAAAAAATAAAACATACAAATATTTGGTATCACCGCATTCAGAATCGCCCGATCTATCAATATAAAAAAATAATTAACCCAATCACTAAATGGCATAATAAGAAAAAATGAAAAACACCAGAATTACATTTTTGTTGGTCACAGCAACATTGCATTAAAATGCAATAATGGGCAGTCAAAAGATCGTATCTGCAACAAAATGGTATAATTAAAAATTTCAGCTCGGCACACAAAAAGTAAGCCCTCACCCAACCCGAGATCACAAAAAATGGAGACACTATGGGTATTGGAAAACGGCGCAATTTTTTTTTTTTTTTTAATAAACTTTGGAATTTTTTTTCACCACTTAGTTTGGAAAAACGAAGGCTTAGGGGTGATCTTATTACAATGTACAAATATATGAGGGGACAGTACAAAGACCTTTCTAATGATCTTTTTACTCTTAGACCTGTGACGGGGACGAGGGGGCATCCTCTACGTCTGGAGGAAAGAAGGTTTAGCCATAATCACAGATGCAGATTCTTTACTGTAAGAGCAGTGAGACTATGGAACTCTCTGCCGTCTAATGTTGTAATGAGTGATTCCTTACTAAAATTTAAGAGGGGACTGGATGCCTTTCTTGAAAAGTATAATATTACAGGCTATATTCACTAGTTTCATAGATACAGCGTTGATCCAGGGAGCTAGTCTGATTGCCGTATGTGGAGTTGGGAAGGAATTTTTTTCCCCAATGTGAAGCTTACTGTTTGCCACTTGGGTTTTTTTTGCCTTCCTCTGGATCAACATGTTAGGGCAGGTTAGGATAGGATATGGGTTGAACTAGATGGACTTAAAGTCTTCCTTCAACCTTAATAACTATGTTACTATGTTACTATGTTACTTAAATAAAAAAGAACCCAGACATATTTGGTGTTTATGAACTCGGAATGACGTGGAGAATCAGGTTAGTTTTAGCATTTAGTGAACATGGTGAAAAAAAAACCCAAAACAACTATGGGATTGTACTTTTTTTTGCAATTTGAGAGCAGTTGGATTTTTTTTCCCGTTTTCAAGTAAACGACAGTAAAATCGATGATGTCTTTCAAAAGTACATCTCATCCCACAAAAAACAAGCCCTCATATGGCCTTTTGTTCAAAAATTAGAAAAGTTATGGCTCTGGGAAGAAGGGGAGCAAAAAATGAAAATGCAATACCAAAAATACCTCTGATCATTAAGGGGTTAAAGAATCACTCCAATAAAAGTTTATATCATCTTAATATTTCACATTATATAGCACTGTTTACTTAATTATTCTGTTTTCTCTTCTCTATACAGAAACAGGAAGTATCTTGTACCTGCATTTATCATCTCCCTCTTAAGCTTCTGACCCATCTGTTCTGCTCCTATCCCATGCCATAGACTTTTGCAGTGATTTATACCGCCTTGTGAGACAAAATTGATCCACTGTTACTATATAGAGCTTAGAAGGATTCAGCTAGTCAATTTTTAATACGTGATGTCAGAGACCTAATGAAAGAAAGAAGAATTAACTGGGTAGCAAGGCAAAATGAGTAATGATGGGCGAATCTCTGGATGTTGAAGTCCGGCAGGTTCCAGAACAGTATCCGAACCCAAACCCTGACCCTATTCTCATGATGGGGATCCCGAACATCCAGTGTTTGCCAACACTACCTCTGATTGGCGGTAAGATCATTACCGCTGGAAAGAGTGCTGTGGCTCTCTTAGGGTATGTTTCCACGATCAGGAAACGCTGTATGTTTGATGCTGTGTACAGCCGCAGCGTCAAACACGCAGTGTCCAGATGTTACAGCATAGTGAAGGGGATTTCATGAAATCCCGTCTCCACTATGCGTTAAAAGACGCAGGCGGCAGACCTACATAAACGGACATACGGCGAGTCTTTTCAGATCGCAGCATGTCTACCTTGTGGCGACGCTCCGTCGCCACAAGGTAAATTATACAGACCTATGAAGGGCTGCAGTGATTCCGGATGTGTTCAATGAACACATCCGGATTCACGGTGCGTTCAGAAGGGGGCGGGGCTTTGGGCGGAGCGGGGTTTCCGCTCCGTCCAAAGCGCATGGATTCCGGAACGTGGAACCATACCCTTACTGTTAGATGTCAGCACAAGCCGACAACTGTGACCAGAGGTAAAAAATTTACCTCCAGTCAAAGGTGTCGGCTGATGGGACTACTACTCCCATCAGCCTCAATGAGACTTGCAACTATTCAGCATATGTTTTATTATGCAGATTCTTGTCATGTCACTGCATTGCTACTGTTTTGCTCCTGGTGGTGGAAAAATATTTTTCTTCCTGAATGCTACAAAATACATTCCCTAACAGCTCAGTGTATTGTTAGGTTGAATCCCAAGTGAAATGTCATTGGTTAGAACTGAGTAGTAGACATGGAAAAGATTTCCCAAGAAAAGAGAAACTGCATCCTCTAGCTCATTGATAGCTGTCTCTTGACCAACCATTCACAAACCAAAAGATGCACATCCAGGCAAAATATCTGAGTCAACAAGTTGGCTCATCCCAAGGTCTATAAGTTCTGGCACGACAAACAGGTGGTTCTTATGCTTCATAATAGTGAGATGACAAACATTTATGCAAGCACCCAGCAATGCAAATTACACAAGACTGGAATAGTGGCCCAAAAAAAAGTGAAGAAGCCTCAACTTCAATACTGTCATGAGAAGCATCAGTTCGAGTTTGCAAACAAGTACAAAAAGTGGACTTTTAAAGATTTGTGATTTGGAGCAATGACACGAAAGTCAATAGACTAGACTCTGATAGGTGCAAATGGGTCTGAAAGAAACAAGGGAAAAAGTGACTAATGGATTGAGAAATTGAAGGAAATGTCAAGTTTGGTGGAAGAAGCCTAATGATATGGTGTTGTTTCACAGCCAAAGGCATTGGATATACTTGACCAGAATCAATGATGGTCTCAATGCTGAGCTATATGTGAGTATTGTAAAGAATCAGTTACTTCGAACACTCAAGTGTTAAGGGTATGAAAAGGATGACAAAGTGTTCCAACAGGACAACAACATGAAGCATATGTTGAAATTGGCGAAGAAATTATTCATTGGCAATGAAATAGAGGTGCTGGAAAGGCCCCCACAGTCCCCAACCCAATCAAACACTTGTGGGTGGAATTGCCTGTACTCAGTTTGTTTACAAGCACCTCTCCAGACTAGGCAGCTTCCAGGGCTTTTTTTTTCTTAGCTTGTCCTGCCATGCCTAAGTGTCCAATACTGCCCTCTACCCACCCACTTTGCACTCATTAGATTTTACTAATCTTCCTCAGCACTGACCTTTATAATTCATTAAAGGGAATCTGTCAACTCCTTTTTCGGATATAAGCTGCGGCCACCTCCTTTAGGGGCTTATCTACAGCATTCTGAAATGCTGTAGATAAGCCCCCAATGTAACCTGAAAGATAAGAAAAACAAGTTATATTATTCTCACCCAGGGTGGTCCGGTCTGATGGGCGTTGCGGGTCCCGGTCCGGCACCTCCCATCTTCAGGTGATGACGTCCTCCTTCTTGCTTTCTCTCGTGGCACCTGTGCAGGTGTACTGATCTGCTTGTTGAGGGCAGAGTAAAGTACTGCACTGCACAGGCGCCAGACCTCTCTGACCTTTCCCAGGGGCCTTTTAGAGATCATCTCACCTTCAACTTGCTTAGTTCACAATAACAGTCATTTTGAACAGGGTGCCCAAACTTTTACATGCCACTGTATGTATATATATGTATATATATATATATACATATATATACATACAATGGTTTTGGAAAATATTCAGACCCCTTTACATTTTTCACTCTTTGTTTCATTGCAGCCATTTGGTAAATGCAAAAAAGTTCATTTTTTCTCATTAATGTACACTCTGCACCCCATCTTGACTGATAAAAACAAAAAATGTAGAAATTTTAGCAAATTTGTTAAAAAAGAAAAACTGTAATATCACATGGTCATAAGTATTCAGACCCTTTGCTCAGACACTCATATTTAAGTCACATGCTGTCCATTTACTTGTGATCCTCCTTGAGATGGTTCTATTCCTTCATTGATGTCCAGCTGTGTTTAATTAAACTGATAGAACTTGATTTGTAAAGGCACACACTTGTCTATATAAGAACTCAGTGCATGTCAGTCCAAATGAGAATCATGAGGTCAAAGGAACTGGCCAAGGAGCTCAGAGACAGAAATGTGGCAAGGCACACATCTGGCTAAGGTTACAAAAGATTTTCTGCAGTACTCAAGGTTCCTAAGAGCATAGTGGCCTCCATAATCCTTAAATGAAGAAGTTTGGGACCACCAAAGTCTTCCTAGTCCTGGCAATCCAGCAAAACTGAGCAATCGTGGGAGAAGAACCTTGGTGAGAGAGTTAAAGAAGAACCCCAAGATCACTGTGGCTAAGCTCCACAGATGCAGTAGGGAGGTGGAAGAAAGTTCCACAAAGTCAACTATCACTGCAGCCCTCCACCAGTAAGGCCTTTATAGCAGAGTGGCCCAACGGAAGCCTCTCCTCAGTGCCAGGCATATGAAAATCTGCATACAGTTTGCTAAAAAGACACATGAAGGACTCCCAGACGATGGGAAATAAGATTCTCTGGTCTGATGAAATGAAGATTAAACTTTTTGGTGATAATTCTATCCGGTGTGTGTGGAGAAAACCAGGCACTGCTCATTACCTGCCCAATACAATCCCAACAGTGAAACATGGTGGTTGCAGCATCATGCTATGGGGGTGTTTTTCAGCTGCATGGACAGGACGACTGGTTGCAATTTAAGGAAACATGAATGCAGCCAAATACAGAGATCTTGGATGAAAACCTCTTCCAGAGTGCTCTGGACCTCAGACTTGGCCAAAGATTCACCTTCCAACAAGACAATGACTCTAAGCACACAGCTAAAATAACAAAGGAGTGGTTTCAGAACAACTCTGTGACCATTCTTGCCTGGCCCAGCCAAAGCCCTGACCTGGACCCAATTGAGCATCTCTGGAGAGACCTGAAAATGGCTGTTCACCATCGTTCACCATCCAACCTGACAGAACTGGAGAGGATCTGCAAGGAAGAATGGCAGAGGATCCCCAAATAGGTGTCAAAAACTTGTTGCATTATTCCCAAGAAGACGCATGGCTGTACTAGCAAAAAAGGGTTTTTCTAGTCAATACTGAGCAAAGGGTCTGAATACTTATGACCATGTGATATTTCAGTTTTTCTTTTTTAATAAATTTGCAAAAATTCCTGCAATTCTGTTTATTCCAGTCAAGATGGGGTGCGGAGTGTACTGTACATTGAGAAAAAAATGAACTTTTTTGCATTTACCAAATGGCTGCAATGAAACAAAGCATGAAAAATTTAAAGGGGTCTGAATACTTTCCGAACCCACTGTATATATATATATATATATATATATAATATATACAGTACAAACAAAAGTTTGGACACACCTTCTCATTCAAAGATTTTTCTGTATTTTCATGGCTATGAAAATTGTAGAATCACACTGAAGGCATCAAAACTATGAATTAATACATGTGGAATTATACATTACACTTTACAAAAAAGTGTGAAACAACTGAAAATATGTCTTATATTCTAGGTTCTTCAAAGTAGCCACCTTTTGCTTTGATTACTGCTTTGCACGCAGAAAAGGTGAACGGATGGATTCTACATGCCTGGTTCCCTCCGTGAAGCATGGAGGAGGTGGTGTGATGGCGTGGGGGTGCTTTGCTGGTGAAACTGTTGGGGATTTATTCGAAATTGAAGGCATAGTGAAATAGAATGGCTACCACAGCATCTTGCAGCAGCATGCTATTCCATCCGGTTTGCGTTTAGTTGGACCATCATTTATTTTTCAACAGGACAATGACCCCAAACACGCCTCCAGACTGTGTAAGGGCTATTTGACCAAGAAGGAGAGTGTTGGGGTGCTACGCCAGATGACCTGGCCTCCACAGTCACCAGACCTGAACCCAATCGAGATGGTTTGGGGTGAGCTGGACTGCTCACCGCTTCAATTTTGAATAAATCCCCAACAGTGTCACCAGCAAAGCACCCCCACACCATCACACCACCTCCTCCATGTTTCACGGTGGGAACCAGGCATGTAGATTCCATCCGTTCACCTTTTCTGCGTGCAAAGCATTAATCAAAGCAAAAGGTGGCTACTTTGAAGAACCTAGAATATAAGACATATTTTCAGTTGTTTCACACTTTTTTGTAAAGTGTAATGTATAATTCCACATGTGTTAATTCATAGTTTTGATGCCTTCAGTGTGATTCTACAATTTTCATAGTCATGACAATACAGAAAAATCTTTGCATGAGAAGGTGTGTCCAATCTTTTGGTCTGTACTGTACATATATATATATACTTTTTTGTATTTTTCTGAAAGAGTACTCGTTACTCAAACCAAGCACTTTCCAACGCTCATTTTGAGTAACGAGTATAATATGACTCAATGGAAAATCCAAGCATTTTTCCTGCAGATCCTACAAGGAGGTCTGAGGGCAGTGAAAATGTTGAAATGGATGGAAAAAGTGTTGAATGGAAGGAGAACTGCATGGGAAAGACGCCTGGAAGCAACTCAGACTCCCAGAAAGAAGAGATGTAAAGTTCTCCTTGTAGTGTGGGTCTAGCAGTACTCTTTTTTTGGCCAAGATAAATATAACGCGAGGGTCATGGGAAAGGCAGCAGTACATAAAATCTGCCATATGTGACAAGAACCCTACACCCAGAACTTCCCTGTCTACACCATGATAACAACTGTCTATCTTCTCCTCCTCTTCCTCCTCATTCCCCTCCTCTGTCCATCCACATAGTAGAGACGGGACAAAGATTGTGTGTGCACTAACCTCTGTTGCACTAGCAAACAGCTCCTGTTCCTCCTCCTTCTCAACCTCCACCTCCTCATTTTTACCCAAACTTCTCTGAGCAGAAAAGATGAGGCTGGGCTCCCCACTGTTCAGTTGTAATGTGCGTAGGCTGACCAGAATGCCGGCGGGTATGTTGAAGCTGGTGCTCAACAACTGGCCTCTGCTGCTCACAAAGCCTTGCTAGCATGTACAGTGTGGAGTTCCAGGATGTGGGCATGTCACACACCAGTTGGTGAGCTGGGACTTGCCAGAGTGGCAGAATTGTAGCTGACTTGCATAAATGGACGCTGACACGGCGTACCTTCACCAGATGTTTGGGCAAATCTGGGTAAGTGTTCAGAAACCGCTGAACTACCAAATGGAGCACATGTGCCAAGCATTCTACATATGTGAGCTTGCAAAGCTTCAGGGCCACCATCAAGTTATGCCAATTGTCGCACATGACCATGCCTGGTTGAAGGTTTAGCAGCAAAAGTCACAGAACTGTCTGGTTTGTTATTCCTTTAAGTAACTGACACAGTGTGCGGTTTGTCTCCTAGAAAAATTAGCTTCAACAGAGCCTGTTGCCACTTTGCTGTGGCAGTGCTGCAGAGATTCCAGCTTCTGGCTGATGTAGACAATGTACTCTGAGATAACACATCAGAGATGGAGAATGAGGGGGAGCAGTAGGAGGGCCAGGAACTGATATATGAGTTGGAGGAAACCCTGATAGAAGTATGGCATTGGCCAGCAATTCTCAGCATCGAGAGCACTTGTGCAGTGCCAGGGTGGGACTCGGGACCAACCTCCACAATGTTCACCCAGTGTACCATCAGGGAAATGTATCATCCCTGGCCACAAGCGCTTGCCCACGTATCGGTTGTTAAGTGGACAATCACAGTAACCGCATTTGTATGGCATGGGTGATGTTCCTGGACACTGGTACAAGGCAGGAGTAGTATAGGAGTGGTACCTTTCATCAAACTCAATCTGACAGGTCGTCACGCCCCCTATCATTTAATCCGTCTCCCTGTGATTTGATCTGTCTGGGAAATCAGGACTGCTGAATCTGGGAATTTCAATCAAAGTGATTCATGAATTTATTCGGCTCTATTTATATTTTATCCATCTCCTTGTGGATTTGATCAGTCTGTGGTGTGGGGGAAAGGTGTATCAAGTTGAATCTTGATTTTATAAGGCTCTTTTTTGTGGGGGCACTTTTAAGTGCACCAGTAAATGTATGTAAAAAGTGCTTCATGAATTTATTCGTCTCTATTTACCAGTAAATGTATGTAAAGGGATTTTATCTGAGTGTCTGCTTCACTCGTTGTGAAGATATATCTTAGCAGCCTATGTATAGACTAAAAGGAGTTTATTCTATGGTATTATCCAGTATATGAGTTTTTCCCATAGGGAATTAAAGATTGGATACGTTTTACCAAGAGTGCAGCAGTGATATGTCTGGACATGCCCAGTAAAGTACAATGAGAGAAGCTCGCAGCTTAACAGGTTATTTAGATATGGTAATTCACTTGATAGTAGTGTTTAGCCCTGTATTGTGTATAGTCAGGTATACTCAGCTTAGTCCTGACATGTCCTGGCATGCCCGGAAAAGTCCCTTAAATGCTCATATTATGAAATGGTCTCATTATGAAATGGTCACGGGCATATTATGTATATGGCCGTGTTACAATATTAGACACGCGAATGTTTTATTCGTATTTTTAAAAAAGCAATGACGCTGTATTGTAAAACAGGGTTACAAGATTTTATTGTAATAAATAAATACATCTCAAAGACATTTCAAGCATTGAACTAATTGTGACACCACAACAGCTCTACAAATGGCGATACAGCCCGGTTATGGTGTTCTCTCTAGACAGGCGCAAGTTTGGTGAATATTCCAACAGATGTAGTGCGGTGTTTTTAAATTTGATTTTCTCTCAGCAATAAAATTTCTCACAATTGTATCATTATGCGGTTTATCAGCAGAAAACGTCGCCAATATCTTACTGAACGGCATGTTCCGAGCTAAAAAATGTAAAAAGTACACGCAGTAGTGACCGCAGACAGTACTATACGTGTCTTGGATTTGGCTGCCTTGATAATAATAAGTCTCACAATTCTTGTTCAGGAAAGTCACAAACTCGCTCGGAAAGATAGCATTGTCAGCACATAATCCGTAGCTATCAAAAAATATGGCGTTCTTATCGTCACAGAGGACGATTAATATCCAGTGGCGGCCTGGTTGGAGTGCGGGATCTGTATTTACGATGAATCCGACAGGCCTTTGATTTACCCATTGTAGTGGAAGCAAATCACACGGAAACACACCGCCAAACACTCGCTCTGTAAAGCTATCCCCCTTCAGTATGGTCGTGAGTTGTAGACTATCCATCATTAATTAAAATCGTACAAGATCTCTCTTCTATTATTAATTTCCAGAATGGCCGGGTTGACTGCAAAAACAAGCATGTTTATCGTATGGGGTGTCGGTAGAGCAAACCGGACTTCAGCACGCAGGTTACCTGTTTTAATGAGGGAGAAATGACCGCCGGGTTCCTGATCAGCTGATAAATCAAACGCAAACAGAGTGAATCCGGACATAAACTTCACGATCCACGGCCATGGCACAATCAGCTTTCTGCTTGCCGGATATATGGGCGAGAGCCATATACTCTCTGACGGCTAAGTAGTCATTAAAGTTAGGGTTATAAGGCCTCGCAGGGATCTGCTGACCGTCCAGGTAGAGGGCTGCATGGTTGACATTGTAGTGATGGAAGAACAGGGGATTTCTGGCGTAAGACCCGCTAAATGCTTCATTATCTACAAAACCCAATATAACAGTTTTCGGTATCTGGCCTAGGAAGAGATTCTCGTGGTTCGTGATCCATGTTCCAGCGGCTATACTGTACACTTTCATGCATGTCCGGTCAATAGCGTACTTGGCTGTCGCTGCCAAGAGGGCCTGGCTGTGGCCTATTCGGACCGCGGGGGACACTTGTACTCTCTTTACAAAGAGAGCGGCTTGCATGATTTGCACTTTCAGCGGATCGGCCTCAGCCGACATGAGGCAGAAAGCGTCCTTATTTCTCGTTAGCTTAACCTTAAGATCGAGTCCGTTCAATATTAGATTTGGTTGATTAAATATATCACCAAAAATTGGACCAATGAGGTCCAGTGGTTTGGAGCGGTGGGTTGCAGCGGCTCTTTTAATAAATCCGGCATTTGGGCCGTCCAAGCTTCGGTCATTATGGTAACCAGCTGTGTCTTTATAGAACAATCCGGCAGTAAATTGCGAGGACAGCGTCTGTGAACCGTAATTTAAGAGAGTCTCTATGTACGCTCTATAGCTGTAGAGATTGTCCGATTGTGAGATAACTCGGTCGCCCAGAGTAATATCGACCTGATTAAAGAGAGTAGCTAGAGGATAGTTTATGAGCGCTACACGTGCGTCATTGGCGATATTCGAATTATCCTGCTTGACGATGCGGCAATTTATGTACAGCAGTGTGTTATTCAGGTCGTAATAATAATCCCCGCTACCCGATATGAAAAATTCCAGCGGGCATTATCCGTCAGAGCGGCAACCGGCTGAACTTCTATAAATAGCGATTTCTCTATACTCGTCTGTGTCGGTGGTATGTCAAAAATATCCAGTTCAGATTTAGGCACTCTACAGAAGCATCGTGCAGGAAAGCCATGCTGATCAGAAGATGTCCTCCGCAGTACGTCTCACTCGTTTCTGACGGGGTCGGCGCTTGGTTGATTTTTTATTCATGAGGATCGGGGGTAAAGCGGGGCATGAGCGACGCTTTCTTTTATGTGATTTTTTAGCGACATAAACTAGACCCGCGCCAGCTTGCTCGGGCTGTGTATTTATCCGATTCATAAGCGCTGACGAGACAGTGGTGACGGCGTCTTTAGCAATGTTTTTGACAGCCGTCTTCACGTGTGGTTTTACTAATTCTAAGCCTCTTCTGAAAAGCGGTACCGCGCGCCGAAATAAGCCTTTAAATATCCCCGCCAGACCCGATCCGTACATGTACTCGCTCCCGCTGAACCCCTCTAATCCGTGCCCCGACTGTGCAATATAGTAGCGGGCATAAACAGCGGGGTCCCCGTACGGCCTCTGAGCCACCATTTTCTAGCTTGCTAATCGCGCCTCTTCCGGAAATGTAGTCTCACAATACACTTACCGTACTTGAATTTAACGGGGTGCCCTGGTAAGATAAGATGGAGATTGTTACAGAGTCAAAATTATGCTTGCATAAGGGCACGTGTGTATTGAGAGCGTGGTAATTTCACCGCTCCTGGCGCTTATTTGTGCCGTTCTCAGAAGTTGGACGTAGCTGCCGCCCACAAGCTGATGCTGGATGATGTCGCTGTAAATAAATAATGTATAAAAACCAGCTTTTATATCGGCATAAATCTTCTTCCGCTCAGTCAGGTTATTATCATACGGTTAGATGTATGGTGGAGGCCTAAAATATGCCCCAATTTCTGACCCGGGGCAGACTGTATCGTGGGGGAATCCGTTAGGGTAGCACTCCTCCTCACTTCGTCATAGCGCAGCTTAAATCCGTCTCCGGCAATCTTCAAAATATCAATTCTCTCATTAATAGCACGTATGAGGTCGGCGATTGTGGAATAAAAACTCGGCTTTACATAATATTCCTTCAGCAATCCCCCGCTTGCCTATATAGAAATTCCTTCACACCGCTCAAACGTGTACCATGTATGGGGGTTAGTGTTGAGCGATACTGCTCGATATCGAAAAATATCGGATCGGAATGGTATAACCGATATCACTAAATATCGCCGATATCCGATTCCGATAGCGGAAGTCCCATGTAAGTCTATGGGAACAAAATATCGCAACAAAAAAAACTTTCTTTCGTTGTAAACACAAAATATACACACATAGAATACATATATATATATATACATGTCATTGTGACATATATATAAAAACATATATTTATAGTTTAAACACTTCTACATAGTAAAATAGACTCTGTGCTTGAGAATTGCTAAAATCATCAGAGAATGTATTTGCCAATTTTTTCCGCCATATCTGCGTCACGACGAGGCACTGGTGAAGAAGAAGGGCGTGCTCTTCGTGGGTGTACACTCACTCAGTGGCGTGAAAACGATGGCCGACCAGTGTAAATGTTACTGCAATGTAAGATCGTGCCCCACAGCTCTGGAGTTCCGCCTCCTCATCCTCCTCAGTGTGCGGAAACTAACACGAAGGTCCCGCCTCCCTACAAAAGAGGGGCCCTCTCCAGATGCTAATGACACATGTGACTTGGCAGAGATGGCTAATGGACACGAGCAGAAGTGTGAAGGGATGGAGCAGTCAGAGCTCTCCCCCCACGGAAGCGACCCGATCGCCACGGAATCACCGTTGGGCACCCGGCCTGTAAACCCTCCTACGCTGCAAGAAGCGGAGGATACCCTAAGAGGCCTGGCCCGGCACCGGGAGGAGGTCGCCAGGATGGAAGCGAGCTGGCGTGCCCTAAAAATATAACTTGGAGCGGCGCCAATCCCTCTTACCTGAAGTGTCTGTACCGGAAGGTGAGGCACCCGTTCTAGTAGAGGAGCCCTTGCAATGTGATCCGGTTGACGTTGTCGCAGTGGAGGCACCCGTTCCTGCAAAAACCGCAGCACCGTCAGCACCCCAGATCCCGCTGTCTGCCCCCGTCGCTGAGACAGAAGAAGCAACACCCGTCCTCATGGAGGAGGCCGCGCAGGCACCAGAGGTCTACCTGTCTGTACCGGAGCCCCGACTGTCATCTGATTTAGAGCCGTCTGCTTCCTCCGCAGGGGAGCGCCGCCAGGACTGGGGGGCGCCAGGAGAGCTGCCGCAAACCGGACATCGCAAGCTGCAGTGGAGTGGTGGAGACATGGAGCTGCTGGTGGAGGAGAATTTCAACCGGCGTCAGGAGGAAGAGTGGAGACGTTGGGAGCGGGAAGCAGAGCGACAAAGGGAGCAGCGAGAAACCCAAAAACTTCGCCAACGTCAGGTGGAGAAGGACCGGGCAGATAAGGACCGGATGAGAAAGGATAAAAGTACGGTGAGGGAGCCGCGGCGTAAGGGTGCAGTACGGAGCTTTAAATTGAAAGGTGGTTGGGGCTTCATCCAGGAGCCTGGACTTTATTTAGAAGTTTTTGTGACCCGGCGGGACGTGGAGACTCACCTCCCAGAAGGACACCCGGGGAGGGACCTGTTGCCAGGAGACTTGGTGACTTACACCCGACACTGGGGTTACAATGGGTGGTACGCCCTAAATGTTACCAGGTGCGACCCCTACTCCCCAGAGTGTCAGGAACCTGTGAGACCCTCGGAGCCTTCAGCCTCCCACATCCAGGCCTCTGCAAAAGTGCCCACCCCACGCCGTAAATCTCCACAGCCTCCCTCAGTGGTCTCCTCAGCAGCCCCAGCTATGGACATGATAACTATAGCTGGCCCGTACCCGGCGCCTGTTAGGCCCCCTGGGGTTCGTTCAGTCCGGGACATAGGGTTTCAGACCCGGAGGGAGATGAAAGAGGTGGCCACACAGACCCAGATAGCGGGTCACGACTTGACTGTACAGGCCACACGACGTCATCAGGTCCTGGTGGTCCTTGGTGCCTCGGATGTTTGGCAAGCATCAGAAGAGTACCAGGTGGTACCTGGAACACCCCGGCCAAAGAAGTATAAATAACCCGACAGGGTCCCTGTATGTAAATAGTTAAATTGTTGATAAATAGTTAAATTGTTGATGTACCCGGACGGGTGAATGTTCATAAAAAAGTTTTTTAATTTAATAAAAAAAACCAAAACACATTTTTCATTACTTTTATTACAGTCTCATCCTGCGACGCCATCGATCTCCTGTAAAAAAATGAAAAAAAAAAAAAAAGTATACCACCTGACCGACGCAGTCCATAGTAACGAGTGTCCCACGACGATCCAGCTCTGCTACATCAGAATGACAGGCAGAGCCTGTCATCCCGGCGCAGCACAGCTGATTACCTGCTTCCCCGGCGGTGACGTCATCGGACTGGTTTACGGCCGGGATTACCCTGCAGTCACTGCAGTTATCGCGAAAAACTGCATGTGACCGCCAGGGAGAAGATAATGGCGGCCTCAAGCAGTCCAGGACGTGACCGCCGGAGATCTTCTGCCAGGTAAGTGCCGCTGACTCCTGACAGAGACCAGGATCAGTGACAGTGACAAATCCGATTCCGGTATTCGATATGACGAAAATATCGGTATTCGGAATCGAAAGGCCGATACAGCTAATATCGGCCGATATCCGATATTTGCAGTATCGTATCGCTCAACACTAATGGGGGTATTGAATCTCAGTTAGAGTAACTTCATATTGTCCTGAAAGCTGAACGGGCTTAGATAATTTTGTGGTATACTCAGCGATTGTGTTTTCCGGATATAATCGCCAGAAGCGTTGGAGGGAAGGGTGATAAAGAAGGATTCGGATTCCATGGTTATATGTCCGTCAGTGCCGACGCGGGTACCCACAAATTAAATTTATCAGGATAACCTATCCATTTAATATAGCAATGAATCGCCCCCCTGACACGTTTTTTTCTCAAAATCGTCTCAACGCGGTAGACGCGGTTTTCATCTATATGTATTTTTTGCAGCTCCTCCTTATAAAATGATCCCTCGATAGCGCCGCCCGCTAAGTCGTTAATTTTATAGAGAGGTTTATGAAATTTATTGGAAATGGCGCTAATTAAAAATATCTCCTCGCTGAATGTCTGCTCATAACCCTTCGTAAAAGGGTTCTTAAAACGGGATATTCTGACATGATCTCCAATTTTTAAAGATGGTTTAATACGCTTTTTAGTCATGCTACCGCTATAAATATTTTTCCATATTTGTAACGAGTTCTGCTTCGTCACATCGCACGGCCGTGTCTGTATCGTGGTGTGAAAGGTGTGATTGTAACTGTGTACCAAACCTGGTAAAATGTCGATAAACCTAAAGGTATTATGTTTCGTCAGATAGCGCCACATACCGTTTTTAATGTACGATTAAATCGCTCAACTATAGCGGCCTTTACGGTATTGTTGGTGAAAAAATTGTGAATTTTATGCATTTTACAAACACGCTTCATGTGTGAATTCATAAATTCTTTGCCACGATCCGTCTGTAGTTTCTGCGGTGTACGTCGGTCGCTTTCAAATATTAACTCGAACGAACGAGCTACAGCCGCACCGGTTTTGTTGGGCAAGGCGGCAACCCAGGCGTGTTTGGATAGTAGGTCTATCACGGTCAGTAGATATTTCAAGGCGTCATTTTCCCTAGAATATTCAATTAAGCTAACCAAATCAGCCTGCCACTGCGAATCAACGTCCGCGACAAAAATCTTATTGTTGGTGAATCTTGTCCTTACAGGCTTATGAAGGGTGTAAGCATCTTGTTTATTCAGCCAATCGATCACCTCGTGTTGTTTTATACCTCGCGTTCTGACCGATCTGTATAGATTTGTAATGCCACTGAATGATGCAGGGGCTTCGGGCGTGAAATATTGCTTCTCTAATATTGTTTCAAGCGGTTAGCCGCCATGATACCTCTGTAAAACATGAATGGGATTTTTTTTTTCTCACCGTTGGGGGCAATGACAGAGGGCGTGTTCTCTCTGCTAGCCCTAATAAATACAGGCAGCTCACAAGCAATACAACGCTCACCTGTAAGGGTTCACACATCACAGGACACACGCCAGATCTGAACAGGACTAAAGTGAGTATTTTTATGTCTTTCGTTTCAATTATATTTAAGTTAGTATAGTTGAAGGGGTTATCTGCATGAATAGCTTACCCGTGTTTTCATACTTGAACTTTATTTGTTTTAATAATATAGCACGTCTGTGTTGATTAATAGCTGGATATTTAAGCTGTAGTGGTAAATTTAGGTCGCTTACTATTAATATTAATAATTACTATAGATTGACGCTAAAATTCATACAGTTAATTTTATTTTTAGATGGCGGAGCAAATTTTTTCTAACAGTCTTTCAGAACTCTTACTGGCTTTGCAACCGGGTATGCTTTACGACTTATATAGACACAGCGGGCTATTCTAGTTAAGAGTTGTTTTGCACATTATTTTTTATACCGCTTTATTCTATCTCGTTTAAGAATCGTGTATAATGAACGAGTGCGTACCTGATGAGATTTCAGCCACCATGAACCATTCTGATCCTGGGCACACCATTTTACCCGAGGCCGCGTGTAGTAACGCTAGTGATGGGTGGAACGTGAGCGGTCAGGCGGCGCTGCCCAGCGCGGGTACGTTGTGTGGATGCGTGGTTGTGTGTGTATATATCTATATATATAGATATATAGAGTTGTTTTGCATATTATTTTTGCTTTATTCTTTAAGAACTAAGTATAATGAGCTGCGACGTGCCTGATGAGGTTTTTGCCACCTTGAAGTATTCGGATCCCGAGGCCTGTATTTTAACCAATGCCGCTTGTAGCAGTTCTGGCGCTGCCGGACCTGGGACGGTCTTTCAGCGCCGGTCAACGAGGGTACGCTGTGTTTCTGTGTGGATGTATATATATATATATATATATATATATATATATACAAATATATATAACTCTTAACTATGTGAATTTAAGCGTGTAAGTATATTATTTTTGCGTTATTCTTTAAGAACTGAGTATAATGAGATGGACGTGCCTGATGAGGTTTTTGCCACCTTGAACTATTCGGATCCCGAGGCCTGTATTTTAACCGATGCCGCTTGTAGCAGTTCTAGAGCTGCCGGACCCTGGGACGGTCTTTCAGCACTGGGCATCGAGGGTACGCTGTGTTTCTGTGTGGCTGTTATATTATAATATATAATATATATATATTATATATTATATAGTATATACAAATATATATAACTCTTAACTATGTGAATTTAAGCGTGTAAGTGAATATTAACTCCTTACAGATGTTGCTATGATGGCGGAGCGGGATTCACCGAAATGCCTATGAACCCTGGCACTAACAACGCCCAAGAAGACACCGCATTTTCTAAAGCTCCTAAAAAGCGGAGCCTGGCGGTGGTCAAGAAAGGTAAAGGTACGTGCCGCATGAAAAGCTGTTTTGCCCAAACGGATGAAGAAAATTGTTAATGCCGCTACTAATGATTATTATTATTTATAGGACGTAAAGTGAAGCATAGGGGGATGATATTTACAAAAGAGAATATACACCTGCTAGTGGAGAACACCTCAGGCGCCCCAGAAACCACTGCTACAAACGTGCAGGCATCATCGTTAACCGGTAAGTGTATATTTTGATATATCAGACTAGTCTTAATACAACGCATGTTACTCTTGTCACACCTAGGATCACGATGTTCCGCACGTATCCGTTACATGTAGAATCTTTCCTTAAAGATAGTTGTAAAGTGAGATTGACACATGTACAATCTCATCCACAGATAAATCTAAAGGCGAGAGAAAAACAACCACGAGCCCTCTGCAACCACTACGTGTCAACGAGAACCATGCAGCGCCATTCTTGATGCCAATACAGACACCTTTGGGCCCGGATAGACCACAGCCGCAACAGCAGCTCTATGTGATGCACGGCGTGGTGCCCCATTCAAGCGGCGAGCAACCATCCAGCAGTCTTGTGAATGACACTGAACTATACTCTGAAGTGCGGGAGCGGCCACGTAAACACACGCAGAGAACTAAGCATGCTTCAGAAACATCACCCGTCACGTTTGCAGCCATGAATCCCACAACCCGACAGACTCGTGAGGCGCTTGACCGTGAGATTGATCAGCTCGCTGATGGTAAGAAGCGCACCGTAGAACCGATCATTATACGGACCAGTCATACTATACACCAGTTACCGCCATCTGTAACGGTGGCTGCTAATTCCACAGGTGTCGAACTGTCAGATACCATTAATTTACCCACCACATCTCACGCTGATGTATCTAATCCAGTTAATGTTGTGATGGGGTTAAAGAGAGTGTTAACTAAGCATAAAGTGTGTAAAAAGTGTAAAAAGCCGAGGCTTCATACAGCTGTGTCTGCACCGGTTAGCAGTGCGGATTCTGCGATCTCTGTACCTGTTAGCAGTGCGGATTCTGCAGTATCTGTACCTGTTAGCATTGCGGGTTCTGCAGACTCTGTACCTGTTAGCATTGCGGGTTCTGC
This sequence comes from Oophaga sylvatica, assembly GCA_033576555.1. Taxonomy (NCBI): domain Eukaryota; kingdom Metazoa; phylum Chordata; class Amphibia; order Anura; family Dendrobatidae; genus Oophaga; species Oophaga sylvatica. The sequence continues at coordinate 461,396,045 of JARQOD010000005.1, forward strand.
AGACTCTGTACCTGTTAGCAGTGCGGATTCTGCAGCCTCTGTACCTGTTAGCAGTGCGGATTCTGTATCTGCGACCGCTACAGCGCAGATGTATGACGGCATTGGGTGGGCCCCCGCCGAAGCCGCAGTGTTTAAGGAGCAGTTAGATCGTTACTTACGCTACAAAATCTGGCTACCCAAAATACTGTTTTTCTGCGGTACTTTTGAAAGATTGTTGTCTGAAGCAGTCACGACAGATGCTCGTAAGGCCGAGCTATACGTGCTTCGCCGGCTGCAAGTAGACACCGAGATACCAGATGGTGCTAACCCGTTATGACTAAATATGATCGGTTCAGGTCTGCATAAACCAACTAAAACAGCCCGTTATAATAGGTCCAGAGTTATAAAACGAGCTCTAAAACTACTGGTCAGTGCTCGACGCGCAATATGCGCTAGGCTGCGGGGTGGAGGCATCTGTCCTGCTATACCACCACAGACAGCCTAGAAGCCACCACACACAGATGCTCCTGCCTCACATAGCCATGATGTCCCTGAAAATGCCGGCCGTACAGGTACACAAAGCTCACAGGCCTCTGATGCGGCTGCTGGCTCTGCTGATGATGTGAGGGGATCAGACCATACAGTATTTTTACAACACTTCCATCATCACCAGAGGGACAACCGTAATTTCAGTGCGCGCATACATACCGATCATTTTAGGTTTGTAAATTTGGAGCGTGTGCGATCGTTTGTCGAGGCTGTGAACATTGTTCACGACAGTATTCAGTCATTACTGGCTAGAGTCATCAGGGACATTGAACCGGGCGACTTTGTGCAGTTAAGGCTTGAAGGTGGCGATGCTTTAGACCCCATTTTCACTACAAAGCAGAGCCGCGAGGATTTTAATTCTGAATCTTTTTTAAATGCTGTTGCTCGCACACTTCAAAGTAATGCTGAGTGCTTGGCAAGCAATACCCTAAAACTAGTCATCACTACCGTTAAAAACCGTCGAGGCGGTGTAAAAAGACGCTTGAAATCTATAGCGAGCAGCCGAATCATTAAACATAAGAGGCAGTGGCTGTATGATTTTAACAATTACAGTACAAATCTGTGTTTGGCCGCTAGTGTGTGTGCCCTGATTGAGGACGCGGATGTCGGTGATGCGGTTATACTGAACCGCTCTAAAAACATACACGCGGCGCTGGGCATCCTTGATGAGCGATTAGTGAGTTTTAGCGACATTCCAGCATGTGAGAAATATTTGGGGGTCACCATTAAAGTACTGTACTACAGTCAGGGTGATTGGCGCTACTTTCAGACCGACAATGCAACTAGTGGTAAAACCGTATTCATACTGTTCCATGATAACCACTACTACGGTATCAAGAATATGAAGGGTTTTATCGGTGCTGAGCACTTTTGTGAGCTCTGCAATTCATTGTATACTAACAAGAACACCCATTCATGTCAATATTTTTGTAAAGCGTGCCAGAGAGTGGGTTGTGTGGAGAGTACAGGTGTACAACAAACCCCGCGGTGCCCCGTATGTCAGGTTCATTGTCGCTCTAGTGGGTGTTTAGATCGTCACAAACAATTAGCTCTGGTTGATCCGCCATTCTGCAGGCTTAAAATATTTTGTGATGAGTGCCAACGCTTTGTGTTCAGGAATAGCGAGGGCATACATGAATGTGCCGGTTTACGTTGCCCCGTATGTCGTGGTCGTGTAAATAAATTTGACGCCCATCTCTGTTACATACGGCGCTATGTACCAGGGGACGAGACAGATTGTTATATCTTTTACGATTTTGAATGTATGCAGGAGACAGGCACACACATCCCAAATTATATTTATGCTACAACACTGAGTGGTGAGCAGTCCTGGGAGTTTGAAGGTGATAGCTGCACGCATGACTTTTTACTGTTCTTTACCAGCGGGAAATTTTCAGGCTATACATTTATAGCCCACAATGCTGGACGGTATGATTCTTACTTTATTGTTAAGGAGCTGATTTTTGAAAAACTACAGGTAAAGCTGATAGCCCAAGGTGGCCGGCTCTTGTGTGTGACGGTGCCCGATTTGTCTTTAAGGTTCATAGACTCGCTAAATTTTATCCCCATGAAGCTCAGTAAATTACCTCAGGCCATGGGCTTTTCAGGTGCCAAAGGTCATTTTCCACACTTTTTTAACACCCGAGAAAACCAAAACTATGCAGGTCCCATACCCGATGTGAAATATTATGGGTTGCAGTACATGGCACCGGATGAGAAGGTAGAGTTCCTGGCGTGGCATGAGGGTCAGAAACACACAATTTTTGACTTCAAGAGTGAACTAAAATCATACTGCAAACAGGATGTTGAAATTTTGAGACGTGCCTGTGAGATCTATAGAGAGCGCATTATGGAAATGACGCTGAAAAGTGTTAAAAAATACTGTGACATTCAAAAAGAAATGGTTGTGGAGAGCAGCTGTATTGACCCTTTTCAATTCATCACCCTGGCCTCTGTATGTATGTCAATGTATCGATTTAAATTTCTACCAGAAAAAACGATCGCCATTTTACCGGGTGATAATTATCACAAGGCGAAAAAGCGCTACTCATCCGCCGCTATACAGTGGCTCATGTATGTAGCGCATACCGAGAACATTGACATTCAGCATGCCTTAAGAGGGGGTGAGAAACAACTCGGTCAATATTTTCTAGATGGCTATGCCTATGTTAACGGCCAGCACATAGCTTTTGAATTTCAGGGCTGTTTTTTCCACGGCTGTCCGTCGTGCTATAATGAGAATGATACAAATAAAGTTACAAACACCACCTACGGTCAATTATATCATGCCTTTTTAGCTAAAAAGCGCTACCTACAGCTGCGCGGGTACACCATAAGAGTGATATGGGAGCACGAGTGGCGTGAAATGGTTAAAAACGATTCTAACCTCCAGGCATTTCTCCATCAAATGGATTTCCCCGCTCCCTTAGACCCCCGCGATGCGCTTTATGGGGGTTGAACTAACACCATTAAGCTCTATCACCAGGTGGAAGCTGATGAGACTTTACATTACTACAGTCATGGCCAAAAGTTTTGAGAATGACACAAATATTATATTTTCACATAATCTGCTGCCCTCTGGTTTTTATGTGTGTGTATGACAGATGTTTTTATCACAGACAGAAATTTAATTGCAAACATATGAGTAACAAAAGCTTATATTGACAGAATGAGTTAATGCAGCAAGTCAATATTTGCAGTGTTGACCCTTCTTCTTCAGGACCTCTGCAATTCTCCCTGGCATGCTCTCAATCAACTTCTGGACCAAATCCTGACTGATAGCAGTCGATTCTTGCACAATCAATGCTTTCATTTTGTCAGAATTTTTAGGTTTTTGTTTGTTCACCCGTCTCTTGATGATTGACCACAAGTTTTCAATGGGATTAAGATCTGGGGAGTTTCCAGGCCATGGACCCAAAATCTCTATGTTTTGTTCCCTGAGCCATTTAGTTATCACCTTTGCTTTATGGTAAGGTGCTCCATCATGCTGGAAAAGGCATTGTTGATCGCCAAACTGCTCTTGGAGGGTTGGGAGAAGTTGCTCTTGGAGGACATTCTGGTACCATTCTTTATTCATGGCTGTGTTTTTAGGCAAGACTGTGAGAGAGCCGATTCCCTTGGCTGAGAAGCAACCCCACACATGAATGGTTTCAGGATGCTTAACAGTTGGCATGAGACAAGACTGGTGGTAGCGCTCACCTTGTCTTCTCCGAATGAGGCGTTTTCCTGATGTCCCAAACAATCAAAAAGGGGATTCATCAGAGAAAATAACTTTACCCCAGTCCTCAGCAGTCCACTGCCTGTACCTTTTGCAGAATATCAATCTGTCCATGATGTTTTTTCTGGAGAGAAGAGGCTTCTTTGATGCCCTCCTTGAGACCAGGCCTTGCTCCAAGAGTCTCCGCCTCACAGTGCGTGCAGATGCACTCACACCTGCCTGCTGCCTTTCCTGAGCAAGCTCTGCACTGCTGGTAGCCCAATCCCGCAGCTGAAACACTTTTAAGAGACGGTCCTGGCGCTTGCTGGTCTTTTTTAGGCGCCCTGGAGCCTTTTTGGCAACAATGGAACCTCTCTCCTTGAAGTTCTTGATGATGCGATAGATTGTTGACTGAGGTGCAATCTTTCTAGCTGCGATACTCTTCCCTGTTAGGCCATTTTTGTGCATTGCAATGATGACTGCATGTGTTTCTTTAGAGATAACCATGGTTAACAGTAGAGAAACAATGATGCCAAGCACCAGCCTCCTTTTAAAGTGTCCAGTGGTGTCATTCTTACTTAATCATGACAGATTGATCTCCAGCTATGTCCTCATCAACACCCACACCTGTGTTAATGGAGCAATCACTGAAAAGAGGTTAGCTGGTCCTCTTTAGGCAGGGCTGCAATGATGTTGAAATGTGTTTTGGGGGATAAAGTTCATTTTCTAGCCAAATATTGACTTTGCAAGTAATTGCTGTTAAGCTGATCACTCTTTATAACATTCTGGAGTATATGCAAATTGCCATTAGAAAAAGTGAAGCAGTAGACTTTGTAAAAATTAATATTTGTGTCATTCTCAAAACTTTTGGCCATGACTGTACGACTTCACCAGCCTGTACCCCTTTGTAAACAAAACTAAAACATACCCTGTAGGTCACCCCGACATCATCTATGACAACTTTGGTTTCATTAAAAAAAACTTTAGCTTAGCTAGAGTCAAGGTCTATCCCCCGAGAGATTTATTTTTTCCCGTTCTACCGGTAAAACTCGACAAAAAATTGATGTTCCCCCTTTGTTATACATGCGCTGTAAATTCACAGGCCGGGGAATGCAGACATAGTGATGAAGAATGCTCCCTGACAGGTACCTGGTGCACCATAGAGCTCGAGCTGGCGATAGATAAAGGCTACCGGATCGCCCACATCTATGAAATATGGCATTTTCCAAACACCAGCGATGATCTGTTTGCCCCCTACATTAAATTACACCTTAGGGATAAGCAGGAGGCGTCAGGGTATCCTAGCTGGTGCACTGATGATGCCAAGAAAAAGCAGTACATTGACAATTTTCTTGAAAAAGAGGGTGTGCGGTTACGATCTGAAAATATAGCCGTCAACCCCGCTAAAAGGCAGATCTCCAAACTTTTCTTAAATTCTTTATGGGGGAAGTTTGCTCAGCGGGCCAATCTACCAAGCACCAAGATTGTTAGGGATCCTGATGAGCTTTTTAGGTATCTCTTCCTGCCCTACTATGACATTTCTACGCTGGATTTTATCGATGATGAAACCGCAACCATTAACTGGAAATATGCGGAAGGGCACCACACAGTCAATAAAAACACAAACATCTTTATAGCCTGCTTTACAACCGCGTATGCGCGGCTAGAGCTCTATTCTCTGCTGGACAGACTACAGGAGAGGTGCCTTTATCACGACACAGATTCGGTTATTTTTATGCACAGGGAAGGTGAGTGGCAGCCGCCTCTAGGCGATTACCTGGGGGAATTGACGAGTGAGATACCCGAGGGCACATACATCACAGAGTTTGTTTCTGCCGGGCCCAAAACTTACGGGTACAAGCTCAACACGGGGAAAACTGTCTTAAAAGTGAAGGGAATAACGCTAAATGTTGGTAACTCTCAATCTATCAATTTTAGCAGTCTGAAAGATCTAGTACTGGACTACCCCCGTAATTCAGCCCCTGAAACTCTGAAGCGCATCGTCGTACAGCAACAGGGCATTGTGAGAGATAAAAAATATTGGAATATTGAATCCCGTGTCCTACAAAAGACCCAGAAGTGTGTCTACACAAAGCGCCGACTATTAGACGAATTCACCACCCTGCCGTATGGCTATTAGCACAGTATTGTGATGGATACGCGGCTACAACACCCGCTCTCGTGCATTCTAGCGGGGCCGTCTAATTCTGGAAAGAGTTATTTTGTAAAACAAATGCTGTATAATATTGAAAGTAATTTTTCTCACAAGCTGGATAATATTGTTTGGTTTTATTCATGCTGGCAGAAACTATATGATGAAATCTCTCTCTCTTTTCCCAACACCAGATTTGTGGAGGGTCTGCCGAATACATTCGTAGATGACGATTTATTCCCACCGGACAAGGTGAATTTGGCGATTGTTGATGATCTCATGGATAGTGCTAGCGAAAATTGCGAGATAGAAAAAGCGTTCACCAAGTATTTGCACCACAGAAATCTCAGTATTTTCTACCTGGTACAAAACATATTTTGTCAGGGTAAGAAAAGCCGCACCATAAATTTAAACACAAAGTACATGGTTCTTTTTAACAACCCTCGAGATAAGTTACAAATTTTAACACTAGCTCGTCAGATGTACCCCGGAAAAACACGTTTTTTCCTAGAAGCATTTGAGGATGCTACGCGGGAGCCTTATGGGTATTCGCTGGTCGATTTGAGAGCTAATACACCGGAGGATCACCGCTTACGGACGGGGTTGTTTCCACCGGCGTTGCCAGCTGTCTATGTGCAGAAAAAACCGCTTCTAAAAAGTGAATTTTATGCGGGCTCGCACATTCCACGCTGTGTGCGTTGTGCTGTAAAGATGTCCGAGAGACTCCGGCGTAACTGGGCTCTCTTAAAAACACTGGTGAAGGCAACCCCATCCGTCCGGAAATCTATTTTGCGCAATGCGAGCGTGGATTTAATCACCGCTATAGGTGAGATTGCTTTAAACATCTTAAAAGGCAGAATCCTGCTGAAAGAGCGCCAAAAAGGCATACTAAAGAAGTGGCGTAAAGCTATAAGAACCATGAGTGATAGAGCGCAGTCCATAAAGAAAAAGAAGCGAGTACTGAATCAGACCGGTGGCTTTATCGGTCCTCTTTTAGGTTTTGCAATACCCATAATAACGAGTCTGCTCGCGGGCAAATAATGGAGCATGCAGAGAAAATGTATCTAGTCCCCAAACAGGACCTACACAAGCTAAGGCCACCAACCACCGAGAGCATACGCGAAACTGTTATTCCACGCCTCGATGATGAAATTAACTCCATTTTACAGCGCCGCGACATCCCTGACGATGTGAAAATTAAAATGTATAGCACCGTGCTAGAGCGCTACTTGGTACATACGAAACGCAGCTCGAAAGAATTAACAACTTTAAATCTCGTCAGCACTCCTGAGCCTGAGCACCAACAGCCGTCAAATACCGACACCGATAAAAAAAAAATCATGAGATCACTGAAATTGTAGGCCATATAAACCAAAGATATAAAAAGAATGCTGAATTTTTACTAAACAGGCTACTCCAGAATAAAAATGTGACAGCCTGGAATGATAAAGACGAATTTATTTTCAAAGGCGCTGTAATACCCGGGTCTAACTTAGTGGATCTGGTACATATTACAACTCAGAGTCACACTCTGACCGTAAGGAATTTACCTAGGGGTTGGGAATCGTTTATGCGAGCTATGGCCGAGCTGAATATACCCTCTACAGTTGTGGGTAATCCCACTACTAGGCAGCATTTAGACGAATTAAAAATGGCCTCCAGCGCTGGTGTATCTACACCGATGAGGTTAGACCCCTCACCCCGTACAATTCATTCTCTGCACTCGCCGTCATTAGGCACCACAAGGGAAACTCTACTACCTAAAAAAAGATCTCTACCGATACTGCCAGCCATGTGGCTCACGATGTAGCCTATGTACTTGTTAATTATCTATTTTATCGTGTGTGTGATGCGATTTGTTAATTGTGCATGTGACACTTTTTATATCATTCTGTATGTACTTTTAAATGCTTGAAATGTCTTTGAGATGTATTTATTTATTACAATAAAATCTTGTAACCTTGTTTTTACAATACCGCGTCATTGCTTTTTTAAAAATACGAATAAATCATTCGCGTGTGTAATATTGTAGCATGGCCATATACATAATATGCCCGTGACCATTTCATAATGTGACCATTTCATAATATGAGCATTTAAGGGACTTGTCCGGGCATGCCCGGACATGTCAGGCTAAGCTGAGTATGCCGGGCTATACACAATACAGGGCTAATTACTATGCGTAATTTCTATCAAGTGAATTACCATATCTAAATAGCTTGTTAAGATGCGAGCTTCTCTCAATTGTACTAAAATCCCTTTACATACATTTACTGGTGGACTTAAACTCCTTTTACAAATCCAAGAAAGAAAAATAGGAAGCTCAATCGCCATAAAAGTACAAAATTTTATTAAAGATATTTAAAATGCATATACGGATATAAGAATCCAGAAAAATGGGGACACAATATACAGAAAAAATGGCCAAAAGGCAGGTACAAACAATATGAAGATATTCCAATAGCACATATATCTGTGTTTTCACATTTAGAAGCTATGTAAGCTAATTGGCAGTAAAAGTGCCAGATGGGTTGAAGATGCTGCTGGACGTATATTTATGACTACATATATCATATGAAGACATCTCTCAAACAGATATATATATGTTCATTAAACAAAAGAGTCATCAATTTTGCCCCCCATTAATGATGCTAGCATTATAGATTCCAATGTGCAAATGCTGAGTCTGCAGCGAGTGCTATATAGTATGCAAAAATTGCATTCAAATGCACAGAGCGATGTAAAACATATACAGCAAATAAAGCTGCTAATGGGAGACCATACCTGTCAGTAGCCTGGGCACCCCTGACGCGCGTTTCGCGTTAGCTTGTTCACAAGGGACGGGACGGGAGATTAGGGAGGTTAATAAGTGGCTCAAGAATTGGTGTAGGAAGGAGGGGTTTGGGTTCATGGAGAACTGGGCCGACTTCTCAGTTGGCTACAGGTTCTATGCTAGGGACGGGCTGCACCTCAATGGGGAGGGTGCAGCTGTGCTGGGGGAGAAAATGGCTAGAAGGTTGGAGGAGTCTTTAAACTAGGGACTGGGGGGGAGGGTATTCATTTTATAGGAGGGGAAGGCAGTACAGATAGAGACCTGGGCACAAATAATGAAATTGGGGGTGGGGGTGGCATGGGGGGTGGGGTTAGAACAGTTAATAATTTAAGAAAGAATAGAGTTTCAGAGAGATACATAAAGTGCATGTATACTAATGCTAGAAGCCTCACCAACAAAATGGCAGAATTAGAATTAATTTTGTTGGAACATAATTATGACATGGTGGGGATATCTGAGACTTGGCTGGATGAGAGCCACGACTGGGCGGTTAATTTACAGGGCTATAGTCTGTTTAGAAATTACCGTAAAAATAAGCGAGGTGGGGGTGTGTGTTTATATGTAAAATCATCCTTAAAACCCATCCTGTGTGATATCTGTGAATCTAATGAAGATGTAGAGTCTCTGTGGGTGGAGATTAGGGGAGGGGGGAAAAATAATAAATTATTGATAGGGGTTTGTTATAAGTCTCCTAAAATAATGGAAGCAACAGAGAATATCCTCGTAAAGCAAATAGATGAAGCAGCAACTCAAGGAGAAGTCATTATTATGGGGGACTTCAACTACCCTGAAATACATTGGGGAACAGAAACCTGAAGTTCCAGCAAAGGTAATAAGTTTTTGGCAACTATGAGAGACAATTACCTTTCACAACTAGTTCAGGACCCAACAAGAGGGGGGCACTGCTAGACCTAATATTATCCAACAGGCCAGACCGCATATCAAATATAAGGGTTGGGGGTCACTTGGGTAATAGTGATCACAAAATAATAAGCTTTCATGTATCCTTTAATAAGATGTGTAGTCGAGGGGTTACAAGGACACTAAACTTCAGGAAGGCAAATTTCCAACGGATGAGAGATGATCTTGGTGCAATAAACTGGGACGATATCCTGAGACATAAAAATACACAAAGAAAATGGGAGACGTTTATTAGTATCCTGAATAGGACCTGTGCACAGTATATACCCTATGGGAATAAATATGCTAGAATTAGGAGGAAACCACTATGGCTAAATAGAGCTGTAAGGGGCGCAATAAGGGACAAAAAGAAAGCGTTTAGGGAATTAAAGCAAGTAGGTAGTGATGAGGCATTAAATAAATACAGAAGACTGAATAAATTCTGTAAAAAGCAAATCAAGACAGCAAAGATTGAGGCAGAGAGACTCATTGCCAGAGAAAGTAAAAATAATCCCAAAATATTCTTTAACTACATAAATAGCAAGAAACTAAAAAATGATAGTGTTGGTCCACTTAAAAATAGTCTGGGTGAAATGGTGGATGAGGATGAGGAAAAAGCCAATATGCTAAATGACTTTTTTTCAACTGTATTTACACAAGAAAATGTCATGACAGATAACATGATCAGAGATAAAAAAATTTCTCCATTAAATGTCACATGCTTAACCCAGCAGGAAGTACGGCGGCGTCTAAAAATCACTAAAGTTGACAAATCCCCGGGTCCGGATGGGATACACCCCCGAGTACTGCAGGAATTAAGTACAGTTATAGATAGACCATTATTTTTAATCTTTAAAGATTCCATAATAACTGGGTCTGTACCACAGGACTGGCGTATAGCAAATGTGGTGCCAATATTCAAAAAGGGGGCAAAAACTGAACCTGGAAATTATAGGCCAGTGAGCTTAACATCTACTGTGGGTAAAATCCTGGAGGGTTTTTTAAGGGATACTATTTTGGAGTATCTGAAGCTGAATAACCTCATGACACAGTATCAGCATGGGTTTACGAGGGACCGTTCTTGTCAGACTAATCTGATAAGCTTTTATGAAGGGGTAAGTTCAGGACTGGACCAAGGGAATGCAGTGGACGTGGTGTTCATGGACTTCTCAAAAGCTTTTGATACAGTGCCACACAAAAGGTTGATACATAAAATGAGAACAATGGGGATAGGGGAAAATATGTGTAAGTGGGTTAAGAACTGGCTCATGGATAGGAAACAAAGGGTGGTTATTAATGGAGCACACTCGGACTGGGTCACGGTTAGCAGTGGGGTACCACAGGGGTCAGTATTGGGGCCGCTTCTCTTTAACATATTTATTAATGACCTTGTAGGGGGCATACAGAGTAGTATTTCAATATTTGCAGATGACACTAAACTCTGCAGGGTAATAAATACAGAGGAGGATAATTTTATATTACAGGAGGATTTATGTAAACTAGAAGCTTGGGCTGATAAATGGCAAATGAGCTTTAATGGGGATAAATGTAAGGTCATGCACTTGGGTAGAACAAATAAGATGTATAATTATGTGCTTAATTGTAAAACACTGGGCAAAACTGTCACTGAAAAAGACTTGGGTGTATGGGTGGACGACAAACTCAAATTTAGTGGCCAATGTCAGGCAGCTGCTGCCAAGGCAAATAAAATAATGGGATGCATTAGACGAGGCATAGATGCTCATGAGGAGAACATAATTTTACCTCTATACAAGTCACTGGTGCGACCACACTTAGAATACTGTGTGCAGTTCTGGTCTCCGGTGTATAAGAAAGACATAGCTGAACTGGAGCGGGTGCAGAGAAGAGCGACCAAGGTTATTAGAGAACTGGGGGGTCTGCAATACCAAGACAGGTTATTACACTTGGGGTTATTTAGTTTGGAAAAACGAAGGCTTAGGGGTGATCTTATTACAATGTACAAATATATGAGGGGACAGTACAAAGACCTTTCTAATGATCTTTTTACTCTTAGACCTGTGACGGGGACGAGGGGGCATCCTCTACGTCTGGAGGAAAGAAGGTTTAGCCATAATCACAGATGCAGATTCTTTACTGTAAGAGCAGTGAGACTATGGAACTCTCTGCCGTCTAATGTTGTAATGAGTGATTCCTTACTAAAATTTAAGAGGGGACTGGATGCCTTTCTTGAAAAGTATAATATTACAGGCTATATTCACTAGTTTCCTAGATACAGCGTTGATCCAGGGAGCTAGTCTGATTGCCGTATGTGGAGTCGGGAAGGAATTTTTTTCCCCAATGTGAAGCTTACTGTTTGCCACTTGGGGTTTTTTTGCCTTCCTCTGGATCAACATGTTAGGGCAGGTTAGGATAGGATATGGGTTGAACTAGATGGACTTAAAGTCTTCCTTCAACCTTTAAATATAACTATGTAACTATAATGCTAGCATCATTAATGGGGGGCAAAATTGATGACTCTTTTGTTTAATGCACATATATATATCTGTTTGAGAGATGTCTTCATATGATATATGTAGTCATGAATATACGTCCAGCAGCATCTTCAACCCATCTGGCACTTTTACTGCCAATTAGCTTACATAGCTTCTAAATGTGAAAACACATATATGTGCTATTGGAATATCTTCATATTGTTTGTACCTGCCTTTTGGCCATTTTTTCTGTATATTGTGTCCCCATTTTTCTGGATTCTTATATCCGTATATGCATTTTAAATATCTTTAATAAAATTTTGTACTTTTATGGCGATTGAGCTTCCTATTTTTCTTTCTTGGATTTGCTGATGTTTTGGAAGTGCTAGGAATTCTAGGCAATACATTTATTGTGATGTTAAACTCCTTTTAGTCTGTACATAGCCTGCTAAGATATAACTTTACATCGAGTGAAGCAGACACTCAGATAAAATCCCTTTACATACATTTACTGGTGGACTTAAACTCCTTTTAGTCTGTACATAGCCTGCTAAGATATAACTTTACATCGAGTGAAGCAGACACTCAGATAAAATCCCTTTACATACATTTACTGATGGACTTAAAAGTGCCCCCACAAAAAGAGCCTTATAAAATCAAGATTCGCCTTGATACAACTTTCCCCCACACCACAGACTGATCAAATCCACAAGGAGATGGATAAAATTAAATAGAGACGAATAAATTCATGAATCACTTTGATTGAAATTCCCAGATTCAGCAGTCCTGATTTCCCAGACAGATCAAATCACAGGGAGACGGATTAAATGATAGGGGGCGTGACGACCTGTCAGATTGAGTTTGACGAAAGGTACCCCTCCTATACTACTAGCAGGGATGCCACACTGGGAGAAACAATGGCTGCTTGGGACCTAGTACTAATGGGTGGCTGCCGCCATGAGTCTGCTCAACTCCTCCATATCAACAATCCAAAATGGAAACATATACACAGCAAGCAGCCCTGAAATGTGCTTGTTTAGAGCTTGTGACTGTGAGTGAGTGTTAACTTTCTCTTTTATTCCAAGACCTGGGGTAGGGAGAGCTGGACGTTGTGCTTTGACAATGATTTCAAAGTGCCTGATTATGTTGCATCAGAATGTGCAAGGACAGGTGAAGGGTGGGAATCATCTGTACCAGTGTCATGGACAAGGGATTGGCAAGCACCTTGAACAGGGGAAGAGGCAGTGGTGCCACTCGCTGGCACCAATCTTGGACCCAGGCATTCAGTCCACCAAGTCAGGTGCTTAGTTGACATGTGCCTGATCGTGTTGGTTAGGTTCTTAGTGGTGAGGCCCCTGCTGATCTTGGCATGACAGAGGTTGCAAATGAATATTTTAAATGTCTCAGAACTCTCTTAAAAAGTCCCAGACTGGGGAACATCTAACTCTTTGATGGAGAAATTCATGAGTGTCAGTGAGCTGCAGAACAGTCACCCACCTTCTCCCTCTGGTTACTCCACTGCCTCTTTCTGCCTGTTTTTGTGCTGCCAATCCCTCCCCTTCGATGCTGCTGGCCTCGCTCTGCATGCCAGTTTCCTAGGTTGAGTTGGTGACTTTGTCATCCACTACCTTGTCTTCCACTGCTGCACCCTGGTCCTCCTGACTTGGTGACTGTGTTTCACCATCATCTTCCTCCCTTGATAAATTTTGCTGTTCCCCACCACCATCTTCTTGTGGCCGTGACTGTTCTAAATTTTGTGCATCACTAAACAGCATCTTGTTCTTTCCCTCTTGTAACATGCAGGGTGCGTGGCCACAATCAAGAAGTGATGTTGTAAAGAGCTCCGCAGAGTATCCTAGTGTGAATCGATTCCAGTATTTATGCAATAGAAGCAGAGATGGACGGAGGAGGGTCTGCTTGATACTGGACGCAACGTCAGTTCTGATGTTACGACCAGACTCTAGACAGGAAAACACCAAGTGTAACCAGCTCCTCCTGAATCAGGAGTGAAGCTTATCACATACTGATATTTGGTATCTAGGAAACTGTGCAGAATGCTGACAGTGAGTATATTAAAAGCTGTTAGCATTCTAAAACCTAGATCAAAACTTGCACAATAAAGAAAGCGTAGGCTACTCTTTTAAAGGAACTCTGTCAGCACAGAATGACTGTCCAAACCAAGTACAGGTGCTCGGTGCTTCACCTTCCCACTAGCTTGGTTTCCGTCTACCTCTACTCATCTCTGGCCCTGTGAAGCCAGTGCTGGCAATGAAAGAAAAGAGTAATTGGAGATTGAGGGAAAACAAGCCTGTGTGAAGGTGTATTTAAATAATAGACACAGCATTGAAATATTGATCTCCCGGACTTAGTTTGAAAACTTATTCTGTGCTAATAGAGTCTCTTTAAGCTGTCTAACTTATCTAATCACAGAAAAGTACTCACTCTATATTTCTTCACAAATGGATGGAAACATCAAAAGAATAATATAATCAATCTTCATGGTAAGGTCATCACACTATCAACTAGAGATGACCGTTCATTTTGGCAGATCACGCAGTAAATATGGCACCCATGTGCTCGGGGACACGATGCCAAGTAGCATTGCTCCCTCTCCAAAATTGACCCCACCACTCATCACAATTTCAATGATAAAGGAGCTGTGGAACAGTGATATGTGCCCAAACAGTAATGTTTCAGTGCATGGCAGGGCTTAGCAAAAGCACTGTTACTTTATGAGATTACACTTTTTTTTTTCACAGCCCAATATGCTTCGCTTCCGGTGGCCATTTTCCTAAAGCCCACCTCAGGGATATCATAGGGAAAATGGACACCGCTAACCGACACCAATACCTTCTGTGATCCCAAGCACCACATCATTGCTCTGCTCCTGCCACCGCCGGCCTCTTGAAGCAGCGACTCTGCCTCTTGTGAACCCGCTGCACTGCAGCCACACCCCAGGTAAGCTACCATTAAAGGGAATATACTATGCACCTCCATTTCAATTAAAAAAATGTTTTCCTATTTTGGACCCCAAAATTTGGGGTGCATCTTATGGTCTGCTATGTCTTATAATCTGCAAAATAAGGTAACTCCCTATGGTAAGAAGGGTCCTTTCTCTCTCTGTTCTGTAGTGTGTAAGCTTTTATGGTCAGCAGGGTCCTCTCTCACGTGTAAAGTGTAAGCTCTTATGGTTAGCAGACTTCTCGTTATCTCCCTCTCTCTCTCGTAGAGTGTAAGCTCTAATACTCAGCAGGGTCCTCTCTCTTGCCTGGAAAGTGTAAGCTCTTACAGTTAGCAGACTTCTCTGTCTCTCCTAAATGTATTTTCTGAGGAATTACATGTTTTCTAGTAATGAGATTCATGCAAGTTTATTCACCAAAAATCAAAATTTTTGGCGAGAATTCTTCAAATTCAAATTTTAAAACAACTGCTCATCTATAATATCAAATATTTTTCATTAAAGGACACCTGTCATGTCATATCAAGGATCTAAACTGTCCCCAGTGAGTTGTTAGTGATGCAATAAAAATGGTGTTGTAATGATGTACAAAAAGCACTTTATATAGCTATGTCGTACCTGCTCATTTAGTCACAGGGTGTGCTTCATTTTCTGTTCAGTCATGGGCGCCACCCCTTATTTATTCACATTTTTGACATATGGTAAGTTTTTAATCCTGGAGGTTATGACCATCCTGATTGGGTAAACTTTGTCGCTGGTGGGATGGCTGTCACACTTTTTTTTATCAAAAACATTGTTTACAAAATACCCTATGTTATATGCACTGTGTAACCAATGTTATATGCACTATTGTTTTTTACTTACACGAGGGTATATGTTAATTTTGTTAGTGTATGTAATGTATGTAATTACAGCGGGTTAAATTGAATACATCACAAATTTTTTAAGCAAATATTTTCTAAAGGCGTTATTGACATGAAATTATCACCAGATGTTGGTAACAACCCACCCAAGACACACAGGCAAATAAATCAAATCATAGATGTCCATAAATGTCAGAAATGGTAATCAAGCAGGGTGAAAAAGTGCTGTATAAAAGGATGAAACCAGAACAAGTATAAACTATAACTGGCTGCTCTCAGCATTATGCTGGGAATTTCGGTATGGTGTAGTGCTGTCCCATTGGCCACAGAAGGGAGCTGACCACTCCTACAATGCAGCACACGTAACAATACTGCCATACTGGGCAGGACTACCGATCCCAGCCACACCACTATATCCAGCTGGAAAGAGTATGCGCCACCCAGAGGTTTTGGCTCTGATTTCTCCTCCATCCCCAGTGCCACCCACAGAATGAATATGACTCCTGGCGACAGAAGCATACATCGCAGTAGCAGATCCAAGTGGAGTTGTGGGAAATATATACGACATTGTAGGTATAAGAATTCTGCAATGAGACATAATTGCAGGGAACTAGGCAGATTGCAATATCTGGAGTCTTGAAGGTATTGTCTCACTAATATGGAGCAAAAAGCATCTAGCTCATAGGTGTTTTTTTCCTTCTGCTGGATCAACGTTTGGATTATAAAAGGGCAGCTATGCCAGAAACGCATCAGAATCATTCTCAATTTTAACCATGGAGATCCCAGTTTTATACAAATGAAATAAAAGACAGTTTTATCTTTTGACGTACCAATCCTCCTTTTCTTTTGCCTATCATGCACTGTTTGTCAGCAGTATGGATTGACGTACTCACTCAAGAAAGCAGTGAGCACCGACAGTGGGGCTTTCCACATTTTTCCTATTCCGACATGTTTGGAATATAGATGAAACTTTATGGACCTGTGTCTGTTTTAAACTTAACTAGGAATCTATAAAAAAAAACATTAAAAGTATAATTATAAAAACATGAAGAATAATTGTCTGGAGTCGGACCTATTTCTAAATTAATCCTACAATTTTCACTCATAGCTTAAGTTTAAGAAGACAGTTTTCTAAATTCATTGGACAAATCATACATCAGTGTGCTAATTATTTTGTATGGATACAAATGATTGCCACGGCAAGGTTACATTTCTCAGTTTTTCGAACTGGGACAAAATACAATTACGACTTTTTCATAGCCTTATATTTTAGTATGCTCCATAATGTTTCACCGAATGGGAATGACTTCTTTAATTCATGCTGTACTTTCAAATCTGCTTCTTGAATAGATGACAAATAAATTATTTTGCAGAAGACATTTTTCACCATAGTAATATTATTGCTGGTCTTAATGCCTTTGCTCTTTAGTTTTTATGTCTCACTATAAAAATTTTATGATGCTATAAATTAGGATTTTAAGTGCCAATATTGTTTTCCAAACATCTGAGCCACAGGCCTTCTTTAATTGTAGAGGTATCTCCTGTGATATGTAATGCACTTTAGACGAACTATATAAGATATTGCCATCTGCTTTCAATGAGACTTTGCAGCAATCTCATTTCATTGGTTTCCATTTCAAAATAAAAATAATTGTTGCACATCAGATTTTTCCTTTTACAAAATCAGTTTGTAGAAATAATTAAGTTTCTTCTTTGTACTTACTATAAATGTAGTTTAAATAATTGAGACAGCAATAACAATCCAAAGAAAGTCACAATAGGTGCGGCTATGACTGTTACACAAAAATAGTACAGTTTGCTGGGCAAAGTGGACTCCATAAATTCTGATAAATTTGTCAGGTGTGCTTGGCCACGTACCATCCCATCTGAGCTCCACCTATTTTTCAAGATTTTTTAGGCGCTAACCATGACTGGCATAAGATTTTGGCACTACTACTCGTTGGAATTACTACACTTGCGTAAAAATGTTGCAACACTTCAAGCAGTTTTTTTTTTACAGAATTCTGGCAATTACGGCTTAATGAATTGGGATCAAGATTTTATTATTTTCTATGACAAAAGGTCTGCAGATGGATAACAAAATTTATAATGACAGGTATGCCTTTAAATAGATATGTTATAACCAATTATGTTCCACCTAAAAATTGTTTTACTAAGAAACAGCTAAAAGAGTTTCCATTATGACATTCGATTAACGGCTGTTGAAAATATATTGCAGTCATTTTTGCCAAATTTCGATCTTAAAGGATAAAATATTTTATTTTTGAATATGTACCGTATTTTTCGGACCATAGACGCACTTTTTTTTCCTCCAAATTTGGGAGGAAAGTGTGGGTGCGTCTTATGGTCGGAATGTAACGTGGGGAGAGGGGCAGGGGGCAGCGGTGGAGTGGGATCGCAGGAGGCAGGAAAATATCCCCTCCGCTGCAGGAATCCAGTGCTGGGGAAACCACTGGTCCCAATACTTAAGTGCAGTGAATATTCATTAGCCGCTTCCCCGCCCACCTATCAACTGAGCAGCAAATGACAGAGCCACACGGTTTCCCAGTGCCTGATTCCTGCAGCAGCCGGGAGATGTGTGTTGGAAGGAGAAGAAGGCGGCAGGAGCAGAGTGAAGCAGTAGGCATCGCATACCTGACAGCCTGGGGGCTGTGCTGATGCCATGCTGAATGCTCCTGTGTAGGACCTGTGATGAGGTCATGAAGAGGGCGGCTGAGCATCACATGACCACACAAAGCCCTGCCTCTTCATGATGTCATCACAGGTCCTGCAGACACTGTACAACAGAGAATTAATTAAAAGGTTAGTAATGACAGCACATAAAAAAGCACTCTGCCATCCTGTGGTGGACTATAACTCCCAGCATGCCATAGGATCTGCAGGACATGCTGAGAGTTATAGTTCTCCCATGGGATCTTGAGGGTCTGTGCACACGTTGTGGATTCTGCTGCAAATCGCAGCGGATTTTCCGCTGCAGATCTGCAGCAGAACTGCAAGTGATGTACAGTAGCATTAGATGCAATGTAAAAAAAAACCGCAGTGCACATTCTGCGGATTTTTCCGCGTGGATTTGGTGCAGATTTAAATCCGCAGCATGTCACTTCTTTTGTGCAGTTCCGCAGCCTTGTCAGACCTGCTCTAAATAGAAATCCGCAGGTCTAACAACGCATGGGAAATCCTCACAAAAATGCTTAAAATCCGCATCAAATCCGCAGTACATCCGCAGGTAAAACCCAGGTCATTTTACCTGCGGATTTACCAAAATCTGCACGGAAAATTCCTCAGCAGAATCCGCACCGTCTGCACATAGCCTAAAGCAGCACTCCAGTGTTATTTTTCAGTGCTGGAGTGGTGCTTTAAATATAAGCCCCGTGCCCCCATTCATATACTCACCCACCAACGTCTTCACATAATACTTTATAGACACCACACTGGTCCCGCAGCACCATCTCCTACCCGTAGCTTCCAACATGATAACATACTATTATATATAATAACTAGTGTTGAGCATTCCGATACCGCAAGTATCGGGTATCGGCCGATATTCGCGTTATCGGAATTCCGATACTTAATTCCGATACTTTTTCAATATCGTATACCGGAATCGGAAGTTCCCATAATTCTTTGAGAGGCAATGTGATGTTAGACAGCCAATGATGAATCTTATGAAGTGTGGGCACATCCTGTAATGCTGCGGTCATC
The DNA here is from genome assembly GCA_033576555.1 of Oophaga sylvatica. Taxonomy (NCBI): domain Eukaryota; kingdom Metazoa; phylum Chordata; class Amphibia; order Anura; family Dendrobatidae; genus Oophaga; species Oophaga sylvatica. The sequence continues at coordinate 461,415,652 of JARQOD010000005.1, forward strand.
TTAACTAATGGCATGGCTGTGATTGGCTGCTGAAATGATGTCAGAATGCACTATAAAAGGCGCCGCAGCCATTTTAGCGTCACTGTGCTGTGAATTCAGTAAGGGACAGAACGCTGCTGTGCTGACTCTGAGGGACAGTTAGAGATTGCGATTTAGTGTACTGTGCTGTAGGCAGGCTAGCACCAACCGCTGTGTAAAGCTTCCTTTTGCCTGCAGTGTTGTTTTAACAGCTCAGCAAGGTGTGTGTGAGTGCAGGTGACGCTGCAGTTTGCTCTGTATGCAACGCTGTCTGTAGGCATCTGCACGTGTCACTCACAGACTCTTTTTTTTTTCTTCAGTGTAATTCTTGCTGCTCCATGTAATTGAAATAATAGTGTGACGCGCTTCCATCCGTATACAATACCTTGGTTGCAAACACTATAGAAGTCCACAATGGAGCCTTTCACAGCAAGTGAACAGTTGTGTTTCAGTGTTCACTGCAGTCTGTAATTTATTTTTTTTTTTTGAGTGCTGATCACGCTCCAGTTACTTCAACTAATGCTGCGTGTACTCTGCTGAGTGTCTGTCACTGGCTCATCCTTGTAATTTTTCAAAAATTGCTGCTGCTTTATTCTATTTTAAATTTACAAAAATATATTAGTGTGACGCTCTTCCATCAAAATACAATACATTGCTTGCAAACTTAATAGAAGTCCACAAAAAGGCCTTTCACAGCAAGTGAACAGTTGTGTTTCAGTGTTCACTGTAGTCTGAGGTTTAATTTTTTTGTAGGAGTGTAGATCCCGCTCCACTTCAACCACCGCAGCGTGTACTCTGCTGAGTGTCTGTCACTGGCTCATCCTTGTAATTTTTCAAAAATTGCTGCTGCTTTATTCTATTTTAAATTTACAAAAATATATTAGTGTGACGCTCTTCCATCAAAATACAATACATTGCTTGCAAACTTAATAGAAGTCCACAAAAAGGCCTTTCACAGCAAGTGAACAGTTGTGTTTCAGTGTTCACTGTAGTCTGAGGTTTAATTTTTTTGTAGGAGTGTAGATCCCGCTCCACTTCAACCACCGCAGCGTGTACTCTGCTGAGTGTCTGTCACTGGCTCATCCTTGTAATTTTTCAAAAATTGCTGCTGCTTTATTCTATTTTAAATTTACAAAATATATTAGTGTGACGCTCTTCCATCAAAATACAATACATTGCTTGCAAACTTAATAGAAGTCCACAAAAAGGCCTTTCACAGCAAGTGAACAGTTGTGTTTCAGTGTTCACTGTAGTCTGAGGTTTAATTTTTTTGTAGGAGTGTAGATCCCGCTCCACTTCAACCACCGCAGCGTGTACTCTGCTGAGTGTCTGTCACTGGCTCATCCTTGTAATTTTTCAAAAATTGCTGCTGCTTTATTCTATTTTAAATTTACAAAAATATATTAGTGTGACGCTCTTCCATCAAAATACAATACATTGCTTGCAAACTTAATAGAAGTCCACAAAAAGGCCTTTCACAGCAAGTGAACAGTTGTGTTTCAGTGTTCACTGTAGTCTGAGGTTTAATTTTTTTGTAGGAGTGTAGATCCCGCTCCACTTCAACCACCGCAGCGTGTACTCTGCTGAGTGTCTGTCACTGGCTCATCCTTGTAATTTTTCAAAAATTGCTGCTGCTTTATTCTATTTTAAATTTACAAAAATATATTAGTGTGACGCTCTTCCATCAAAATACAATACATTGCTTGCAAACTTAATAGAAGTCCACAAAAAGGACTTTCACAGCAAGTGAACAGTTGTGTTTCAGTGTTCACTGTAGTCTGAGGTTTAATTTTTTTGTAGGAGTGTAGATCCCGCTCCACTTCAACCACCGCAGCGTGTACTCTGCTGAGTGTCTGTCACTGGCTCATCCTTGTAATTTTTCAAAAATTGCTGCTGCTTTATTCTATTTTAAATTTACAAAAATATATTAGTGTGACGCTCTTCCATCAAAATACAATACATTGCTTGCAAACTTAATAGAAGTCCACAAAAAGGCCTTTCACAGCAAGTGAACAGTTGTGTTTCAGTGTTCACTGTAGTCTGAGGTTTCATTTTTTTGTAGGAGTGTAGATCCCGCTCCACTTCAACCACCGCAGCGTGTACTCTGCTGAGTGTCTGTCACTGGCTCATCCTTGTAATTTTTCAAAAATTGCTGCTGCTTTATTCTATTTTAAATTTACAAAAATATATTAGTGTGACGCTCTTCCAGAGGACAGCGTTTGTTGGCCATTTGTGAGTCTGCAGCACATGGTTGATTTCATGCTGCACTGCCTGAGAAACGACCGCTGCATCGGGCACATTCTCACCACGTCAGATTATTGGGTGTACACCCTCCTAGACCCTCGCTACTGGGACAACTTACAAAGCCTCATCACACCGTTGAACCGGGACCGTAAAATGTTGGAGGACCAAGACACACTGTTGAAATCCATAATGTTCTCCATTCCAGCCGAGAGCGCTGCTGCTGCTACTGCTTTACAAAGCAGCTCTGTGCGTCGAGGCATTGTAGACACCTCTGCAACAAGAGAGAGCACAAGCAGCGCCTCTGCACAGGGCAAGAGCTGTATGTTACAAATGTGGCGAAGTTTTGTGACAGCGCCACCAAGGTGTACACCATAGTGATGGGAAATCTAGTTAATTTTGGTGATTAGTTCACCATGAACTAGTTCACTGAAAAGATTAGTTCAAAAGATTAGTTCATTTAGTTCAGTTTTTCTCCACCCTATCCTGTGAGGAGCTGATAGGAAATGCATCATGTGACCTCTGAACTAAATGAACTAGATGAACTGCTGAACAAAATGTTCTATAGAGAATGACTCAGGACAGCTTAGTTCAATCTGATGCCTCTGACTGAGCCCAGCAGTGCCACATAATGATTGTGTATGAGGGGGCTGAGAAGCAGTTCAGCATCCACCATTTTAAGAACAGAACAGGGGTCAGTGTTAAAGATTTTAGCAAGACTGATCTTCTAGGCTAGAGGCATGAACTACACACAGAAACACTCTCATACACACATATGAGCTGTGTCTGTGTACTGTGTGTGCAATTTCATTTTTATTGATAATATTATTATTACTGTTATATTTGTATTTGATGTGTGGTATGCTTTGGAGGTGCTGGCTTGCCCTGCTGCCAGTGTATTATCTGAGCGCGTCTTTAGTGCTGCAGGTGGTGTACTAACAGACCGTCGCATGCGACTATCCTCAGACAATGTAGACCGGCTTATTTTTCTGAAAATGAACAAGGCATGGATCTCACCTGAATTTGCCTGTCCGTTTTCAGATTAAATAACTGTTTGCCAACGTTTTCCAAGTCTCCTGTTATGTTCATCTTTCTACCACCTGAACTCTACTCCCTGGGCTACAACACTGCCAGTCACAGGGGAATGATCATTTACAAAACAAAATGTTATCCCCAACAAATAGTAGCGCAACGACTCCAGTGCCCACTTTATCGCCAGGCACTCTCTCTCTACAATGCTGTCTCTGTTTTTTGATGGAGTAAGTTTTCGACTCAGGAAACTAATGGGATGCTCCTCCCCGTTAAGCTCCAGTCCTGAGACAACACGGCACCCAGACCTACCTCTGACGCATCAGTCTGGACAATGAATTCTCTTTTGAACTCGGGTGTGCTCAAAACTGGTGACCCACACAGTGCCCCTTTTATTGCCCCTGTTGATGACCCCTTGCTGATTTATTAACCGGCTCCACCAGATCCATGGGTATTCTCTCAAACTGGACCTCTAAAATTTTTAATGGCACCAAGGGACTTACAAAATGAGGCTGAGGACTGTGTATCATGCGCATGCGACAAGAGTTACAATACCGTTTAACTTCTTGATAGACCCCCAGCCAGTAAAACCGTTGTATAATTCTGTGTAGGGTTTTCTTTTGGCACAAATGTCACCCTAGTACATGCGCATGCGCTAAGTCCATTACCAACCTCCGATATGACTGCGGTAGCAGCAATTGCTAAAAAATTTCAACATGTATTTTATAAACCTGATACAGCAAATCTTGGTTCAGCTCTAATTGTTTAAATACTGTAGCTGCCCCGGGGTGTTGGGGTTCCCCATTGACAACCAGTAAATTTTCACGGGCTAGACTCAACGTAGGGGCCGCGTAGTTGCGCCTTAACAAATTTGTCACCTGTCACATTTAAGTATTACAATTCAGGTCCCGGTGTCAAATCTTCCATCTCCCCAACTAACACTTCGATAGGAGAGGGGTTTTCCTACTCCACCGAAGGCAAAGGTAATACTGCCCACTGCACACATGTGTTATGCATAGTGAGACTGATAGTAGCCAACAAAGTAGCTAACAAAGGCCACTTGTGATCGCCCTATCAGCGTAGGAACAATGCTACTCAAAAGATCTTCCATGATCCTGGACAAAATCTTGATATAATGGTCAATGAGTGAGAATGTACGATAGGATCCAGGCAGATGTGAAGGTTTGTTTGGTTTTAGTAGCAACTTCATGTGTGACATGTTTGAATGGCTGGGCAACCCTCCTGTCTCCAATATATGATTGAAGGTGCGTACCAATGTGGACGGGATATCCTCACTCAATAATTTTAATAATTTGGCTGTAAACCCGTCAGATCCTGGAGCTTTCCCGTATTTAAAGTAACTTATCGCCGCTGTCACTTCCGTCACCTCAATTTGTTTTTTTAAAAGGAGAAGCTGATAGTTTGTGATGGATGGTAACCGTATTCCATCTACAAAGGTGTTACCCTCCTCACTATCCGTATGTTCCACCTTATATAAGTCTGAGTAGTATTCTTGTAGAATGGTGTTTATGGTTCGAGGGTCTGTGTTCATGATCCCATGTTTATTCGTTAACGCTGTAATATGTTGATGACGAATGTGATTTCCTTTCGCTAGTCGTGCTAATAGTCTCCCTCATTTGCTACCATAACGATATACATCGGCTCTATAATTGTTATTACTGCTTCTCTCTCGTCGATATACCCATACGTGTAAGTCAACCTTAGCCTGCTTACATCTATTTTTAACCTGTGTTGATGAACTTGTCTTGTTTGCCGTGTACCTATCGCGTAATATCCTGCTAGCCTGGAGTAGTTTGTCGCCATCTTCTTTTTTAGCGTTGTCTGATAACCTATTAGTTTCCCGCGCATTACTCCCTTCCCTGCTGCCCATAAAAGTTCCGGCCTATCCCTAGTATCTCCATTATCCCTTACATATTAAAAACACCATTGCTTCACATGATGTCGAAACTTCTCATCCATTAACAAATAGGTCGGGAAGCGCCAAGTTTGGTTTGGCCCATCTGCACCATATCTGGCAGGGTCACTGATACGGGCGCGTGGTCATATATAGCTACGCTGTGCACATCTGCCTCTTCCACTCCCCTTAATAGCTCCTGTGCTAGCAATATATAATCTATTCTGGACCAAGAGTCATGTGGCGCCGAATAGAATGAATATTCACTGCCATCTGGGTTCAGGTGTGTCCAAATGTCTACAAAGTTACTCGTGTCTAGCAAGGGTTATTATAAACGTGTGTCATGTGTCGCACATTCATTCGCATCGACCTACAGTTCTTCACTGGTTCGATTCACCATATTTAAGTCACCACCGTGGGTGGTTTTAATGCTCTCCTATCGGCCTGATATGCTTGGATACCTGGGATAAATTCAGGAACGTCTCCAAACTCCCTACTCACATGTCAGCGCAGGAACCGTAAGAGGGAACGTGCTTGTTTTGTTGCGCATAGGTGGAGTTTTATACAGTAAATGATTACTGCTGTCTTATTTTTGCGTCCCAAGGGCAGAAAAAGTCTGCGTAACGTTACATTTTACAGACACTCATATAATAGACACACGCTACCCTAACCGTGACACAAGGAAGGTATTGTTGTGGGATAAAGCCGCCATTTTAGCGTCACTGTGCTGTTAATTCAGTTTGGGACAGAACGCTGCTCTGCTGACTCTGAGGGACAGTTAGAGATTGCGATTTTGTGTACTGTGCTTTAGGCAGGCTACTTTACCAACCGCTGTGTACATCTTCCTTTTGCCTTGCAGTGTTTTTTTCACAGCTCTGCAAGGTGTGTGTGTGAGTGCAGGTGACGCGCTGCAGTTTGCTCGGCATACAACGCTGTATGTAGGCATCTGCACATGTCACTCTCACACTCTTTTTTTTTTTTTTCTTTAGTGTAATTCTTGCTGCTCCATTCAATTGAAATTATAGTGTGACGTGCTTCCATCCGTATCCAATACATTGGTTGAAAACACTGTAGAAGGACACAAAAAGCCCTTTCACAGCTAAGAGTTGTGTTCACTGTAGTCTGAGATTTTAATTTATTCAATTTTGATCACGCTCAAGTTACTTCTTCAAGCAATGCTGCTTGTACTCTGCTGAGCGTGTCTTACTGCCTCATCCTTGTCATTTTTCTCGAATTGGTGTACATGTACATCAAAGTAGTCTTCATTTTGATCGAAATCCAAGCAGGTACCCGGACACTCTATGGCTGCTTTTGTACGGTGGACTGGCTCCAACATTCAATAAGACTTAAGATGCAATCGGGCACCTTGTCAAGGCCCAATCCTCTTCTCCCTCTGATATATAATAATATATCTTTATTTATATAGCGCCAACATATTCCGCAGCGCTTTACACTTTAACAGTTTCAAAACACAAGTCATAGGTAACAACGTTAACAATACAATAATTAAAGCAAAATAAGCCGACCCTGCTCGTGAGAGCTTACAATCTACAATGAGGTGGGGGAGATACAAAGTACAGGTGTGTATATATAATGGTGCATTTCCAATGATGGTCCAGCCATCTTGAGGGAGTGAGGCATGGATGGAGGTAGTGAATGGGCTCCACATACACACTTAAACATAGAACGACTTTGCTTATTGAATGTGATAGGCCACTCTGAACAAATGTGTTTTGAGGGAGCGCCTGAAACCAGGCAAATTGTGGATAGTCCTAATTTCTTGTGGTAGAGCATTCCAGAGGATTTGCGCAGCGCGGGAGAAGTCTTGGAGTCGGGAGTGGGAGGTACGGATTACTGCAGAGGTTAGTCGAAAGTCATTTGCAGAGCGCAGCAGTCGGTTAGGCCGATAGATAGAAATGAGGGAGGAGATGTAGGGGGGTGCTGCACTGTGGAGAGCTTTGTGGGTGAGAACCAGTACTTTGAATTGGATCCTATAATGAATGGGCAGCCAGTGTAAGGACTGGCGAAGAGCGGACGCGTCCGAGTACCGATTAGCCAGATGGATGACCCTGGCTGCTGCATTAAGGATGGACTGAGAGGGGATAGTCGAGTAATGGGGAGGCCAAGTAATAGAGCATTGCAGTAGTCCAGGCGGGAGTGGATCAATGCTACAGTGAGGGTTTTTGTTGTTTCCATGGTGAGAAAAGGGCGGATTCTAGAGATGTTCTTTAGGTGTAGACGGCAAATATCTAACAAACAGGTCATGCTGGAGAGACTTGCACCTACTGCCACTCAGGGTCTTCAGCTCCTTTGTGAGAAACTAATGTTTGGCCAGCCAGTATATCAAATAAAGTTCATGAGAAATGGGAACTGTGGTTGGCTTCACTTTTGGTACTGGGTGCTAATACCAAACCATGGTGTGCCATTCAATGGATATTCCTGGCTGGTTGGAGACAAGCTCATTCCCACAGAAAAGTACCAGAAAGCTAAGGAGATGGTGGCCTCTCTCAACATGAAGGAGTTTGCTCGTTGTCTAGGAGACCGACCACCCCTGCTGTGTACCTTGTCAACGTTGTGTTGAAGCTTGCAAGGATTAAGAGGTTACAGTGGTAAGTCTGGTTTTTACTAAAGATCCTGCTGTGTATTATAGTTTTTATGTTTAAAAAAATTTTTATACTTAGGAATGTTAAATAAATTTTTCTTTTTTTTTTTTAAATACAATGTATCTTATGAATGTTAAATATTTAATTTTTTTTTGATAAAATAAAATGTATCTTATGAATGTTAAATAACCATTTTTATTTTTTTTTTTTTTTCAGGTATTTGATCTACCGTAGCTAGTTGCTGATCGTTGACTCTACACCCCTCTCCCCAGAATGTTACTCGGGTTATGGGGAGAAAATCACCGCTATTCCAGACTGATTTCATGTTAATGTGTCTGGCTCTTACACAGCACACAGCACTTGATGTTATTTTATCTTTTTCCTAAATTATTTGTTACACTGCCCTTCTCACATTTAATTTGCACTTTTTTTTAAGCACAAGTTTTTTTACACTTCCTTGTTCTGTAAGTAGGCTTAATGGTTAAATGTTTTATACTAGATGTAAATATGTAACATGTAAATTTTATATTAAGATTTTGAAAATTATTAGGTACACACCATCAGGCTCTTTCGTCCCCTCTCCCTTAGAGTAGCGGTAATATATCGGACCCCAGGTTCGCCCACACAGTTACTTGACCACTTCTCTGCCTGGCTGCCGCACTTTCATGTCCTCAGAAGTACCAACCCTTATCCTTGGAGACTTCAACATCCCCATTAACAGCCCTACTTCCACACTCAAAACACATTTGTTCAGAGCGGCCTATCACATTCACTAATCAAAGTCATTCTACGTGTAACTGTGTGTGTGTGTAGCCCATTCACTATCTCCATCCATCCCTCACTCCTGAAAATGGCTGGACCATCATTGTAAATAAACCATTGTATATAAACAACTGTACTTTGTAGCTCCCCCTCCTCATTGTAGATTGTAAGGTCTCACGAGCAGGGGCGGCTTATATTGCTTTAATTATTGTATTGTTAACGTTGTCACTTATGACTTGTGTTATGAAACTGTTAAACTGTACAGCGCTGCGGAATCTGTTGGCGCTATATAAATAAAGATTATTATTATAGAGGCCCACTCAGTAGTGGTGAAGTGAACGGCGCAAATTGCGAGTTGATTGCAACTGATGCAGCTGATACTCCATTACTGCTGGCTGCTGCTCACACAACCGCTCCAACATATGTAACGTGGAATTCCACCTGGTGGGTACGTCACATATGATGCGATGTTCAGGAAGGCAAAATCTGCGTTGCAGAGCTGCAATGCGCGATCTGGCCATGGTGGAACGTCGCAAGTTAGCGCACTGTAGGCGGACCTTGTGCAGCAGTGCATCAAGATCCGGATAGTCCCTCAAAAAACTCTGGACGACCAAGTTTAGCACATGTGCCAGACATGGTATGTGAGTGACGTTGCCTAGGCCCAGACCTGCCACCAGATTTCGGCCATTGTCACACACTACCAAGCCTGGCTGGAGATTCGCTGGCAAAATACACATGTCGCTCTCTTGCTTTATGGCATTCCAGAGCTCCAGCGCTGTGTGGCTTTGATTCCCCATGGAAATTAATTTCAGGACGGCCTGTTGACGTTTGGCCACGTCTGTGCTCATATCGGTCAACAGGCTCGCTGTCTGGGTGTTATGTTTGACACCAATCTCTCCTTCACCTCCCATATACAATCTGTTGCCCGCTATTGCCACCTACACCTAAAGAACATCTCTCCCGAATCCAAGACTTCTCCCGCGCTGCGCCAATACTGTGGAATGCTGTACCCCAAGAAATTAGAACTATCCACAATTTGCATGTTTTGGGGCGCTCACTCTAAACACATTTCTTCATAGCGGCCTATCACATTCACTAATCAAAGTCATTCTATGTGTAAGTGTGTGTGTGTAGCCCATTCACTATCTCCATCCATCCCTCACTCCCTCAAAATGGCTGGGCCATCATTCTAAATACACCATTGTATATAAACACCTGTACTTTGTATCTCCCCCACATATTTGTAAATTGTAAGCTCTCACGAGCATGTGCGGATTATATTGCTTTCATTATTGTATTGGTAACGTTGTTAGTTATGACTTGTGTTCTGAAACTGTTAAACTGTAAAGCGCTGCGTAATCTGTTGGCGCTATATAACTAAAGATTCTTATTAAGCGTTCACGGGTCCATGTGGAGGTAGACCGTGACGGCTCCTGCAACGATGTTTCTGAGGAAATGGAGAAGGAGGAGTCAATGTGTACAGACTTGATTCCCGCAATCCTTGTAGTTGCCTGAACACGTACAGCGCCACTCGCAAGATCTGTACCCGGCTCCACAACATTGACCCAATGGGCAGTAAGGGAAAGGTATCGTCCCTGGCCATGGATACTGGTCCACGCAGCGGTGGTCAGGTGGACATTGCTACTGACGGAGTTTAGTAGCGCATGTTTAATTTTAACCTCAACAACATGCTTTTACAGACCAGGGACGGCTTGCCTGCTGAAATAAAATCAGCTTGGCACATTGTATTGTGGGACTGCCAATGCCATTAAGTTCCGTAAACTGTCAGTCTCCACCAGCCTGAATGACAGCATTTCAAGGGACAGGAGTTTTGCAATGCCAGCATTCAGAGCCTGTGCTCGTGGATGGTTTGCCGAGATTGGGCCTACACCCGATACGCCACAACCTGACACCCACAGATAAACAAGCCATAAAATCTCTGAAAGATAACCCCAACATTATTATTAAACCAGCAGATAAGGGGGGTGCTATCGTTATTATGAATAAGACCCAATCTATTGCCGAAATTCATAGACAACTGTCAGTTAACCTAACCTACAGACAACTCAATTGTGACCCTACATTTTACATCTGTCAAAAAATTGATCGTATCCTGACAAAACATCTTTAATTGATCACCATAGACTGTAAGACTATGACATTCCTTAATATTCAATACCCCATCACCCCTGTTTTCTACACACTCCCAAAAATCAACAAAAAACTACATTATCCACCCGCATACCCTAGAGGGATAATTCTCCGTGTTCTACAGTATCACCCAAATGTTTAACATGTTGCCTAATTCCTATGTATATATATTCTTCACCCTATGTATTTATTGTATATATTGTATATATTATACATTGTCATTGACTGTAAATTTTTCTATCTCTTCCAGCGACTATTTGATAAAGGCCACTGCGTTGCCCAAAACGTCAGTCAGTAGTCTCATAGCTATTTTCTTTTTTCACATCAAGTGTGCAATAAAAATTTCAAATTTAACCATGACATATGCAGTTAAACTTGTGCAGTGCTTCTCTATAGACTGTACATCTTCAGTCTGTCTTTGTAACTCAAGTACGTGTTTTCTCCGCACATGTTTACACATATTTGTGGTATTGAGGTTACTGACACTTTACCTCTTTTTACTTTTTGATTACACAGCTTGCATTTGACATAGCAAATATCATCTGCAAGTGTGTGAAAAAAGGACCACGCAGTGCAAGTCCTGGGAGCGTCCGTTTAGACTTTTGGAAGAGAAATCCGAACAGGTGCCAAAATGGAGGCTACAGGCAACAGAGTATGCAGCCTAACTCTCCCTCCTGTTTGTACCGTTGGGGCAATCGCTTCCTCAGAGCTGCTACCACCACCTTCCTGTTCCTCACGCCATGTTGGGTCTTGGACCTCATCATCTCCACTAACCTCTTCCAACACCTGCTGCTGTTGGGTGGTCTGGCCACCACCATGCTCAACAGAAACTGGCACCTGAGTCTCATCATCATCAGATGCGTTCTGCGGTGTGCTGACCATCGGCACTGTCTCACCCGCCTCTTCAGATTCAGAGAGACACAGCTGTTGCGCATCACTGCATACTCCCTCTTCTTCACATTCCAGAATGCTGCTTGGCTGTGCCCCTGTTTGCAAACCAACAGATTCTGAGAACAGAAGCAGAGACTCAGCTGGCTCCTGTACAGAACTCTCTGACTGACTGGGCAATTTGGCAGGCGGTGAAGAGACAGATGGTTGATCAACAGTGCTGTGTTCCTGAGAGGAGGTGGAAACAATTGAAGTCGATGCATTGGACCCTGGGCTCCAACACCGCCAGTTGTTGCCTGTAAGTGCTGTTAGCACAGTCAACACTTGCTCCTGTGTTACTGGGGTTGAGTAATGGCAGCTGTTCCCCTGCTGTGTGTACGACAAAAAGTCATGCTGCCTCCACCCTGTCCTCCTCTCATCCCTGGGCTCCAACACCGCCAGTTGTTGCTCGGAAGTAATTGGCACGGGTACTGACTCATGCCCACCCTGGTTACAGCACCACAGCTGTTTCCTGGCAGTGTCAACGTAAATTAGCCTCAAATAAGTTGTCCTGTCATGTTGCATTCCGGTTATCCGACTCTATGGTGCCTGCAGTTTAGGTGATTCCTATGTGTGCTGTGGGATATGTAAATAAAGGCTCTTTCCGTTGTGAAAATAGGACAAGCACCCACTGTAGGACTGTGTGATTTGGTAACTGCAGACGGCTTGCGGCCTGTCAACTTACATTTTCATGGGTGCCTTATGGTACCCGTCCGAGTTCCAGTACCGTCAGCTGGTTCTCCACAGTGCCTTTGGCCTAGGTGCCTCCATCTCGGTATCCGAGTTCCTGCAATGTCTGCTTGTCCTTGGTAGTGCTTTGGAGCACAGGTACCTCCTGCTTAGTAACCGTGTCCCAGTAACGTCAGCTGGTCCTCGGTTGTGCCATTGGCTCTTTTCCTTCTGCTGCCCCTCCGGTTCCAGCACAGTCAGCTGGTCCTCGTTACTTGCATTGGCTCTTGTACCTTCTGCTACCCGTCCGGGTTCCAGTACCGTCAACTGGTTCTCCGCAGTGCCTTTGGCCTAGGTGCCTCCATCTCGGTATCCGAGTTCCAGCAACGTCTGCTGGTCCTTGGTAGTGCTTTGGAGCACAGGTACCTCCTGCTTAGTAACCGTGTCCCAGTAACGTCAGCTGGTCCTCGGTTGTGCCATTGGCTCTTTTCCTTCTGCTGCCCCTCCGGGTTCCAGCACAGTCAGCTGGTCCTCGTTACTTGCATTGGCTCTTGTACCTTCTGCTACCCGTCCGGGTTCCAGTACCGTCAACTGGTTCTCCGCAGTGCCTTTGGCCTAGGTGCCTCCATCTCGGTATCCGAGTTCCAGCAACGTCTGCTGGTCCTTGGTAGTGCTTTGGAGCACAGGTACCTCCTGCTTAGTAACGTGTCCCAGTAACGTCAGCTGGTCCTCGGTTGTGCCATTGGCTCTTTTCCTTCTGCTGCCCCTCCGGGTTCCAGCACAGTCAGCTGGTCCTCGTTACTTGCATTGGCTCTTGTACCTTCTGCTACCCGTCCGGGTTCCAGTACCGTCAACTGGTTCTCCGCAGTGCCTTTGGCCTAGGTGCCTCCATCTCGGTATCCGAGTTCCAGCAACGTCTGCTGGTCCTTGGTAGTGCTTTGGAGCACAGGTACCTCCTGCTTAGTAACCGTGTCCCAGTAACATCAGCTGGTACAAGGTTGTGCTACAAATACAAGATACAGAACAAGAGACACAAGAACAATAAGCAGAAGATCTAAAGGCAGAAGAACATGAAGTATAAGACCAAAATGAAGAGCAAAATATATGCTCTAAATTATAAGCAGAAGAAGACTAAGCAGTGTATGGGGGTGAGTCCGTTCCTCCTCGTGGTGCCCCTGGTAAATGCCTGATGCTGCAGGCTAAACTGAACACGGACAAATACTGTTGTAATTTAAATCTTTTGTGGCAGCAAGAACGGAACGATGAAAAAATCATACTTTTACAGATTACAAGTACAGGAATCTATGTCACAAATAAGAATATGATGAAGAAGATGAAGGACTATAATATGAAGAATAATAGTTTAAAAAGAACAATATGAGTAATGTTAACAAAAACATGAAAAGCAAGAAGTTTTAGAAGAAGATAAAGAAGGTGAAAATGAAGAATAATTTGATGACAAAGATGATGCTGCTGAAGATTATGAAGGAGAAAGTGTGTCAAAAGTTAAAAAGGTGAAGAGCATGGAAGTTGTGAAACATACATATTTGCCAAAATAGAAAAAAGGTTAACAACATTGTCAATTTCTTCGTCAATCCGAACGTATTTCCTAAAAAAAAAAAATAATGCTATTCCATTGGATTGGGTTAAACATCTATGCCTTTAATGTCTCCTCAACCTCCCCCAATACATTCTACATTACTCTTTGTTGTTTTCCTTCATGTACAATTAACCTACAAGGCTAGAATGGGTTTTTTTTAATTCCGATATTTTGTTCCCATAGACTTACATTGTATTTCCGGTATCGGTATCGGGTATCGCCGATATTTTTTGTGTATCGGCGATACCATTCCGATTCCGATACTTTTGGATATCGGAAAGTATCGCTCAACTCTAATAATAACACCACATATAATAATATCTTATTTATGTTATTAAATATTTTACCACATTTTTTGCTTCAAATATATTTTTCCCTATTTTGCACCTCTAAAACCTGGGTGCGTCTTATAGTCCGGTGCATCTTATAGTCCGAAAAATACAGTAATTGTATCCTTCTAATATTGTCCAATGAAAACCCCCATGACTGCATGCCTATATTGCTTGCTGCTGGTAGTGTACATACAGTAAGCTAGGAATTGCTTTGTGTATTTATTAGTACATAGGTTATTATTCTGGACTAAATATTTACACCATAATATGATAGTTAAAGAAGAATAACCAATATTATTAAGGGAATGGTGGACTGCAATACCAAGATAGGTTATTAAACCTGGGGTTATTCAGTTTGGAATTTGAAGAATTAGGGGGGAACTTATAACAGTATACAAATGTCTAGAAGGAAGAAAGTTTCTTCATAATCACAAATGCAGATTCTTTATTGCAAGAGCAGTGAGACTGTGGAACACTCTGCGCACATGATGTTATAATGTTGCTAAAATTCAAGAAAGGTCCTTTCTGGAAAAATATAATATGACAGGTTATGGACAATAGATTCTGTTATGGTGTGTTGATCTAGGGAACTAGTATGATTGTCACATGTGGTGTCAGTATGGAATTTTTCTGTAATTTGGAGCTCTTATTGTCTGCATCATGGGGTTTTTGCCTTCCTCTGGATCAACATGTTAGGCTGTAGGCTGAACTTGATGGACTTAAGTCTACCTTCAATCTTAAAAACTGAAACAATAAGATGAAAAGTAAAAAAAAATCCCATTGGAATTAGATTATATAGTTAAATTACAATTGTGAAAGAGATTTTCTTAAGAAACACATTTTGATATTATTCAGAAAAAGCATGGGGATTTAGCGGGTGAAACACACGTCGGGGTTGTTTACTTATGCTGCGGTGGTGTCTCTGCGACTTGGTAAGGTTTTACATGCCACTATTAGCATACACACATCTTAGTGGGTTACTATGCCAAACTTGCATATATAACTTTTTTATTCCACATTCGTGTTTGTACCTCTGAAGGGATAGTAATGATTCTTTTTGATATGGGAGATTTATGTAGTGTTTTCCCTGTCTGAGGTAGTATCTAATCCAAGGGATACAAACTTGTATAGTAGACCTTACCATAAAATATTTTCTGAACTGTATCTGAACCTTCTGTAATTATACACTTCTGTGGAGAACCACTACTGTGTGTCCTTATTTTGCACTTGCTTGTGTGTGATTAGTATGTAATATTTTAGGTGCTAATAAAGTCTTTTTGTACATTTTTAAACACTCCTGTGCTTCTCCTGTTTTATAATGCTCATTTTACAGTGTTTTTTCCAGTGGCTGAGTGTATAGTGCTCTGTCCACATAACACTATGAGTGGGTTTTCTGGTATTTATGCAATAAAATGAGAGGTAAACCATATTGTAAAGAATTATTTTAATTCCTGACAGGTGGCCCCATAGACATGGTAATTTTCCGGTAAAATTAAAGGAGTTACTCTCTTTATAAAAGAAAAACAGTTACAAAATAATATTCCCATTTTTTGCTACATTTTGCTTTATTTTCTTCAATACTTTGTTTCTATACTTTGCAGCAAGTGACAATAAGACAGTCTTCTCTGGGTACAGTATGGTGAATGCCCTCAAGAAACCTTTCCAATAAAACAATAGTAGCAATTATTCCTCCAATAAAGGATGAGACCACTGCAAACCACCAACTTCCTGCCATCATCCCCAGCATTTTTATTTATTAATGAGCCTGGTATGACATCACGCATTCATTGTACCACATTGTAATGAAGCCAAAGGGTCTACCTAGTTAGAAGAGACATTGGGGATGTCGGCCATTAGTAAGAGGTTTGCAAGGCTCAGGTCTGGTGGCCAGTGGCGTCCCGTGAATAGAGCAGACTAAGCAGCTGCTATGGGGCCCAGACAGGTGAGGGGGCCCACGACGAGGGGGCCCACGACGGCCGCTGTCGTTTGGCAGCTGTGCTGTGCTGACACAGTACTATCTCCTTTAATTAAATATAAGCAATGACTGTCGGACACTGTAAACCACCTTGAAGGTCCCCTTTCCTTGTTGTTTCCTTGTCAGCAGTTGGCTTAAAGGGTATGCCACACTAAACAATATCGCTAACGGGATCGCTAAAAAACGTCACTATTTAGCGATCCCGTTAGCGATATTGTTCAGTGCGGCAGCTTCCAGCGACGAGCTTCCTGCTGTGATCTCGCTCGTCGCTGGAATCGTTCCGGACCCTATTTCATTGCTGGCGCTCCCGCTGGGTAAGTATCTTATCGCTGTGTGGCACCTTTTCTTAGCAATTTAGCGGTACTTTTGTACCGCTAAAGTCGTTAAGAAGATCGCTAACGGCGATAGCGTCGTTAACTATATCGCTAAATGTGGCCGCATTTAGCGATATAGAAACAATCCCGCTAGCGATCTCATTAGTATGCAACGCTAACGAGATCGCTAGCGGGATAGCTTAGTGTGGCAGTACCTTAAGACTCTGGCTGCATTTGCATAAGAAAGCCAGCCTGCAGCCAGAGATCAACACGTGCCTCACAGGAAGCAGGAAACATTCATAAGTTTCACTCGGGGAGAGATACACACAATAAGGTGAGTCCTGCTGGCTGGGGTGGATTTTTTTTGTTGAATGTGTCCTCTCACTGTGCTGGCACTTTACATTTACAATGGCTCTGGCTGCACTTTGCACCTTAGGGAGGGGGGCCCGGCTGCACGCACTGTGGAGGGTGTAGGGGGCCCTGCATGCACTGCAGGTGTGTGTGTGTGTGTATATATATGTATATATATATATATACACGCCACTGAGCCACCAATGATTTATTCTGCCTTGCTAAATGTCTGTGTTATATATATTGACAATCAATCAGCTACTTGTTAGCCAATAGCTGATAGCCCATTTTGGCATTTCTTATGCTCACAGCCACAGGATCAGGATGATCAGTATAGATTGTTTTGTGTGCATAGATTATTATTGTTCTCAGCAGCACATACTGGTTACAATGAAGGATGTGTTACTGAGTGGGAGTATTTTTAAGCCAGATTGAAAATCTTTTTAGTCAATAATTGTTTTGTTGAATTGTTCATTGTTTGGGTGATGATCGGCTGTCTGTTTACACTGATTATTGGGCAATAAGCAGTTCTAGGAATCCTGCAGTGTAAATCCAGCTCTCTACAAAAAGTGACCCTATGTATTCCAGGATGGTTGCTTGCAGGCAGTCACACCGCTTTCAGGGATCATCCCAAGTTACATTTCTATGTGTACGCTTGGTTGGTAATGCTTTTGTAGATGTGTGATTTTTGAATAACCTGAAATAAATAATATTAAATCATAACTTCGTATTTTCCACCAGATAAGACTACATTGGATGTGTTTTACTTTTTCTTTTACTCAAATGAGAAAAAAATCAAAGACTAGCTATAAAATTAATTGTTTGACATATAACATGCATGCCTGGAGTTAAGAGCACCTGTTGATTTTTTTTTGGGGGGGCCCATTCAGACTTTTGCTATGGGGCCCCATGATTTCTATGTACGCCCCTGCTGGTGGCCACAAACTATCCATGTGGTCACTTGTCCAGGGTCCTGCAAATCTTTTTAATTAACACTAACATCCACCTACTGCCCCAATATTCTTGTGAATAGTTATTTCTTTAGCTTTTTGACCTGATTTGTGGTCAAATGTTTTGGATTTTTTTTTATTATACATATTGGTTGTTTTTATTACAGCACTTGATAAGTAGTAACTGACACAGTTGAAATCAATGTGGGAGAAAACTCATGTGCATGAGAATTCCATCTTAAATGAATGATGCACTACAGTTGTTTTTATATCTAAACGTTGCCTAATGATGTTTAGACGGATGCTGAGCAGGGTTCTCTTTATGAATGTAAATTTTCCAAGTTGTGTTAAAATATCATAAACTAAACTACAGTTTACAACCTTGTCTGTTCAGAAACTAACATTTTAATACCTAGTAATCTATAAAGAATTTGATTAAAATGCACACATTCATAACAGGTGTAGTGGCAGTTTTAGAAGGCTTACGGTGATCATAAAGTTGCCAACTAGTTTTCTTCTGTTTGTAATAAGTAATTTACATTTTTTAATTTTAACATGATACTTATAATGCTATTTATTTTGCTGAAGGATGAGGTTCCTCAAAGTATTATTACAGTAATTTTGAAAAGTAACAAAAGACAAACTTGTATAGTACAAATCATGTTTGATTCTAATACGGATTATGCTGATTAAAGTGTAGAGGATGAGTAATTTATGGCTTTACTTCATCTACAAAGACTTTACAAACTTGGTTTAGTGACTTTCAATAAGTTATTTTCCATTAAATAAGATTAGATTTTTGACTACATCTGCAGTAATTGCTTGGAAAGTACACATGGGGAAGAGGAGATAGCGGGAGAACCACACTGACCATAAGAGGTTACACTCTTCATGAGAGAGGACTCCATTAAACATAAGAGTTTACACTCTACAGGAGAGGTAAAGAGTACCTCATAGATTATAAGAATTTACACTCTATGTTAGCAAGACAGCAGGAGGACACAGAGGAGACAGAGTGTCAGAGAGAGGGCCTTGATGACTTCAAGAGCTTATACGCAACAATAGAGAAAGACTTTCTGGAGACGGAAAACAACTGTGTTGCTGTACAACCTGTGTACAAACTTTGCTCCAAGGGGAAAAGATTATTTCAGATGGCCCAGGTAATGACCACCACTGTACAAGGTAACCCGCTGGATGTCATAGCTGCAAGGCATTATGGGGAATTCAGTGCAGTTAAGTAAAAAGACATTAGCCCGCTTTATGATGCTTCAGTAGTGTTTGAAATAGTGCCAGGCAAGTTTTTTTTGAATGTTTAAAAGTACACAAAACTACAAACTTCAGGAAATTCGATTCAAACTTGATCCTTAGTAGATCACTCTGCTCATCTCTAGATAGGAGTCAAAATTGAGAAAGTTCTTTTAGTCCATGAAGGTGCTCTTCAAGAATAGAAAGAATGTTATTGTTAGTGATGAGCAAACGTGCTCTGTGATACTCGGATACCACTCGAATATCCGGGTTCTCGGATATGCTCGGCACTCATTGAGCATTGGCTAGTGCTCGAATTGAATGCTCCATTCCCATCCCCAGATGTTTGGTGCTTGTTACACAGCCAATAAGCATGCTGGGATTGCTTACCAGTCACTTTAATGCTGAAGCCATCTTGGTAATGGCATTAATGTGATTTGCTGGCTGCAATACCTCATCAGAGTTTATAAAAGGACTGGCGTCACCATGCTCTGCACACTGACTCTATTGCACAGCTCCGGGACAGTTGTGATTGGAAGGAGAGCAGATTCCAGACCTGTGTGCATACACGTTCATTAATCAGAGTCTTCTAGTGGTGCTACTGGTGTGGATGCCGACCCATCATACTAAATGTCCTTCTTAGGGCTAATCTTGTTTTTTTTATGTTTCTATGCAATACATTCTGCATTTAGCCTAGTGGAAAGTTCTCAGTCTCTTTGCCATATCCGCTGTTATTTTTTGTTGTTGAAACCTAGTTTTTCCTGTTGGCCATTTTGCTTTCTGTCCTGCTGCATCTACCTTGCCCTCAATCAGTATGGAGTTATTAGTTTCTATGTTTCCACCCTGTTCTCTGCCACTAGCCTTTTTAAGCAGCCTCAGCTGTTCAATCAGTGCTTCTGAATCAAGTCTGCAGTTAGCCTGTGACCTGGCTCCTGGAAGTTTTGGACATAATATTCCAGCCATCTAGTATTGTGGATCCTTGGAACATGTGTTGACACAGAAATCCCTCTGCTTGCCAACAACATTTGCAAAGGAAGTAAGAGAGAGACTTTGAACCTATTTCTCCAATTTATGCTGGACTTAAGATTTATTCTGGCCTGCTGAGCCACCTGTCTCTTTACCTGCATTTGTGTAAAACCTTTCCCCTGTGGTATATTTGCATGAAGTAATAAAAGCACTTCTTAAGCAAGCCTGTGTCTCCTGTGTTTCCTCGCACCCAAGCACAAGACTCTATATAGACTGTATTCAATACATTACACCTAGGAACAATTGCAGGAGCAAAGAGAGTGGATGAATACAGCCTTTAGGCACGGCTTAAGGTTTTGCAGTCTGCTGCTAAATATAAAGCTGCCGCAGGTGAACGAATTTTTGATGAAAAAAATTGACTATTGTCATCCATACAGTTTAACATGCTTTGTGTAAAATTATGGTGGTTTAAAATTTAAAAAAAAACGCTTGTTCTGCTACAGTTCACAAATTTTTGGTTCTATAAATCTACTATTGTCATCCATACAATTTAACCTGCTTTGTGAAAAATTGCTGTGGTTTAAAATTTCTAAAAACCTCTTGGCATGCTACAGGTGACAACATTTTCTGTTTCTAAAATTGATTGTTGTCATCCATACAGTTTAACGTGTTTTGTGTAAAATTACAGTGGTTTAAAATTTGTAAAAATCACTTGGCCTGCTATATTTCACAAAAAATTTTTTTGTTCCAAAAATTGGCTTTTGTAATCCATACAGCTTCACTTATTGCTATATTCAGGCATCTTACATTACATCTTACTATTGTCACTTTCCTTGCCCCGAAAGTCGTCCAAGGCAAGCAGTCATTTCCGGGGCAAGGAAAGAGTTGCGAATGCGCTGTAATGATTTTATGTTTTGCCCACCATTGGGCAAAGCACACTGCACATGTGCGGGGGGGGGGAATTTGAAAAGTGCAATCGCAGGAAGCAGAACGCCATCTGTGCGATTCACAGACGGCCATACGCAAGAGATGCAGAGGAGCGTGGGGGAAGATGAGACAAAGCGCCACCCTCCGGACTGGACCGCCCTGATTTACAGAAAAGAATCCGAACTTTACAAAGGTATTTTGCTATCAAAACGGGGGTATCAGGATATAAGCTACATACCGATAGCTTGCTTATGGGACGCACTATTCAGTCATATCTTTAGCTGATATGCCTAAAATGGGGTGACAGATTCCCTTTAATGACACTAAAGTAACGGACAGGGTCTTTTTGAGGTATGTTATAATCCACTGCCTTGTGTGTCCATGTACGCTCTGTATATGTTGTGTATACATGTTCTCTCCTACCTGTTTTTTATTAATACTTAATAAAGATTTGTTATATTTTACATTACATGGGACTGTGGGACTGTCTTTTTCTCTTCCCTCTTATTACAACTAGAACATGTAATATTTGTTTCATCGCATGAAAATGGACAAATGATGCATCTTTTCCATTTTAGGCATTTTCCAGTGCCTCCACCATGGGTTCGCATTATTGACAATGCTGCTGGATACAGTTTACTAAGGCTGCTGCTCCTTCACTTCAGGGTTTTGCTTTTTCGGTGATTACTTCGACCCACACACACAAATGGTGAGTCACATATGCAAACACATTTGTAAGCATGCACTGCTATTTCGCTGATTACTTCGCCCCACACACACAAATGAAACACCATTTGAAAGGTAAACTTGCTCTCTTCAGCAAGAAAAGAGCCAAACAAACCACACATTCATGATTTTATCACTAAATACAATTTAAACATTTATTTTCATAAACCTGCAGAAAGAAACAATGACGTGCAGGTGGCACCTCAACCGGAAGACAATTTTTGGCCTCTACTTATCAAACCAATTTATTGTATTACCAAGCTACATATGTAAATACCTGTCTGTGTTCATCATCTCATGAAATAAATTTACATTTGACCAGCTTGCTTTTTCTGAAATTGCCTGCGCCCTGATGACCAATGTGCAAAAATTTCACATGGGCCAAGCTAGTATTAATAATAATAAAATCACAGCAAACCAGTTAAGCAACAATAAGAGCTTATATACTACAGTGAAACAAACTTGCACATACCTATACTCAAAGTTCATCCATCTGCAGTAACTTGCAAATGTATTGAGACCACATACCGGCCGGAACTGGAGAAATCAATAAACAATGGTAGATGTAATAAATAATCCACAATGATATTTTAAATTGTTTATGTGACTAAAATATGGAAGACAGATTTGTATAAAACACTATCAGGTATTATGTTAACCCGAACAGTACATACAGTACAGACCAAAAGTTTGGACAATCCTTCTCATTCAAAGATTTTTCTGTATTTTCATGACTATGAAAATTGTACATTCATACTGAAAGCATCAAAACTATGAATTAACACATGTGGAATTATATACTTAACAAAAAAATGTGAAACAACTGAAAATATGTCTTATATTCTAGGTTCTTCAAAGTAGCCACCTTTTGCTTTGATGACTGCTTTGCACACCCTTGATATTCTCTTGATGAGCTTCAAGAGGTAGTCACCGGAAATGGTCTTCCAACAGTCTTGAAGGAGTTCCCAGAGATGCTTAGCACTTGTTGCCCCTTTTTGCCTTCACTCTGCGGTCCAGATCACCCCTAAACATCTCGATCGGGTTCAGATCTGGTGACTGTGGAGGCCAGGTCATCTGGCGTAGCACCCCATCACTCTCCTTCTTGGTCAAATAGCCCTTACACAGCCTGGAGGTGTGTTTGGGGTCATTGTCCTGTTGAAAAAAAATGATGTCCAACTAAACGCAAACCGGATGGAATAGCATGCCGCTGCAAGATGCTGTGGTAGCCATGCTGGTTCAGTATGCCTTCAATTTTGAATAAATCCCCAACAGTGTCACCAGCAAATCACCCCCACACCATCACACCTCCTCCTCCATGCTTCACAGTGGGAACCAGGCATGTAGAGTTCATCCGTTCACCTTTTCTGCGTCGCACAAAGACACGGTGATTGGAACCAAAGATCTCAAATTTGGACTCATCAGACCAAAGCACAGATTTCTACTACTCTAATGACCATTCCTTGTGTTCTTTAGCTCAAACAAGTCTCTTCTGCTTGTTGCCTGTCCTTAGCAGTGGTTTCCTAGCAGCTATTTTACCATGAAGACCTGCTGCGCAAAGTCTCCTCTTAACAGTTGTTGTAGAGATGTGTCTGCTGCTAGAACTCTATGTGGCATTGACCTGGTCTCTAATCTGAGCTGCTGCTAAAATGCGATTTCTGAGGCTGGTGACTCGGATAAACTTATCCTCAGAAGCAGAGGTGACTCTTTGTCTTCCTTTCCTCGGGCGATCCTCATGTGAGCCAGTTTCTTTGTAGAGCGTGATGGTTTTTGCAACTGCATTTGGGGACACTTTCAAAGTTTTCCCAATTTTTCAGACTGACTGTCCTTCATTTCGTAAAGTAATGATGGCCACTCGTTTTTCTTTACTTAGCTGCTTTTTTCTTGCCATAATACACATTGTAACAGTCTATTCAGTTGGAATATCAGTTGTGTATCCACCAGACTTCTGTACAACACAACTGATGGTCCCAACCCCATTTATAAGGCAAGAAATGACACTTATTAAACCTGACAGGGCACACCTGTGAAGTGAAAACCATTTCCAGTGACTACCTCTTGAAGCTCATCAAGAGAATGCAAAGCAGTAATCAAAGCAAAAGATGGCTACTTTGAAGAACCTAGCATATAAGACATATTTTCAGTTGTTTCACACTTTTTTATTAAGTATATAATTCCACATGTGTTAATTCATAGTTTTGATGCCTTCAGTGTGAATGTACAATTTTTATAGTCATGAAAATACAGAAAAATCTTTGAATGAGAAGGTGTGTCCAAACTTTTGGTCTGTACTGTGTTATGAGCTCAGTTGCAACAACTTTATTATATGTAATGGATTGCAATCGAACCTGGGGTGCGCGATGCAGTTTATGTCACTGCTTCCGAACACCCTTTGGGTATCAGGGTAACAACTGACAACTTAAAGGATTATATTAGATCTCGCCTGTGTTACTTCACACAAGGAGAGAGATATTGTATTGGCACTATCTCGGTTAACTTCACAGAAGATGTGCTGAAGACTGGCATAGACGTAGCCCTGTTAACAGCACAGAAGCTACTTGCCAGATATTAGCTCTGCATCATGTGCTGCAGGCTGGCGTAGCTGTAGCCCTGTTAATAGCACAGAAGCCACTTGCCAGATATTATATCTGCACCATGTGCTGCAGGCTGGCGCAGAAGTAGCCCTGTTAATAGCATAGAAGCCACTTGCCAGATATTAGGAAGTGCGTGCGACTCACACCAGGCGCACGTGCTGCCAGCCGGTGTGCCACCGGACTGAGCAACTCTCCTTTCGTTAGCAGGCGATGCACAGGATAGCGCCCCACAGTCTGCTCGGGTTTATGGCTACCCTTATGACAGAGACAGACTGTACTATGATCGCTACCTGCATAGCATTCATTAACCTGCCTGAAGGACCTGGGCTAATTAGCTGAGCTGACTCTGGCATCGGCAGGATCCGGAGAGCGAAAACTAGAGAGCATGTGGAGCCCAGATTCTGGTACGTCACACATGAGCACTATCTATAGTATGATCTGACCGTGCCGCGGACAGACAAGCTATTTAAGGGCTAAGCTCCACCCCAGCCATCTCGTCAATCACATCACCGATGATGTCATCCGTGACCAATCAGGCGATGCCAAATCAGAGGGTCAGCTGACATTAACCACCAATCACGTTTCGCCATGTCACGGACATGCTCAGTGCATGTAGTTCTGGACTTAGGTTTATAACAGCCTTTTCCTGTTCTGTAACCTAGGCTTAAGGCTACTATGAACAAAAACTCAAGTAACTACTTGTGACTCTCGGGTATTGGCTAGGCATTGGGATCGACGGCGAAGCTGAACAACATCTGGGTCTGGATGGGAGACCACAGACTTTTCGGATCCCGCCGTTGCCCGATGCCTAACATTATCCCCCCACTTGATGCTAATATTCCTCAATGAGC
>JARQOD010000005.1:461440894-461458174 GCA_033576555.1 Oophaga sylvatica
AACCTTTGGGCTGTGCGGATGAACTGAAGCACACTGGGTAAATCTAAAATAGATCCCTGCCTCGGGTATAAAAGAGACTTCTTTCTTTTTGGGTGGTGTCACTCTCGAGGGGTCTCAGTGGAGGGTACATCGGACCCGGCTTAAAAACACAGGACTGCTCTCGGTTATCTCCCTCGCTTGACGCACCTCCTCTCTGTGTGTGTACCACAGGTGGAGTATCAACCCTGGAGCTCTGACATATCATCTACCATCATCTTGGCGAGACAGCGGAAGGGTGAGACTTTGTAATGTGCATCATCTTGGTGGTAATGCTGGGAATGTTCTTTTGCTATAGGGTGTTGTAGTTCAATAAAATATTGCCACACTGTGTTACCCTAACCCTGCGTTGTCTGTGTAGAATGTTGCCCACGGGGAGATAGAGCGGGCATTCAGTGGTATGAGCCCTGGTCCATGCAGTCTTTATAAAGGCAGCCAGGCAGCGGACAAGAACAACCACTGACCCCGTTTCTCTACATCCTCCTTCTTAGCTTCTACATCCTCATTGTTACCCAGTCTGCACAGAGCAGATGAAATGAGGCTGGGCAGGGTAAATCCACCCTGTCTAATGCCTCTCTCCATCTCCACCTGTCCGCATGCAAAGCTTTATGTTTAATTGTCAGCAGCGACTGCTTCAGTAGGCACAGAAGCGGGATCATTGCTCTGATTACAGTGTCATCACCACCCACCATCTTTGTGAGGTCCTCAAAGTTTTTGGAGAAGCCACAAATGTAAGGCATCTATACTCACTCTTCAGTTGTTATTTGAAGAGGCTGACCAGAATACTGACGATGTGATGGAGCCGGTATTCAAACAACTGGCCACTGCAGCTCACAAAGCTTTTCCAACATGTGCTGCATGGGCGTACCCACCAGGGGCGGGGGGGCAGCTGCCCCCCTAGAAGCAGGGGCGCACAATGAAAGAACCGGCCCGTCGGCCCTGCCGACATTGAACTGACAGTTCAATGCCAGCGGGCCCTTTAATCGCGGGCGGAATGCGGCCTTCCATATGCAGCACAGATGACGTGATCATCTCACGCCGCTGCGCGCCCTGATGATGTCATGCCGCCTGTGCCAGGAGAAGACGGAGTCCAGCGCGCGCTTCTTTAGAGCTGCGGGGGAGATATGTGAGTGCTGGCTTTTTTTTTTTAACTCGGGCCGGCCTATTGAGGACTATGCTGCTTATGGGGGATCTTATTTTGCTTTAATTATTGTATTGTTAAGTTGTTGCTTATGACTTGTGTTTTGAACTGTTAAACGTAAAGCGCAGCGGAATATGATGGCGCTATATAAATAAAGATATTATTATTATTATTATGCTGCCTATTGGGTCATTTACCTGCCTATTGGGGGACTATGCTGCCTATGGGGGGATTATGCTGCCTATTGGGGGACTATGCTGCCTATGGGGGATTATGCTGCTTATTGGGGGACTATGCTGCCTATGGGGGGTTATGCTGCCTATTGGGCATTTACCTGCCTATTTGGGGGGACTATGCTGGCCTATGGGGGATTATACTGCCTATTGGGGACTATGCTGCCTATGGGGGATTATGCTGGCTATTGGGCATTATGCTGCCTATGGGGGATTATGCTGCCTATTGGGGTCTATGCTGCCTATGGGGGATTATCTGCCTATTGGGGTCTATGCTGCTTAGGGGGATTATGCTGCCTATTGGGGACTATGCTGCCTATGGGGTATTATGCTGCCCATGGGGGACTACTAGCTGCCTATGGGGGACTAAAGCAGCCTATGGGGGATTATGCTGCCCATTGGGGATTATGCTGCCTATGGGGGACTACTATGCTGCCTATGGGGGACTATGTGCCTATGGGGGACTATGCTGCTATGGGGGATTATGCTGCCTATTGGGCATTATGCTGCCTATGGGGGATTATGCTGGGCCCATTGGGGACTACTATGCTGCCTATGGGGATTATGCTGTCTATTGGGGTCTATGCTGCTTATGGGGGATTATGCTGCCTATTGGGTGATTATGCTGAATATGGAGGGATTATGCTGCCTATGGGGGATTATGCTGCCTATGGGGGAATTACTATGCTGCCTATGGGGGACTATGCTGTATATGGGGGACTATGCTGCCTATGGGGGATTATGCTGCCTATTGGGCATTATGCTGCCTATGGGGGATTATGCTGCCTATTGGGGACTACTATGCTGCCTATGGGGATTATGCTGTCTATTGGGGGTCTTTGCTGCTTATGGGGGATTATGCTGCTATGGGGTATTATGCTGCCTATGGGGGACTACTATGCTGCCTATGGGGGACTATGCTGCCTATGGGGGATTATGCTGCCTATTGGGATTATGCTGCCTATGGGGGATACTATGCTGCCTCTGGGGGATATGCTGCCTATGGGGGACTATGCTGCCTATGGGGGATTTTTGCTGCCTATTGGGCATTATGCTGCCTATGGGGGATTATGCTGCCTATTGGGGACTAATATGCTGCCTATGGGGATTATGCTGTCTATTGGGGTCTATGCTGCTTATGGGGATTATGCTGCCTATTGGGAGATTATGCTGCCTTGAGGGGATTATGCTGCCTATTGGGGGATTATTCTGCCTATGGGGACTTCTATGCTGCCTATGGGGACTATGCTGTCTATGGGGGACTATGCTGCTATTGGGGCATTTACCTGCCTATTGGGGGACTATCTGCCTATGGGGGGATTATGCTGCCTATTGGGGGACTATGCTGCCTATGGGGGGATTTTGCTGCCTATGGGGGATTATGCTGCCTTTTGGGGACTCTATGCTGCCTATGTGGGGTTATGCTGCCTATGGGGGACTGCTATGCTGCCTACTGGGGACTACTATGCTGCCTATTGGGGACTATGCTGCCTATTGGGACATTTACCTTCCCATTGGGGACCTATGCTGCCTATTGGGACTATGCTGCTATTAGGGACTATGCTGCCTATTGGGACATTTACCTGCCTATTGAGGACATAGCTGCGTATTGGGGACTTATGCTGCCTATTCGGACATTTACCTGCCTATTGGGGACCTATGCTGCCTATTGGGGACCTATGCTGCCTATTGGGGCATTAACCTGCCTATTTGGGGACCTAGGCTGCCTATTGGGGACCTATGCTGCCTATTGGGACCTATGCTGTCTATTGAGGAATATGCTGCCTATTGGGACTATGCTGCCTATTGGGGGCCTTATGCTGCCTATTGGGGACCTATGCTGCCTATTGAGGGGCATATGCTGCTATTGGGGACCAATGCTGCCTATTGGGACATTTACCTTCCTATTGGGGACCTTTGCTGCCTATTGGGGACCTATGCAGCCTATTGGGACATTTACCCGCCTATTGGGGACCTATGCTGCCTATTGGGGACCTATGCTGTCTATTGAGAACATATGCTGCCCATTGGGGACTATGCTCCTATTGAGACCTATGCGGGCCTATTGGGGACCTATGCTGCCTATTGAGGACATATGCTGCCTATTGGGGACCAATGCTGCCTTTGGGGACATTTACCTGCCCTATTAGGGACTCTCGCACCACATCAGTCTGAGCCTGAGCTAAAAGCGGAGTTGCCCCAAATTGTGCACTGATGAGGATGAAATTATATGGATTGGCAAGGCTGCAGTGATGGGCATGCAACTGTACTGTATGTCCTGTGTGGGCATTTTTATTGCTGGTATATTGTTTTTGTAGCGCTGTATATTATTTTAGCGCTGTATATATAGTATTATGTAAAAATTAGCGCTGTATTTTACAAATAGCAATTTGGAATCCCTAGGAAATAATGATATCAAAAAAGAGAAAAATTGCTTCACTTGTTACGACTAGCAGTGACAAATATGGAACCGAACATTGACCATCTCTTTAGCCAAAAGCAGGTTTATAGTTCCCATTGAAATACCAGTAAGTTTGATGATTTTTAACTTTACTTGTTCTTTATTTTAAGTATTGTATTTGTTCCTGTTTTGTTTTTTTTTTTTACTTCAAAATAAGAGAGTAGTATATGGTGTATACAGGGTCATACACATCGTGTGCGGTATATAGAGTGTATATACACTGCGTATTATACTTTTCATATACAGGTTATAAATGCCTCTTATTCTTTGTATAGAGGTTAGTGTGCCATGTATAATATATGGTATATACAGCGTAGTTGTCGCATACACTGCTGTATTTTACAATATACAACAGTTCTAATGCTCCATACCTAATATGCAGGATAATGTACAGTGTATATGATGTAACCTGTATAAGATGTGACATTGGCTTGCACCCCCCTAGTTTTGATCCTGTGTATGCCCATGATGTGCAGTATGGAGTTCCAGCACGTGACCATGTCACACACCAGTTGGTGAACTGGCACTTGCATGTGTTGTTGCAGCACTGCCAGAGCAGGTTAGCGTAGAAGACTTGCGGGAAATGGGTGCTGATGTGGTGTACCATGACTAGAAGATTTGGAAAATCTGAGGATTTTCCCAAAAACACTGAACTCCCAACTTCAGTACGTGAGCCAAGCATAAAACACATGTGAGCTTGCTAAGTTTCCCAGTCACCACCAGCTTATGGCCATCATAATACACGTTCATGTCCAGCTGTAGTTCAGCAGCAAGAGCACCAGATCTCTCTGCTCTATTATTCCTTTCAATAAATCTGCCACAGTGTGAGGTTTGTCTTCTAGACAAATTAACTTTCAGCATAAACTTTTGCCCGCTTCACTGAGGCAGTACTGAAGAGCTACCAGCTTTGGCTGATGTTTGAGACATGCTCCGAGGTAACACATCAGAGATGGAGGATGGAGGTGCAGGAGAAGTGCAGGAACTGGTGTAGGAGATGGAGGAAACCCTGATAAAAGTGGGGCCAGCAATTCTCCGTGTCGGTAGCACATGTGCCGGCCAGGGTGTGACTCGCCCCGGAAAACCACAATGTTCACCCAGCATGCTGTCATCAAATTAGCCTCCTTGGTCACAAGAGCTTGTCCATGTGCTGGTCTTTAAATGGACAATCCCAGTACGTGCATTGTAAGGACACGAGTGATGTTCCTGGACACATCTGATACAAGGTGGAGACATCACAGGAGCAATATAGGCAGCTGGGGACCAAGTACCAAGGGACAGCTGCCGCCATGAGTCGGCTAAAATCCTTTGTGTCTACAACCCAAAATGACAGCATTTTCATGGCACTCCACCTGTAAATGTTTCCTTTTAATGTTGGCCTATGGGTGGGTGGCTGGGATTTCTTTCTCATTCCAAGTTCTAGGGTAGAACCAACTGAACAGTGTGCTGGAACAAGGATTTGAAAGTGTTGATGATGGTACATCAGAAAGTGCAAGGACATGAAACATCTGCACCAGTGCATGGACAGGGTATTGGCAAGCACCTAGCGCAATGGAAAAGGCAGTGGTGTCATTGCTGACACCAATTGTGGTAACAGGCATTTGGCTTACGAAGTCAGGTGTTTAGATGACATGTGCCTGATCTGCTTAGGCACTTAGTGATCAAGCCCTTGCTGATCTAGGCATGGCACAGTTTGAAATTTACCATTTTTTTGTTGAAAATCGCTTTAAAAAAGTCCCCTACTGGCGGACACTTAACTCTTTCATGGATAAATTCATGAGTGTCGATTTCTCTGTGGAATAGTTGCCTGCCTTCTCCCCTTTGGTCCCTCCACTGCCTCTTCCTGCCAGTTTCGGGGCTGCTGATCCTCCTCCTCAGTGCTGCTGGCTTCGCTCTGAATGTCAGCTTCCCTGGTTGTATCGGTGACTTTGTCATCCACAACCACGTCTTCCACCGCCGCACCCTGGTCCGCCTGACTTGGGGCCCAGTATCACATAGCGACGCAACTAGCGATCCGACAACAATATGAATTGTCAGGATTGCTGGTGTGTCGCTACATGATCGCTGCTGAGCTGCCAAACAGGCAGCTCAGGCAGCAATCAGGACGCGACACTGCGGGTAACGTCGCTTAGTAACCCGCAGTGTAACGTTGGATACCAGCCCGCTGAGCAGGGAGCTGGTAACCATGGTACACATCGGGTTTCCAGGTGCTGCGCGGTGCCTGGAAACCGATGTGTACCTTGGTTACCAGCTGATCGCTGTCTCCTGCCTGCCACACGCAGCGATGCGTGCTGGCCAGCAGGAGACCAGCGATCAAAAAAAAGTCCAAGCATTTCTGACACGACCAGCGATTCACAGCAGGGGCCTGATCGTGGTACGTGACAGACATAGCGAGATCGCTGCTGAGATCGCTGTTGCGTCACAAAACTTGTGACTCAGCACCAGCAGCGATCTCGCTAGCGATCTCACTATGTGAGATGGGGCCCTTAGTGACTTAACAAAACCTGACTTTTCAACAACTGTGTCTTAACATAATCTCCCTCCTTTGAAAAAATTTGCTTTCCCCACCATATCTTCTTGTGACTGTGGCTGCTCTAAGTTTTATATCACTAAAAGATGTTCCTGCCCTCATGTAACATGCAGATAAAAGGCATAATTAAGAAATTATTTCAAGAGCCATTAAGTGTCCTAGTGTAGGATCACTGGTTCCTAGGCTTGACATATGGGAAGAAAGAAGATGAAGGGAGGATTAAGTGGTCCAGACTCGTGGTGGTGAGATTACTGTAAGAAGACTTGGTGGTGTGGAAAGCATGCTGGAAGATTATCTGCTACCCCCCAAACACTTTTCCAGGGGTGGCTTCAAGTGGTGCCCGTGCCTTCCTGCAAAGTGAGACGGAAAACTATGGTTGGGTGGGCTTTGCTTGTTTTCCAGCACAGGGCAGTGCCCTCCCACCAGTTGAACCCCCTATGTGCACCTCATCAGCACTTTCACTTCCCATTCCTTACCACTAGTTTTGAGCGATACTTCCCGATAAAAAGAAGTAAGGAGGGGAAGGGGGTATGCCGATCCCAAAAATATGGGCGGTACCCGATTCCGTAGGGGAAATCCAATGAAAGTTTGGGACAAATATGGAAAAAAAAAACCCTTTTTTTTTTGTAACACTAAATATACACACTTGAAAAAATTTTATATATACATTCATTGTGACATTATTATCTTTTATTTTATATTTCATAACTTCAACTAGTAAAATACCTTGATTCAATTGCCGGGAATTGCCGGCTTTTGGGGAAAATACAGAAGCCCCGACAAAAAATTTTTACACATGGTTTACAAGGTTAACCATGTCTTTTCAAAAAATTTGTTTTGGTTTTCAAAACAAATATGAGTGTATGTGTGCAAAATTAACCCCTGTGGGGTTTTTAAATTAAAGGTGTAATTCGTTGAATAAAACGGACTTTTTTGCTACGTTTTACCCTTTAATTAACCCCTAAGGTGAAAAATTTTGCCCTCATCTTAAAATTTTTATGAAAACAATATAAAAAACAACTTGAAATGCAGGTTAACTCTTGTAAACCATGTGTTTATGTGGGTTTTTCTGCATTTTCACAAAAGCCGGCATTTAAAATTAGCGGTTTTTTATATTAAATGTATGAATATAAATAAAAAATATATATTTTGTGTAAAAATTTTCAAGACACGTAATTTATTTATTTAAATAATTTATTAATGAGGTGAAAATTTTGTTGAAAAAAATGCGTGGGCCCCCGCCCATTTTCTCAACCGACAGACAAAGCCAGCGGTGGGGGGATAATATTGCCAGAGGGGGACCATTTTTTTTGGCCCTCCCTGGCTACTAAATCTCCCCCAGACCCCCAAAAAGAAAATCAAAAATAATTTTTGGCACTTTCCCCCTTTCCCCTTGCCCTGTACGGTGGGGAATGGGTTAATAAGGGGTTAAAGCCACCTTGCTTTGAATGGGACTTAAGCCAGGTTAAAAATTGGGGCTGTCAAAATTGACAACTATCAATTTTAAAATTTCCCATTGCATGAAATACAAATAAAAAAACCCACTTTAATTAAAAATCATTTTAATGAAATAAAGACAAAATTTTTTTACCCCCCCCCTTTTTTTTTTTTCCCGCAAAAAAAAAATTTTCCGAATAAAAATAAAAAAAAAAGCAAAATTATTTTTACCTTCCCTGACGTCAGGTCCCACTGTTAAAACCTTAGAAAAGGGTTAAAAATTTCTCAGGGCCCAGCTAAAACTGCAGCCCACAGTAAACCCCCCAAATTTAACTTTCTCTCCTGGCTGAGGAGAGGTGGAAAGCTTAATTGATGCTTTTTGGGATAAGGAAGGCGTCAAAAAGCACTGATCCATTATTAAAACCCCAAAATTTTTTAAAGTTTTAGAAAAGCAAGCAAGAAAAAAGTATTTTATGAAATAAAATACCCAAGTTTTCATTTTAATTTTTTTCACGTTATCCGCGAGCCATCGATCTCCTGTAAAAAAAAAAAAAAAAAACCCTAGTATACCCCGTCCGACTCAGTCCTATAAAGTGTCCCCACGATCCAGCTCTGCTACATCGGAAGTAGGCAGAGCCTTATCCGCGCAGAAGCTGCTTCCAGCTTCCCCGGGGGTGACGTCATCGGACCTTTACGGCCGCGATTCCCGGCAGCATTGCAGTTATCGCGAGAAACTGCAGTGACCCAGGGAAAGTTTATGGCGGCCATCAAGAGTCCAGGACTGCCACCGGGGGCTTCTCCCCGGTAAGTGCCCTGACTCCTGACAGACCCGACCGAGGCATGACCGGAAAGGAACATTCCGATTCCGGTTCCGATATACAAAATTCGGGAATCAGAAACGGAATTCCGATAAGCGAATATCGGGCCGATACCCCCTATTTGCAGTATCGGAATGCCAACATACTTACCCCCCTTCCCCTTTTGTAATTGCTAGGACTCTGGGAAACCAAGTTTCCCCTTATTAATTAAAAAAAAATTTTTTTAATAAAAACTATTTGGCCCGGGAGCAAGCAATAGTTTTAGAATTTAAAAAACCCCTGAAATTTTTACAAAAAGCAGATTCTGTAGGGGTGCAATAGTCAATTTTTGGAGCAAATTTTTGTCCCTGTAGAGCCCAAATAGTTTTTAAAAATTTTAAACCATGCAATTTTACACAAAGATGAAATGTTGAAAAAACGAAATTTTTTTTTCCAGAAAAATTTTTAAAATGTAGCGGCCAAAGGGTTTTTAAAAAACTTTTTTAAAACCCCCGTAATTTAACACAAGCCGTTAAATGTATGGATGAAATAGGAAAATTTTTTTTTTAATAAAAATTGTTGAAAATGTAGCAGTAAAAAGGGTTTTAAAATTTTTTTAAAAAACCCCTGAATTTTTTCAAAAAGCCGAACCCGCTGTACTGATCAGGTCTATTGAACCAAAAAAAATTTTGTGAAGCTGAAGATTATTTATTTTGATGATCTGCAAAATTGTGTTGGAGAATTTTTTAGGATAGGTGTTTTTATTATGAGGGGTTTTTTAAAAAATTTTTTAAAACCTTTTTTTGTATGAAAAATGTTTGCTACATCGTACTGTTGGCACGGGCACTGGGGACCAAAGAGTCTGTTTTCCATCCAGACCCCCCCGGGGCAGAGCTGCTCACCCTTTCACCGCGATCCGAATCCTACCAATACCCGAGAGGCACAATAGTTACTAAAATCTTTGTTAAGTAGCCTTAAGCCTGGTTCAAAACGTAAAAGGCTGTTTTTTTAAAACCTAAGCCGAAATGTCTGCACGAGCATGTCCGTGACATGGCGAACCTGATTGGGGTTAATGTCAGTGATCCTCTGACTTGGAATTGCCTGATTGGTCACGGATGACGTCATCGGTGTGCGATTGACGAGATGGGGGGGGCAGAGCTTTGCCCTAAATAGCTTGTCTCCCCGTGGCACAGGGGGGTCAGCCATCTATGATAGGTAAGTGTGACGTACCAGAATGGGGGCTCCACGTCCCCTTAGTTTTCCCCCCCGGCCTGCCAGCAGGGGTCACTGGTAATAAGCCCAGGCCCTTCAGGCATTTTAAAAAATGCAGCGGCCCCCATCATAGTGCAGCTGTCTCGTCGGGGGGTCCCCTACCCCTGAGCAGACGGGGGGGCTGTTTCTGTGCATCGTCTACTAACAAAGGGAGTTCACCCCAGTGAAAAACCGGGGGGCGTCGTCGCCTGACGTGATTTTCGGGAAAAGTACTTCTGTGTGTTAACGGGCTAGTCTATCAGTTTCAGCACTCTTGTGAATTAAAATGGAGATAGTGCCAATACAATCTCCTCCTTGTGGAAGTAACACAGGCGAGATCTAATATAAAAGGGGGTTGGGCAGCAGTGAATAAACTGCACGTGGCCCCGGGGGTTTATTTTCAATCCATTATTAAATAAAATTGTTGAACCGAGCTAAACAGTTTTGCCCCCCCAGGCCTACCGACCTTTGGTGACAACCCCGCACGAAAATTATGTTCAGAAAATAGAGGCAGCTTAGGTCTCTGGGCAGGCCGCCGGGTTTCTGTCTAAAAGAGTAGACAGGCAGTCGCAAAGCAGAAAAACTTGTAAATAATCTGCGAAGCTCAAAAAATTTTTCATTCCCCCCTTTTTCCCCCCCCAAAATTTTCCCAAACCCAGGGGTTTTTTACCTCCTTCACTAAATAACGGGCCCCCCCCAAAGGGGTAAAGTGGGTTTTGTTATCCTTTACTTAAACCCCAAACCCTTTTAGTGGTCTCCTCCCTGTGGAAGCGGTGACCCATTAGTGGCAATGGGGTCTCTTTATTAGAACCCTAAAAAGTGAGTCCCATCCTCAGGGTTACACTGATACGGCTCTTAAGCGCTCAATTAAAACGGGACTATCCCCCCAGTTCAGGACTGGGCAGAACGGATTGTCTGAACGGTCGCTAATCCCATGTTCTGGAAGGGTTTGGTGGGATATAAAGAGGGGCGGGGCCCCACAGATTCCCAAACCCCTCTGGAAGAGTTAATGCCCTTGCAACCGAATAATTTATCATGCAAAAGAAAATTGGGCTGGAGGTCTCAAACCTCGGTTTCCCTTGGCAGTCTTTTTCTAGACCTATTTCCGAACCCCCCCGGCGAAAGGAACCGGAGCCTATGGTTTTCCCCCCGACTGGGGAAAGGCCCCTTTATTCCGTCCCCTTTACATTTTGGAGTACCCTAAAAAAATGGGTTCCAAGCAGGCGGGAGAACGGAGGTCTAACCATCATTGAGTTTTGGGAAGGGTTTGGTTCGAGACTTCTTCCTCCAGACTGCCATAAGGGGGATGTTGCCTCTTCGGAAACCCCCGGTTTCTGCCTGGCGGTGGGGTTTTGGGGGGCCGATGGAATTTTTTTTTTTCGTCAACCCCTTTGCCCAAAAAGGACGCGTTCCGGGGGGGTTATCTTCAGACCCCCAAAATGGGTGGCAACGGTGCCATGTTAGACACACAGATCACTCACCAGTCGATTCCCCTCACCAGTCGTTTCCCCGGGTCACCGGGGGAATCTCGTTCCTTATTCTCCCGGTGGAGGGGGAAGGGGTTTTTTTGGGGGCTTTCCTTGCTGCGGGGCAAAAACCCTAAAAAATGGAAAAGGGGGTTTTTTTTCCGGGGTGAGAATGTTCTCCCCCGTGATGGTGGCATCTACCCGAAGGGGCCTTTGAACCCCGGTCGGTCTGGATCCCCTTTCCGAGCTTTTTGGAGCTTGCAAGTGTTCTCTAAAAAGACTGAGGACCTTTCCCCGCCATCGACCTTTTACGCGCCATTGATCTGTCCCGGACAAAAGCCTCTTCGCTGTGGGTTTTTCCCCGTCTGCCCCCCCGGACCCGCCATGCCATTTCATAAAAGGGAACCTTGGTCGGGGTTTATCGGGGAAACGGCTCTCCTGCAGGAGTGGGGTTCTTCTTGTCCAGAAGAAAAGGGGACCACGTCCATGCATTGTTTACAGGGGATTTAAAGAAAATCACCTCAAAAAAAATACCTCAGCCCCGATCTCTGAATTTTTTCACAGTTTTTTGGGGCCCCAAAAAATTTTAGTAAGTATTTTTTGGGGCCTAAAACCTTTTTTTCGAATCCATGAGGGGACGAGGGAAGCGGCTTTTATACTCGTGTTTTGGGTCCTGTCATCCCCCCAAGATTTGTAATGCCCCGCATTTTTTTTGGGTTTTGTTTTGATATTTTCGAGATTTTTTGCATCTTCGGTGGTAGTATTTTGCGAAACCTAATATTTTCCCCGGCCTTTCCCAAAAAGAGGGATTTTTTTCAGAGTTTTGACTTTTTGCCCCAAAATTTTTGTATTGCAAGCTGGAGAAAGCCTTTTTGAACAAGATCCTTTCCCCTTTTTGGGGAATTTTACCCGAAAGGGGCTTGGCCAGGTCCCCAAAAATTGGGATACAGAATTGGCAGGAGCCCCTTCTTAAAGGGCAGTACAGCGTTTTGAGGTTCAAAAAATATTAGGGGAAAAAAACCGCATTTTTTCCCCCGGGTGGCTTTTTTTTTCCGCCAACCAAGAAGGTGAAACCCCAAAAAAATGGTTAAGAGACACTGGGCTTTCCGGGATCAGTTTTTTTTTTGAAAGCCCCCCGCCCACATCGGAGATGTCAAAAGAAAAATTTTTTTGGAGGCGATGCCCCTTGTGGGGCAGGTGCTCCCCCCTTTTTCAAAAAAATGGGCAAGGTTGGAAAAGACCATTTTCTTTTTCTCCAAGACCTTTTCTCCGCGGGGGAATTATACGATTGAGTAAAAAATTTACTCACCAAAAAAAAGGCTTTTGTTGAATGGAGGTATCTTTTGGGGGGAGCTAAAAATCCGTTTTTTGGTGTATCCCCCCATAGAATCTTCGCCCCCGCAGACGGCACAGGTCTAAAATGCAGGCGGGGCCGGTGGTCCCTTTTTTTTTCCTGAAAATTTTTTTTCCTCAACTTTCTAAAAGGGGAAAAGAATCCTCGGGCGGTGCTCTATGGTCTATGGATCGACGGAGGATGGTTGACCCGATTATCTTCCCCGGGTATGCAAAAGAGGGATACGTTTATCGCACGCTTTCGTTTTTCTCGTTATCCTGTAGGATTTTTTGGACGAGGTCCTCAGTTACCCTCAGTTTTTGGGGAATTGTGTAATTTGTGTAGTATTGAACTGAACCTCTCTACTGCCTATCATCCGGATCCAATGGCCTGGTGGAAGGCCCCTTTTTCCATTAATAATGGTCAGCCCCGCGTGTGCCAGTTCCTTCCTTTTAAACTCTGGGGAGCCTGGGTAGAGTTGGGGGTATGGAGGCGCGGGACGGGGGATCAACGCGGAAGTGTTATGGGGGGGGTGAAAAGGGGGGGGGGGGGGGGGGGGGGAAAGGGGGGGGGGGGGGGGGGGGGGGTTTTTTTTTGGGGGTTTTGGGGGGGGTTGGGGGGGGGGGGGGGGGGGGGGGTTTTTTTTGGGGGGGAACAGGGAAAATCAGTTCTGGGGAAAAGCACGTGGGGGGGGGGTTTGGGGGGGGGGGGGGGTGGGGGGGGGGTTTTGAAGTGTTTACTGCCCGACCCAAAGCAACCTACCCCGGCAAAGTATTTTGGTTTTTGTCATGACCCCTTAAGCCTAGGTTACGAACGGAAAAAAATGTTATAAACCCGGGGGAACTACAAAACGGGCTTCCGGACGGCAAACTAAATTGGTTTTGCGTACCCCATTTGGGGTTTCACAGCTCTCTAGTTTTTGCGGATCTGGGGTGGGGCTAGCCCCAAAAAAACGTCTTGGGGGAAAAAGAAAACTTAAAGCCCCCGGGGGGCCCCCCCTTTTTTTTTTAAACCCCCCGTTGCCTTTGGGGTTAAGGGTTTAGGGGGCCCAAAACCCCCAAAAGGGGCTGTGGGGCGCTATCCTGTGCATCGCCGTAACGAAAGGAGGTTGCTCAGTCCCCCGGTGGCACACCCTGGCAGCACGTGCGCTGGTGTGGTCGCACGCACTTCCTAATTTGGCAGTGGTTCTAGCGATTAAAAGGGTACTTCTGGCCAGCCTGGAATGGGGCAGATATAATATTGGGGAAATGGCCTTTTGTGTATTAAAAGGGCTACAGCTACCCCCGCCTGCAGCACATGATGCAAGTAATATTGGCAAGTAGCTTTTGTGCTGTTAAAAGGGTGCATGCCGCTTCAGCCATTTCTGGAAGTTAACCAAATTGTGCCAATACATTTCTTCCTTGTGGAAGTAAACAGGCGGTTAAAATTTAACCTTTAAGTTGTAGTTGTTCCCTGATCCCAAAAAGGGTGTCGGAAGATGATTTTAAACGCATCGCGCACCCGGTTTCGATTGCAACCATTCCAAAATAAAGTTGTTGCAACTGAGTCATAACACAGACAGCCAAAAATTTGGGGGACACACCTTTCTTTAAAAAGATTTTTTTCTTTT
Organism: Oophaga sylvatica; assembly: GCA_033576555.1. Taxonomy (NCBI): domain Eukaryota; kingdom Metazoa; phylum Chordata; class Amphibia; order Anura; family Dendrobatidae; genus Oophaga; species Oophaga sylvatica. The sequence goes on from JARQOD010000005.1 coordinate 461,455,186, forward strand.
TTCATGAAAAAAAATTGTCTTCACACAAAAGGCATCAAAACAAATTAACACTGTGGAATTTATATTAATAAAAAAGTGTGAAAAACTGAAATATGTTATACTGGTTTTCTTCAAAGTAGCCATCTTTTGCTTTGATTATGCTTTGATTTTTTTGATGGCTTCAAGAGGGGTAGTCACGGAAAAATGGTTTTTCACTTCAGGGGTGTCCCTGTCAGGTTTAAAAAGTGTAATTTTTTCCTTAAAATGGGGTTGGGGCCCCATCAGTTTGTTGTACAGAAGTCTGTGGAAACAACTGATATTCCAACTAATAGACTGTTACAATGTGTATTATGGCAAAAAAAAGCAGTAAGTAAAAAAAAAATGTGGCCATCATTCTTACGAAAGAAGGACAGTAGTCTGAAAAATTTGGGGGGAAAAAATTGAAAGTGTCCCCCAATGCAGTTGAAAAACCCCCTCACGCTTACAAAAAAGGGGCCCATGGGACCCCCGAGGAAAGGAAGACAAAATCACCCCTGCTTCGGGGGGGTAAGTTTACCGGCCCCCGCCTCAGAAATCGCATTTTAGCGCAGCTCAGATTAGAGAAGGCAATGCCCCATGAGTTTAGCGCAAAAATCTCTACAAAACTGTTAAGAGGAGACTTTGGCAGGGTTTCATGGTAAAATAGCGCTGGGAAAAACCACTGCTAAGGAAGGAACAAGCAAAGAGACTTGTTTGAGCTAAAGAACACGGAAAATGGTCTTAGGTAGTAGAAATTGTGCTTTGGTCTGTGAGTCCAAATTGAGATTTTTGGTTCCAATCACCGTGCCCTTTGTCGACGCGAAAAGGTAAAGGGGGTGAATCTACATGCTGGTTCCCCCCGTGAAGCTGGAGGAGGAGGTGTGATGGTGTGGGGGGATTTGTGGTGACACTGGGGGGTTTTTATTAAAATTGAAGGCATACTGAACCAGCATGGCTACCACAGCATCTTGCGCGGCATGCTTTTCCACCCCCTTTGGTTTATTGGATCAATTTTTTTTTCAACAGGACATCCCCAACCCCCAGGCTGTGAAGGGGGCTATTTGCCAAGAAGGAAGGTGATGGGGTGCTCGCAGAGCCTGGCCCCACAGTCCCCAGATTGAACCCGACGAGATTTTTTAGGGGTGATCGGACCGCAGAGTAAGGCAAAAAGGGGCAACAATGAAAAGCATCTCTGGGAACTCCTTCAAGGGGCTGTTGGAAGACATTTCCGGTGACTCCTTTTAAGCTCATAAGGTATCAAGGGGTGCAAAGCAGTCTCAAAGAAAAGGGGAAATTTGAAGAACCTAGAAATAAGAAATTTTTTTATTGTTTCACTTTTTTTTTTAAGTTTTAAAAATTTCCCCATGTGTTAATTCTAGTTTTGATGCTTTTAGTTAATGTAAATTTTTTGTCTGAAAAACAAAAAAATTTTTGAAGGAAAAGGGTTGCCAAATTTTTTTTTGACGTAGTATTTGGGGTTAAAAAATCCTGATAGTGTTTTTTTAAAATCTGTTTTCCATATTTTAGTCACTAAACAATTTTAAAAAATCTTGTGGTTTTTTATTTCATTCCATTGTTTTTGATTTTTCCATTCCGGCCCCGGGATGGGGTCTCAATACTTTGAAGTTATGCGTGGATAAAAATTTGGGGTATTGCAAGTTTGTTTCCTGTAGTATATAGCTTTTATTGTTGTTAAAGGTTTTTCTGGATTTTATTATTTTTAATAAGCTTGGCCCATGTAAAAAAATTTTTCACATTGGTCATCGGGGGGCAGGAATTTTTAAAAAACAAGCTGGTCAAAAGTAAATTTATTTCTGAATGATAAAAACAGACAGGTTTTTACATATGTGTTGGTAATACAATAAATTGGGGTTTGAAAAAAGGGCAAAAAATTGTCTTCCGGTTGAGGTGCCACCGCACGATTTTTTCTTTCTGGGTTTATAAAAAAAATTTTTTAAATTGTTTTTGTGATAAAATCATGAAAAGTGGGGGTTTGTTTGGCCTTTTCTTGCTGAAGGGAGTTTACCTTTCAATGGGTTTTTTTGTTGTGTGGGGCGAAGTAATCACAATAGAGTGCATGTTTAAAAAATGGTTTTTATATGTGACTCACCTTTGTGTGTGGGTCGAAGTAACCCGAAAAACAAAACCTGAAGTGAAGAGCAGCAGCCTTTTTAAACGTATCCAGCAGCATTTTCAATAATGCGAAACCCCCTGGGGAGGGGCTGGGGGAAAAGCCTAAAAAAGGAAAAGATGCACATTTGTCCTTTTCATGCGATGAAACAATATTACATGTTTAGTTGTAATAAGGGAAGAAAAAAACAGTCCCCGTCCCTTAAAAAAAAAAAAAATCTTTTAAGATTAATAAAAAACAGGAGGAGAGAAATGTTACACAAAAATATACAGAGCTACATGGGGGACAAAGGCAGTGGTTATAACATACCCCAAAAGACCCTGTCCGTTACTTTATGCATTAAAGGGGGAATCTGTCACCCCATTTTAGGCAATTTTTCTAAAAATTGTGATTGTGCGTCCATAAGCAACTAACGGTATGTAGCTTATTCCGTACCCCGTTTGATAGCAAATACCTTTGAAAGTTCGGATTCTTTTCTGTAAATCAGGGCGGTCCGTGGAGGGTGGCGTTTTTTCATCTTCCCCCCACGTCCTTGCATCCTTGCATGGCCGTCTGTGAAAACGCAAATGGCTTGCTTCCCCCCCATTCACTTTTCAAATTCCCCCCCCCCCCCCCATGGCGGTGCTTTGCCCAAGGTGGGCAAAACATAAACATTTTAGGCTTCGCAACTCTTTCCTTGCCCCGGAAAGACTGCTTGCCTTGGCGACTTTTTGGGGAAAAAAAAGGGCAATAGTAAGATGTAAGAAGATGCCGAATATCAAAATGAAGCTGTATGGATTTCAAAAAACCTTTTTGGAACAAAAAAATTTTTTTTTTAAGCAGGCCAAGTGATTTTTACAATTTTTTAAACACTGTAATTTT